>MU226586.1:1302484-1329033 GCA_018584345.1 Thuja plicata | reverse complement strand
CTCACTTCAGAAGAGTGAAAATCAGTAACTAGTTGCATTGGTGGTTTTCCCAAATTGGGTTTCCACGTTATATCTGGTGTTACTTGTGTTCATGTTATTTATTTTATGCATGTCAATAACTGTGAATATTTAAAGAACAATGATAAGTTAATCTACCGAGTAACATCAATATATATATTGAAGACATCTAAGGGACTTGTGGATTTATTTTTGTGGTAACTGATTCACCCCTCCCCTCTCAGTTACTCCATCCATATTTCCAACAGAAGGGTGGATTGAAATGTAGTATCCCAGCTTTCCTTTGCAATCTTTATAACTTCCAATTTGATTTCTAGCTCAGTAGCTAGACTCACTAAACTTTCTGCAGTCGATAGATTTGCATTGCTCTATGATAAATCCTTCGCAATTGAAAGTTCCTTTTGTATTACCTCCAAGTGAGGCAACAAGATTGTCTGAATAGCTATCAATTTGGCCCTTATTTGACCATCTTCAGCCATAAGCTTGACTATTCTCTGTTGTGTATTTATCAACTTATTAAGATGTAAAGAACTAGAGGTAGTATCTTTACCCAAAGTAGTGCTAGTTTATCTCAAATCTAATTGTAGCTTATCAACAAGCTATAGATTATCCTTTGTGAAAAATTCAACATCACATAATTTCCTATACAAAGAATAAACATTGGCTGTGACTTTCTCTAAAGTTTCTACAAGAATAGAAAGTTCAACCTATTTTGTGGCAATCTCTTCTGAGATTTTCTCTAGAACTTTTCTCTCAAATCTTCTCCTGGACCATTGCAGAAGCTTTTCATTGCTGTCTATGTCCTCATCAGTTACCTTCTTTACAATGTTGACTAGCTAATCAATGATTAGAGCTTGAGGCATTTCATCCTCTAAGTCAAAAGCCTTTGAAAATATTTCTTTGATGTCATGCAACACCTGCTTTTGCTTCTGTTCTATCTTCAACTCTTCTTGTCTCTTCTTCCTCTTAAGTAATTCTTGAAGAGTCCCTATTTGTTCCAAAGATAACTCATTGGGATCCCATTGTGGAATCACAATGACTTCATCTAATGTTACATCTAGACTCTGAGACTTCTTCTTCAACTCTAGAGAACTTATGCTCGGCAACATAATATCTTTCCCTTTGACAGTGTCAATATCCATTGCCTTTTTTAATTCTGTCAGTATTGTTTGTGGATTGGGCATACCACCAGTTTTAGGACCTTTAGGAGTGGATGATGTAGAGTGTGGTAGATCAACCAATACTTGCATTTCCTCTTCTTCTTTAGGCTAATCAAAAGTATCCTTCATCCCTACTCCACTATCTAAAACTATTTTCACAACCTCTAAAATAGGTAGATTTAGTGAAGTTACCTCTTGTTCATTTGTTTGCTGGTTCTCTTCACTTTTTTTATCATTGACAACTTCAATTATTTCATTAGATGTTGTGGTCTTCCCTTCTTTAGTATCAGTTAAATTAATAGGAAAATTATTGTCTTTACCACTCAGCATCTCTTGTTCCTCGGCATTCAAATTTCTTGGATCATCAACTATAAAATCCATAGGACTGTCTGCAGTCAGATCAACATAATTTGTTGCATATAATGCATCTTTGGTCTTGTCCTGTTCTATGGCAATTTGATCTTGAGTTATCTGTGGTTCAGGGGTAGTCTTTACTTCAACTTCTTTTGTCTTTTTCTTAGATGTCCCTTCACCAAATTTCTTATCTTTTGGAACGGCCAGTCCAAAGATTTCCTTCCAGATCCTTGTGCTTTATTGTACTACACCTTCAATGTCATTTTTTAGAATAGCATAGCCTCTAAGTTTAGGAACAAACCTACTCTTGTAATCCTCAATGAATTTGACTCTTTGTTTTGAGGTGAACTCAGGTATTACCTTGGCTAGAGTTCCTTCCCTAATTTGTCTTTCTGTGGCAAGTGAAAATTCCCATTTTCTTGACAGAAAATCATAAATTTCATCAGGCACATGATTTCCTATCTTTGTAGGATTTAATTTGAAAGTACTCATCATATCCAAGAGTGCTTCATGTACTTTGTGCCTATCTACAGTTTTCAACTTTTCATACTTAATGAACTTAAAAGTTGCTAACCCTGCTGAATTCCTCAAAGTGTCACATACCTCATCAATAATTGATGGTTTCTTGAATTATGATGTAGGTATGTTACTGGGTTCATCAGTTTCTATCTTTTCCTCATCACTATTTATTCCTAAATTTAATCTCCTTCTTGGTCTTTTTGCTGGCTTACTTGGCTCAGCCTTAGGAGCAACCTTTGCTTCCTTTCCAGAACTACTTTCTGCAACTTTCCTCATACCATAAACTTTTGTTTGTACTTCTACTGGGGAAGCAACAGTAGATGCTCTAGTCCTCGAACGATTAGCTGCAGGAGGTGTAACCTTGGGTTTTTCTTTTCTTGGCTTGGTTACTATGACAATTGATGGTCTTTTGCCCTTAGATTTCTTAGTAACCTCTTTTGATGCACTTACTTTCTCCTCTGTAGAAATATCCTCACCTTCTCTAGTGGTCAGGCCTAAAGGTGCATCCTCAGGTTCTTCATCACTACCTAAGCCAACCATTTTCTTCAGGTTTTTCACAATCTTCTTTCTTTTCCTCTCCATAGTTCCCTCATTCAAATTTCTAGAGATTTTAGCCTTAGCTTCATCAAAATTTCCAAATCTCTTTGTTGTAGTATCAATTGCCTCAGCTAGGAGTGCAATGATGGCAGCTAATGCTTCATCAATGTTGATTTCATATGGAAATGGTTCTAAGCATGTTATCCTCAAAGTCACTGCCTGGATATAAGTATTATCCATATCAACTAGAAAAAAAAATTCTTAATAGTGCTTCTCCACTAGTGACTTAGGAATCCTAGTCCTTAATCTTATTCTCTTCTTGAATTATATAAAATAGCTCCCCATAATGCTATTGAAATTACTCCCCAGTTTCTCAATACATTCACTGATCTGAACTGTTATGGGCATATCCTTTTTCCAAACAATATTTCCCAGTGTAGGAAATGTATCCTGAATGTAGAAAAATATACAGACTAGTAAAGAGCCAAACTTACATGATGAGCTCTTAGCCTTTCTGATTGATGCTAGGTTCTTGGCTAATTGTGTCTATTGTAGCTCTGCAAGATCATATGTATGATTCTTCTTAACAAATTTCCATGCCTAATCAACGGTTGTACAAGGAACGATATCTAATATTCTCAACTGATAGAACTTATATGCTATTACTCTTACTCCAAAATCAAGTTCTAGGTCAGTTATTGTAGAGATAGTCATACCTCTTTTGTTCCATATGGCTCTAGTGTTCAGTGTAATTTCTTCTTTGTTGTTATCCCTCATGGTCCATTTTCTGTTCACTATAGGATATCCAGTCACTCGATGAATCATGCTTTTGGTAATCTTGACTGGTCCATTATCTAACCACATACACATGTCATGAACTCAGCTAAGGATAACCTTAATCCATTCATCTTTGAAACCTTGTGGAAAATCTAGGGCATGAGTTAATCCTTTGTCAGTTAAATGTTTGAATTCTTCCTTTAGAACTCCATTGACACACAATTTGTTGTAGGATTTTCTTATTTCACTATCGCCTACTTCACCAATTTTAACCATATAACACGATCAAACATCATGAATCATGAGTACCTTGGGTGGAATAGATGAGAGGGCTCCTGTTAAATCACTCTGAATCACAATTTCAGGAATGGCTCAAAAGTTGAGAGGTTCACATTCATCACTCTGTATTAACTAAATTTTCTCTGGTTCTACCTCCATACTCTTAGCTGGTGCGGAAGAACTTGCAGCCATAATTTTGAAATTAGGTTTTGAGAGATGAAAAATAGAGTACCTCAAAAATTAGCTCTTTGCACTATTCACCTTAGGATTTCTGATGACACGCTGATGAAATCTTTGATGCTAACTCTATTAAGATCAATTCTGCAAATTACTTCAATCGCTCCGTAAACAGTAAAAATTGCAAGGTAAAAATGAAATGTCGACTGTTCATCCTTTATAGACTTTGAAAGGTCAAGGTAGGTAAGTAATGAATGTTCTACTCATTGAGTAAGTGCAGGCTAGCTATCCTTGGATTTAACACAACTTGCATCCCACTCGGCTTACTAAACTCGGCCTTCACAAAATTTTACTCGGCCAACAAAACTCGGCACACACTAAAGAACTCGGCCTTAGTGTCCATGATTGGTGCTCAACACCTATTAGTGCAATTGGTTCATGTTGGCATTTGTCTTCAAAAATATGTCCTGGTGCATCTTAACATATGCAAATATGGACTTTTGTACATTTCATGTTAGGAACTGATGTAAGATAAGAATTTTTAGAAACAGTTCCTTACATACCTCTTTTTCTTAGTTGGAGATGATGTGATCACCTAATCCATTGGATTGGGTGACCTTGGCTTCATTAGCTTCACTGCTGCATGGTTTGGACTTCTTAACCCATGTCTTGTTCAACTATGCTCTAATTTTCTCAACTGTAGGAGCAGGTACTATAGTCTTGCAGTCTTTCCTTGTATGACCAATTTTTAGACAACTGTGACAAACTAGGCTTCCATTCATCCAAATTTTAGATTTACCTCTGAAATGTGTCCTTATGCAGTTTTCTAGAACATGTCCATACTCACCACAGTAATGACAACTATTTCATGTATTGTAATCCCAATTGTAAGTATTTCCTTTTCTTGGTGATTTCTCTTGTACCTTTGATGTCCACTACTGTTTACCTTTAGATCTACAATCTTGTGCTCTATGACCATATTTGTGACATTTATAGCAATTACCATTGAGTCTAGGTGTTTTTCTTGCCTTTTCCTTAAATTCACGTGCTTTATGTCCAAACTTATTACAGTTAAAGCAATAACCATTGAAGTTAGTTTTTAGATTGGACTTACCATTCTTGCTTCAGCAAATGTTTGTTGTATGACCTATTTCCCACAGTGGTGACAAACAAGTTTGTTGTTTCTCAGCTTTGCATGCCTTCTTTCACCTATCTTGGATGATTCTCCATCTTTAGTGGTTGTATGTTGTTCAGTGTGACCTAATCCAAAAGAATCTTTAGGTCTTCTTGATGCTTCCACCAGTTGTTCAAATTAGCTCATAGCTGCACTTGGATCATTCACTCTGTTATTAATTTCTTTCTCAGATCTCAATTCATCTTTTAATTGACTGTTCTCATATCTAAGATTTACAATCTCTGAGTCTTTCCTACTGATCTCCTGATTCACAAGTAGTAGTTGATTTTCCATGTCTACTTGATTGACTATCATTGTTTGCACATCATTTGTTCTTTCATCAAGTCTGGTAGTCAACATTCTCTTGTCTTCTTCTTGCATAGCCTTGTCATCTTTGGCTTTCTTTTTCTGTTCAACAACTTCACACATTCTTATTGATTAGGCGTCTTGTTCCTTTTTCAAGTTTTTGACTTCTTCACATAGTGCATTGTTCTTTTCTAGTAGATATGCTATTGCTGCATCACTCTCAAAAGAATCTCCATTCTAAAATAGATTTGTGGTGTCCTCTTCCTGATAATGAGTGTCATTCATTAGTTTGGCCAGATCTTTCCTTGTAGTCAAGTACTTTAATTCTTGTCTAGTAGTCTCAAGTTGTTGTAGTGCTAGCTGAATATTAATCTTTTGATTCTCAATGAATTTACCCATCTTGTAGATCTCCATCTCAAGATTTATATTCTCAAGCTGATTATGACCTTTTTAGAGAACTGCGCTCTGATACCAATTGTTGGAAATACAATAATGGGAAAGCAAGATACTGAGAGGGGGGTGAATCAGATCTCCAAAATTAAACACTTAAAACAAACTGATCCACATTCATACATATATGAATCTAATGTAATCTTAGATAGCATCCACACAATGAAATAAATACCACATAACACAATAACTTGGTAACCCAGAAACCCAAATACGTAAAACTAGGGTGGGGATGACACCCACAAAATTCTCCACTACTGCAGTAATAAAGTGTACCTTTTAAGGTTACAAATGTTGATTACAAAATGTAATCTACCCTATTAAAGATCTATCCAGTTAAGAGCTTAAGATCATTACAATCTACCCTGTCAAAGGATTTCAACTTACAATGAAGTAAGCACTCTGTTAGGAGATAAAGAAAGGTCTACTAGAACCACTTTATTAAGAGATTTTCACCTGATACAATGATTAGAATGTCTCAAGTATTGATCCTTTGTTATGCACTCTAATGATAATGATGGATCTCCTCTTTTTAGTACCTTCTAAGATCTCATAATCTGATATAACTTTACTCTATTGTTCACTTTGTTCTCACTCTGCTTGATCTCTGCTTCTTAACAAAATAACCCTCTGTGAATTTCACTTCAAAATGCAGTCACTAGAAAATTTGTCTACTTTCTTCTTACACACACTTACAAAATAGGGTTTGGAAGCAATCTAATATACCTATTCAAATTTGATAGCGAGATCTAGATCAACGATCAAGATCTGATATCCATACCTTGATGGTATTACAATTAATGTTTACAATAGATCATGCATAGGATAAAACAATTAAATGCATAACTAACTCCGTAGAAGAATATTAAATGCATACATTAGTTGGCCTAAAAAGCTTATATAAGTCAGCCAGATCACTTAACCTTGAATTTTGTATCATTCCAGACATGTATACAAAAATTGTTCTTCTCGGCACTTGACTTGTCTGTCACTCAGCATTTAACATCTCTATGTCCTACTCGGCTCGGCAATGTAACTAGGCAAACTGAAAAACTGCTCAGCAATGTTGCTCGGCCTTGCATAGTTTTATCTTGGACACAGTGATAACCAACTAAAAATACCTAAGTGAATGACTAAGTGTTGGTCACTAATCATCAACAGACTTTAGAGATTAACACTGTCATACAAAATAATTCATCCACAAAAGGTGAATTGAGATATAGCATCAACAATGCCTATATATTTCCATTAAGTAAAATACATATTCTTATCTGATTGTCAAACATCTAATCTCTAATTCAACATTCATATACATTATATGAATATCATATCTAACCATTTTTATATCTAAACATCTCAAAACTTGATCTTATATATCCATCATCAAAGATATTCACTCTAATTGTCGGCCTTAAGAACAAAATAGATAACATGTGAAGTATTGGCTAGATCTATCCTCTAAATGTGTTTCTAACCTTGAACACAAGAATATATGTCATCACACATATTGGCTCTAACATCACAAACTATCAAACCAATTAGATCATCGATCTGCAAGGATCGTTGATCAATCCAATACCTAACTATCTTTGTTCTTCACTAAACTCTATAAACTGATACTCAAACCAGTCAAATGATAATATAAACTACTACGATCATAAAACAAAGTACATAATACCTCTCTGAATATTTTCATATGTTCACACCTCAAAAATCGATCATACACTCATGTACTGATCCATATACTGAAACTTGTATACTAGGTTCGTTATTCCATACTTAGCCAAATTTGTAATTTGTCCTTTGGTATCATCATATCATATCAATTCATTACTATCATAGTGTATAGTTTCCATAAATGACAACATACAAATCCTCCATATCATTCTCTCTTTCCAACATAAATAACATGCAGACCATAATATAGTTATTTATGTGGGGAAAACCCTTTCAAGAGAAAAAAAACCCATAATCCAAAAGCCAATCAATATATTATTTAGAAATAAACAATAGATTACAATATAGTTCCAGAGTAATTTTCTCACAAGAGTATCACCAACCAGATATTCATAGGTAACTCAACATCTATCAGAATCTTACACAAAATCTCTATTTCACTCACCTAACATATGGGAGATATAATACATGAAACTATCAAACAATATACAAAACCATGGGCTAAAAACCACTTGAAAAGTGATACCCATATTATCTCCAACCTAAGATACCCTATGATATGTAAAAACATACAACAACACATGTAACTACCTTTTACAACTCATTTCTCTATCAAACACATTTTTATATTTCTTATTTTAAGAGACAACTTCTAGAGGGCATAACTTTTGAACCGATTGCCTAATTAATGAGATGTTTAAAGTACCAAAAATCTTGTGATGTTCTCTATTGACATATAGCTAGATGTTCCAATTGTGGACACTTTTAGGCCACTTAGGAACATCTAAGGTCTTCAAAATTAACTTGGAATTATCTATACATGATTTTGGAACAAAATTTTACTAGCATGCCTATTTATCCTATCTGAAGCTTTGAGGAAAGTTTAGGTTAAATATGTATGAAAATGTAATAATTCTATAAATACTAACCTTATGTAAATGTGAGGTTGATACAAAATTTTACTAACACCTCCCTCCCATGTATAGGTCATTACATCTCCATTTTTATACCTGGTATATGGTTTAGGGTATATAAACTATATATAGTCTATATTGTAGGGAATATGGTGTAATATAAAAGGTTTAGGGTTGATGGTATTGGTATAGTGTTTAGGGTACAATATTTATGGTACAAGGTTTATCGTACATAGGTTTGAGTGTATTTTCCTCATTTATACCTCTCTCTCTCTCTCTCTCTCTCTCTCTCTCTCTCTCTCTCTCTCTCATTTGTAAGGAAACTTGCAACCATATAGTGAAAATTTTCACATAACCCAATTGAGAATAAAAATTTTGAACCCACATGCAAAGAATAGACAACATGATCATGAAAATTTGACACAATATATACCCTGGGAAAACCATCATGAGGGAAAAAAAACCCTCAAAAAGAACCCATTATCCATGTATTATTAAATAATGCAACATTACAATACATCTATAAAATCTTTTAAAACCTCAACCAGCAATGGGCACTTTGTGTGAACAAGCATGTAACCACACATCCAATTCCATGTTTCCAACCTCCACAAATTATAACTTGGCTAACCTCAACAACTACCCTTTTGTTTTCTTTTATAAAAACAAGCTTCCACAAAACCACCAAGTGGTATTACATAAATTATGTTCTAAAATCATGTGTTAACCCTTTACCCCACATTTGATATTGGGTACTTTATTTGTTTAATTTCCATAATATTAAGTAACTATAATAAAATATTATAATATTGGCATACAACATGAAGTAGGCCCATAAATATTCTTAAAGAATCTCTATATGGTGCACACCCATCTAGTTGCTCCTATGTGCAACATACATAATAAATAAAATATTACAATTATAGACATTATTATGTAAGGTGTACAATACCTATTTTCCCAACATTCTCCCACATTTTGTATACATTTCATAATGGGAAATAAGTATCCACAAATATGAACAGTGTAAACATCCTTTTAGACATGTATTCCATCATTAATCAAAGTGTTGCATGTGCTCCATGAAGATACCTACAAAAAAAAAAAGTGACCACCATCTCATACATAAATGTTTTCACCCTCCATCATGCCAGAAGAGGTTTCTAAAGAGAAATCCACACAACTTGTCACATATGAATCATAAGTCCTGCCTCAACCAATATCCCAAACATAAACAATCGATCCAAAAGTATCAATATGCATCAATAGTTGTCAAGAACCAATATCCATAGCTGAAATAGAACCCATAGAAAGAGATAACACATCCAACTATCCATACCTCCATCATATCCAAAAAATATCAATTTATTCTCATATCATCAATATATACAACCTTTAACATGCAACCAAAAGCTCCAAGTGCAATACCTGTCACATTCACACCTAGAAAATCCCACTACATAGGTAATACATAATCTAAAAAATAATCAATATACCCCAATATAAGTATGTATAAATTTTAACCACAACTATGTAGTATCAAGGAACACACACAATAATATGCAACACATAAACCAATAACCTTCAAGTACAACTCTCACAACAAGTCTTCAATGCTCTCCCATGTTCTACATAATCAATGATGAAAAAGAGATTAAAGGACCCTCTGTGTCATCTCAAACATGACATCACATGAACACAAACTAGTAATCACATAGCTCCAACAAACTACAAATCCAATGTAATGTGAAATCAAATAACCAAGAAGATAACCAAGGCCAAAGAGAGAAACACTACAAATAAAAACCTGTAGCATGTCCTTGTACAAACACCTCTAAATTCTAACTGTGCCAAGTATTATCTCCTCCATAAAATCCCAAATAGGAATCCATAAGAATACCTAAACATATTCAACCTCTTACACCATATAAACTTTAGTATCATATATTGCTTACATGATATAAGCATCTCATATTCACGAAAATGAAACTAGTATAACAATTCTCAATAAAAGAAATCAACCAAATAAATCATCTCATAATATCCTCATAATGATATTATATTAATAATATATGCACAAGGAGATAACCAATTTTGAACATCTCTCAAATTGAATCCTCTAGAATGACCAATCTTCATATCTCAAGATCCATATCTATGAAAGATAAGCATAAAATATAATGTGCTTGAAAGGAACAATGGGTAATACCTCTGAAGTAGTAAACCGCTAAGAAGACCAAGAGAGGGAAATTGTAACTCTCATCAAGATATCCAAGTCACCATGACTCATATTAAGAATCTCCTCTCTAGTTGATATCAAGTGAATGTTCCTTGGTCTTCCTGCTGAAATCATCAATCATCTCAATGTGTATCTCTAATCATAATATAATACTAGTATTACCTAAATCTCAAAGTATCCATAAGTACTTGTAACCAACCAATCCATACAAAACTCCAAGTGCAACATAGCACTATCATGAAGAATTAAGAAACTGATCTTGTGCTCAGTACAAATAGAACCAACCAAGATTAATGTCAAATCTCCAACTACAACATCATGAACATAAACAAGACAAAATTATCAAACCATCTCCTCCAATGAGATAACATGCTCCATTTTTATATCAAATAATTAAGCATGCCAAAATTCTAAATGCATATCAATTATGTACCATGAAATAATAACAACCATGATAACATATCAAATATAAAGCATAAACCATTCCTTAACCAAGGACTCCTTTAGTCCTCCAATCCATCAAAAATATTTAGTCACCATGAAGATAACCATCTCCTACTAGTGAACCAAAAAATTTGGAAGACCTTTTTGCAAAAAAACACAATTTAAGGCATCTTTCAACATCTAAAACACTAAATAATATCATCTGCCATCCAATGGTGAATACATATCATTTCTAAAAACTTCCACTGAATCATGATATTGAGTTAAACATGGCACCGTAACAAGCATCTCCTAAATGAAGATCATTTAGGTATACACACATACAACTAAAATACCAGTAATATAAAATAAAACTAGGATCTCCAAACCAAGATGATACATACAACCACCAATCAAGAATCAATCCTACACTGCCAACACATCACTATTAAAATCTCCCACTAAAAAGTACAACCAATGGATAACCAAGCTCTTATGACATTATGATAAACCACATGCTACAAGTACCAACACCAACTATCCAAGTACCATTAACATCATCCATCCTCTCATCTCAAAGAAAATATACAAATGTGCTAATAACCACAAACATGACTAATTAACAAAGTCTTCAAAAACCATGAATCAAACTTGGTGAATGTGGACAAATCACATTCATGTCATCCCAGTACAATATAAAGGTTGTACATGCCTACTAATCACATAACTCATAGATTCAATCACTAAAACATGCAAAATCATCACCACATTAGTAAACTGCAAACTTTGATATCAAAGAAAATAATCCTGAAGACTAGATAATCAAACACCAAATCAACATTCGATCTGATTTTCCAAACATGTCCAAAAACAAGTACCATAGTGAATGAGCTAAATAAGGATAAAGAGAAAGAAACAACCTCCTAACACCAAACCAAATAATCACCAATAACCACAAACATGATTATGTTGTTTCAATGCAAAATATGTACTTGCATACCCATGGCACCATAATAAACACCAAAATTGTACCTTCACTAAATTATCACCCAAATGAGACTCCAAGTTTCAAACCATGTCCAACCGTTTCCTTAAACCAAAGAAAACTTATGTACCTGTCACCACCAAATCCCAAACTCTGAAAACACATACAAACCTATACAGAGAATCACCAAAACTAATAATCAACTATAGCATCATAAATATCTCATAAAACATGCACTCTCTCAAGGTTTTGCCTTTCAACTTATCTGGATGCACTCACACTCACACCCCAAATATTGATCTCACACAAGTGATCAAGCATGTACACAAATCTCAACACTCATAAAACTAATAAAAAACACCACTAAAAAGTAGACTAAACATTCTCTCCAACACCGATTCAAAATTGAAGATCTGAATTTGCATGGAAAAGATATGAATAAAACCATGAAAATGAGAACATCTAGCTTCCACAACCCCAAAACATGTCAAAATGGAAATATCATATAATCAAACCTATTGATGAACTATAAATGATTGAACGTTTGAAGATGATAAGTTGATGATCACCGAGTTGCAAAAGTGAATGCAAGACATTAAATCAGTTAATGTATTGTATTTTCAATGATGTCAACTTGATATGTTTTGATTGGTCATACACATATCATCATAAAATTAAAATAGTTGAAGAGACAAAGTTTATGCAGTTGATAAAAGATAAAAGTTTAGTATACACTGAGTGACAGTAAACACCGACGGACAGTGCACAGTGATGAACAATGTAAACTAAGCATCGCACTAACTAAGCAAGTGTTACCAGGAAAGTGTCACTGAGAAGTTCATAGTGTATACTGAGCACCGCAGTAACCGAGCAAGTGGTTACTGAGAAAGTGCTATTCACCAAGCGTAACTAAAGTTGTTCCCCAGGACAACTGGATTCAATGACCGAGCTAACTAGAGTTGATCATCGATCAAAACTAAAGTTCAAGAAAGACAAAATACTTAGCTGATAGGAGCTATATTTAGACTAACTGATTGATTGCTTTATTATTAAAGATCAGTTGAATTAAAGAAAAGAGGGATATTTAAAGCATATTTTATTCCCATCTATCATGGAGAGATTTGTGGAATAAATCTGAATGATAGCTTTACAGATTAAAGAAAGCATGGCGAGTTTTACGGATCAAGAAGTGATCTACAACAAAAAATAAGAATATTGAAGAAGATAATCATGTCTATATAAAGAGACAAGGAATTCATTATCAAAAAGGAGGAATGCTAAATATAATTCTAGTGAAGATAGAATTCTTCATGCAGATCTGATCATACCAGCTGAAGAACAGAGCCAAGGAATTCTGCAGACACTGAGCAATAGAGGACAGAGAATTCACCAAGAAGAACAAACAAGGGAGAAAAGGAACTGAAGAGCTTATTGATCAGAGAGGTATTATTGGACTAACAATAGATCTAAAAATTTGTAAGTTAAAGTTGTATTATTGAACAGATCATTTATTGTTTCATTTTAACCATTGATTCAGAAAATCTCTTAACTGAGTGGGATTTAACCATCTTAATGTATTGAGATACTCAAGAGTATCAAAATATTTTCTTGTTGACAGCATAGTGAATGCTAGGTAAAAAGAAAAACTATTAGTTTTGAATCCTCTAACAAGGTCATAATTAATAGTGTGTTTGTAACCTTTAACAGGGTTGGCTCTTCACTAAGCTCACTTCAGAAGAGTGAAAAGTTTGGGTTACTGGTCCCAAGTGATTTTTCTCTTAACAAGGTTTCCACATTAAAAATACATGTGTCAAATATATATTTCTTTCATTGCATTGATAGTTTACTTTACACATTACTAAAATGGATTGGTCAGTAAACACTAAGTTTAATTACTGCTACTTGGTAAAGGCTTGAAAAGATAAAGAATATATCTTACCGAGAAGTATATAAAGATAAGATAAAAGATAACTGAGGATATTATGTTTGAGAAATAATTTTTGGTTGGATTATTGGAATTATTTTTAAGGCCACTGATTCACCCCCCCCCCCCCCTCATTTATTCTAACAATTGGTATCAGAGCTTTCATGCTTGGAAGAGAGTTTAAAGACTTAAGCTAAAGATCACAACATGAGTAAAAGGGATGTGCCTAAGTTGAACAAAGACAAATTTGCATCATGTAAAAGTGGGATAAGACTTCATCTATCAGGTATTGGAAATGATTTTACACAATTCTTGGATATTGAATATGTTGCACCTACTGGACCTCTAACTGTTGATCAATTGAGAGAGAAACATGAACACAATTATATGATGATAGAAACGGCTTCTTCACTATCTGATGCTGAATTTGAAGATGTCAAATCTTGCACCTCTACAAAGAAAATGTGGGACAAACTCAAGCTAGTAAATGGAGGAGATACAAATGTGCTGAGAGCTAAAGGTGAAAGCCTAAGAGGAAAGTTTGATGACCTACAAATGAAAGAAGGAGAGAACATCACTCAGTACAGAAGCATAATCAAAGAAGTTTTTAATGCTATCTGTGGAGTAGGAGGAGTACTTGAGGAAGAAATAGTTATAATTAAAATTCTGAGAACCTTGCTACCTATTTATGCTATTAGAGTATCTGCAATTCAAGAAATGAGAGCAGTAGCAAATGACAATGTTACTCTTGATAGTTTTATTGGTAGAATTATTTCATTTGAGATGAACAAATATGACAACAATGTCTTACCAACTATTGAGTCTGCATTCAAATCTTCTCTGAAAATAAGCAAATCTAGTCACAAACACACTATGAGAAATGATAGTGATAGTGATAGTGATGAACAAGAACTTGATGAACTTGAAGTAGTAATTGAAAGAAGATTACATAGAGGTAAAGGAATATATAAAGGTAAATTAACATTGGTCTATTTTAATTTCAAATAAATTGGAAATTTTGCTACTAGATGCCCTAACTAGAGAAAGGATGAAAGAAACAATGACAGATCTTATGAAAAGAAGTATGATAGAAGTGATGATCGAGACTATAGAAGTAACTGACACTCTGACAAAAGAGATAACCGAGATTACAAGGACAAAGGCAAGAAGGCTTGTTACCTGGTTGAGAACAAAGCTGAAAATTCTACTATTGATTCTGATGAAGATGTTGAGGTGGTATTTGTTACTATGAAGGATGATTCAGACGAAGAAGAAAGGTATGCTAAAACTGCACTCATATCTAAAGTTAGCAAAAATGATGTCTGGATTATTGATAGTGGTTATACTCATCACATGACTGGAGATAAAGAAAATTTTGAAACTTTTGAATATTATAATGGTGGATCACTTAGGATGGGTAATGACTCACCTTGCCCAGTTGAAGGAAAATGAACCATCATGTTGAATAATCTGATCAGAAGTGAAAATTCATATTGGTTGCAAGGACTTAACTATAATTTATTGAGTTTTTCACAACTGAACAACACAAGACACTGAGTTAACCTAAGGTGGACTTAAAAAATGGGAGAGTGGGGAGGAGAGCGGGGAGGAGGTGAGCAGCCAAATTTGAATTTGAATTTTAGTGGGACTGGTGCGAAGGACACAGGAGTTGTTGAGCATAGAAAGCTGGAGGATGCTAAGGACAAAGGGAAACAAGGGAAGGATCCTGATTCTGGACTTGCACGTGGGGACCTCGGGCTTGGAGATTCAGGGGAAAAATAGGAAAGCAACAAAAAGTGGTCTTCCCTCTTTGGATTCAAACTGACATGTAAGTCATCTTTACCACCTGTTAAGAATATCTTGAGACCTTCTCAAGGGAGTTTTTCCATTGACATTCCTAACCAAATCATTGATCATACCATTGCAAGAATGAAAAACTCTCTGGTTGGGAGATTCTTGGGGGTTAGACCCAACATCAAAGTGTTTAGGGCCTATCCTTTTTGGAAATGGGTCTTGAAAGGGCAAGTGGATGTGGGTGTTATGGAAAAAGGATGTTTGTCTTTCTTCTTCTCCTACAAAGAGGATAGAATGGAGATCTTATGATATGGACAATGGATGATAGGAAAAAATACCTTGGTCCTCCAAAAATGGTGTCCTAATTTGGTCTTTGAGGAGGAATAAGTAAACCAGGTGCCAGTTTGGGTAAAGCTCCATGGCCTTCCTCTAGAGTACTGGATGGAGGATATATTTGTTGGGATAGAAAACTCCTTTGGGGAGCTGTTATCAATAGATAATATTACTGCCTCAAGGAGAAGGTTAATGTATGATAGGATATGTGTGGGGATAACATAGGACACTGATATGCTAGAGAAAATTAATATTCACTCAAAACTGGGATCATGGGAACAAAAGATAGAATATGAAACCATTCCTTTTGCATGATTTCATTGTAAGAAAGCTGGGCATTGGGCTAAGAAATGTCTGACAAAGGTCATCCATAGAAAGATGAAGAAATGGATTCCTATGGGAAAGGTGAAGATAGATGGGGGAGAGACACCAAGTGTAGCCCAACTTAATAAGAAAGAGGAAAAATCTCTAATACGGGAGACTGGTGATGAGAGTACGGTCAATGAACAAACTAAAAATGGGAGCTCTGAGAGTAATGAATACATTGAATTTCCTCGAGAACAAGCGGAGGAGCAAGGGGAAGAGGGGGAAACTCAGGGAGAAGGATAAAAAAAAGCAACAAAAATAGTGACAATAGAGGGGGAAGGGATTGAACTACCTATTAGCTTTGATAATGTCAACCAATTTGACTGGAGTTCAGAGACTATAATCCACAAAGTGGAGGAGGAATCAGCATGGAAGGATGCTCAACAATGTACTATATTAGGTCAAGGGTCTTTAGATACTTAAAATAATATGCCCCAGGGGATAAGAAGAACAATATCCGATGCCAAAACACCTAAATGGGGGGATGTTGCAGCTATCAGCCAAGCTCTTTTGGGTTACCAGAGTGATCTGGAAGATGGGACATAGAATCATGAGGAGAAGAAAAATCAAAGAATGATAAGGGAAAGCCTAGCCAACAAGAGAGAATAGCAACAAGGAGTAGAAAATTTGGGGATGTGGGAGGAATTTTATCCTCTCTTGGCTGACCTTCGGGCTAGAAATGAAGAGTCAAGGAGACTAAGAAGAATATAGCGAATGGAAGCCAGCTTACCATCCTAGAGGTGGGATCCTTTGTTAAGGTATGAAGATTATATCTTGGAATATAAGGGGATTGAATAATCCCCATAAACAAGATCTTGTTAGAATTATGATTAGCGATAATAGACTAGATATTTTTTTAATTCAAGAAACTAAAATACTTAAGGAGAAAGTGGAGAAGCTTAGATTTTTTAAGACTGGAAATATTTGTGGGGGAGATTCTGAGGGTGCTTCCAAGGGTATTGATATAGTTTGGAACTGTGATATCATAAAAGGTGATGTTATATATCAGGGAAATAATGTGGCTTGTATCATTTTTAAGCATCTTAAGGATAATACTTCTTGGGTGCTTACTAATATTTATGCTCCTAACACTAAAAATGGAAGAGAGGTTTTTTGGAAAAAAATTTCCTCTCTGAGAAATAGTTTTAGACATGAGGAATGGATTTTTATGGGAGATTTTAATAGTACCTTAAAATAAAATGAAAAAAAGGAGGAAAAAAAACTACTTTGGAAATAAAAATGGATTTTATGAATTTCATAGATATCCAAACTCTCCATGATATTGACTTGTAGGGCATTAATTATACATGGACTAATAGAAGATGTGGCCAGGAGCTTATCCAAGTTAGACTTGATAGAGGTCTCATTAGAAATGACTGGTTCACCCATTACTATTGTTAGATGTCTGCTCATATGCAGGTGGGATCAGACCATAACCCTATTACTTTTCTAGTGGATCCCATATCCAAGAAAAGGAATATTCCTTACAGATTTGAGAAAATGTGTACTATGCATCCACAACTGGAACAAAAAATTGAGGAATGATGGAAGATCAAAATAAAAGGAACTACAATGTTTATTCTGGAAAAAAAATTAAACATGTCAAGGAGAATATTAAAACTTGGAACAAGGAAACCTTTGGCAATATTTTTCAACTAAGGCTAATGTTTGCATGGAGCTGAAGGACATCTAGGATAGTATCCAGAAGGAAGTGTATGATAATATATCAAGATAACTAGAAAATGAGAAATTGGTTGAGCTTCATGACATAATTACCAAAGAAGAAACCTTCTAGAGACAAAGATCCAGAAATAATTTCCTGAAGGAAGGAGACAGAAATACTAAATATTTGTTCATGACTACTCTCAATCATAGAATGACTAATTGAATATCTAATCTTAATATCAATGACACTCTTTCAGATGATGAAGATGCTATCAGAATGGAGGCCAAGAATTTTTTTTCAAAATATCCTCCAAAAGTATAAAGATCTGAATAGAGAAGAACAAAGGGAATTTCTGGAGTGCATTCCTCAAATCCTCAATGAAAACCATAATGTGAGTCTCAATTCTATACCCTCTAATACTGAAATTAAAAAGGTTGTCTTCTCTTTTCATGGGGACAAAGACCCTAGCCCAGATGTCTATTCTATGTTCTTCTTCCAAAATTACTAGAATATCATTGAAAAGAATGTTACTAATGTTGTTAAAGAGTGTTTTGGATCTATAAAATTGTTGATGGAGTTTAATGGCACCTTTATAGATCTAATACCCAAAAAACAAGGGGCTGATAAAATGGATCAATTTAGGCCTATTGGCTTATGTAATACTACCTACAAGATCATTTCTAAGGTCCTTACCATAAGGATTTTATCTATTGTCCCTTCCTTAATCTCATGGTAGCAAAATGGTTTTGTTCCTGGCAGATAGATCTTGGATTCAATTATTTCCATACATGAAAATGTGCATTCTCTGGTGATGTCAAAGAAGGAAGGCCTCATTCTTAAACTGGATTTATCTAAAGCCTATGATAGGGTTGATTGGGAGTTTCTTGTGAAAGTGCTAAGGGCTTTTGGATTTAACAAGAAAAGCATTGATCTTATATTTCAGCTAATATCTTTTGCTACTTTCTCAGTTTTGGTTAATGGATCTCCTACTTCTTTCTTCAAATTGATAAGGGGTTTGAGGTAGGGGGTTCCTCTCTCTCTCCTCTTCTCTTCATCCTTATGGATGAATGTCTGGGTAGGTACATGGAGAACCTAGTTAGGAAAGGGGAATTTAAAGGATTAAATCCTTCTTCTGCCAATCAAGTATGTTCCCATCAGTAGTTTGTTAATGATTCGGTTATAATGGGTGAATCTTCTATTAAAAATGCTATCAATATCAAAAATGCACTGACTAAATATTGGATTGCTTCAGGTCAAATTATTAATTGGGGAAAGAGTTCATTGTTTTTCTTTAATTTTCTAGAAAAGAAAGATAAGAATTATGAGGATTTTGGGTTGTGATATGGGGACTCTTCCAGGAACCTACCTTGGTCTCCCTTTATTCCTGGAACCTCCTGAAACCTTTTGGAGCTCTTTAGTGGATAGATATCATAATAAAAATTTTGGTTGGAAAGGTATGTTGTTGATTCAAGCTGGAAAGATTCATATTCTTAGATCCACCCTTCAAGGCCTCTCTCTTTATGCTCTAATTATCTATAAAATCATCAAGAAGTTTGGAGAAGCAATTGAAAAGATCCAAAAAAAAATTCTTTGGACTGGAATGGAGAAAAAGAAAAGGATAGCTCTCATAGCTTGGGGAAAGGTCTGTAGACCTGTTAACAAAGGGGGTCTTAGTTTATGCAAAATTAGAAATCTTAATGACCACCTTCTAGCTAAACTTATATGGAGATACTATAATTCTTGGGGAGAATTGACTCTTATATGGGATAATAAATACAATAAGGAGCACCCTAACCTTGATAGATTTCTTGACATCGACAGTGTAGCTGGAGGATCTTTTATATAGAGAAATGCTATGAAGAATAAATAAATTATAAGAAAATACATCAAATGGAAAGTTGGAAATGGCATAAATGTTATTTTTTGGGAAGATGAGTGGATATTACAAACCCCCCTCAAGGAGTGCCCTGGATGGAAGGACTTTGAGTGCGAGTGCAAACTTAGATTTGGGAGGAAAGTGGAGGATTACTGGGATAGGGATCACTGGAAGGATCTAACGATTATTGAAAATACAATGGGACAGCTCAATAAAATTCTTAATTCTACTATTTTGATTGAGGAGGAAGACAGGATAATATGGAAGAATAGTCTGAATGGGAACTTAACTATCTCCTCCCTGTATCACCAAGAGTTTGAGGGTCTTAATGATCCTTGCTAGGCTAAATCTTGGATTAAGGACCTCAACCCTAAGATCAATGTCTTTTTTTGGATCTTGATGCAAAACAAGGTTTTGACAAATGATAATCTTAGAAAAGAGGTGTGATAATTGTTAATAGATGTTACCTTTGTAATCAGGATGAGGAAAGTGTGAATCACATGTTTATTCACTGTCCCTATGTTAGGATAATATGGGAATACTTCTTTTAAATTATTAACATTGGGTGGGTTTTCCCTAAGGATATGCAGAGTCTTTTTAACTCTTGGAGCCATCCCTCAAAGAATGAAACTGTGGTCAAGGTGTGGCAGTTTATACTCCCATATATTTGCTGGGGAGTTTGGAAAGATAGGAATGAGAGAGTATTTAGAAACAAAGTGGCTAGTGAAAAGGAGGTCTTCTACAGAGTTAAGAGAGCTATTAAAGAAAAATTATTTCTAAAGGACATATTTATGGAACCTCTAAATGAAGAGGATATTGCCTTCTTCAATAACTGGAAAATTAAAGGTAATTTCAAGAAGCAAAAAAAATAAAGTCAAGAGAAAGGAAGCAAGATGAGATTTCCCTCCTAATGGATCGATGAAAGTAAATTTTAATGGTGCTTTGAAGGGTAACCCAGGGGTGTCTGGGTGTCAAATTTTCATAAGAGATGAACAAGGAGTTTGCAGGGGTATTAAAGCTATCCCAATTGGTACCCAAACTAACCATGTTGCGGAGGTGAATGCTTCTCTTCAAGGGCTTATCCTAGCCAGGGAAAAAGGTTGTAAAAAGGTATGGTTAGAGGGAGATTCCCTCAATATTTTTAAATTCCTGAATAATGAAACTCATGCCGCGTGGTCTATTTATAATATAATGCATAAAGTGAAAGTTATTATCCAATCTTTTGAAGACTGTGTTGTTTATCATAACTTTCGAGAGACTAACAGTATTTATGACTGGGTTTCCAACATGGCATGCAAACTAGAGGTGGTGATGCAATGGCATGATGGAGATGACATGCCTTATCAAGCGAAATCATTACTGGATAATGACCGACTGCGAAGTAGATAGAAAAAAGTTCATAAATGGTAAGTATAATAAAAAAATTTAATGCGGAAGTGAAATGTCATAATTACTATTTAAGGTGCAAGTACTTAGTGGTGATTACTAGTTGGATGTGGCATGGATTCTGGGTGTATTTGGAAATTTTGAGAGTGACTAGTGGTATTTTTAATGATATTTTTAAGAACTATCATAGAGATAGTAACTCATACCAGAGAGCTAAGATGGGTGGTAGTAAGAAGTGTGTTGAGCCTGTAAACTGTGATGAATGGAGAGAACTGAAATTTTTTTGGAAGATTCTGAAGGATGGTGGGATGGTGGTGTTTCTGGAGTGGCTTAATGGCAGAAACCCTACTTTTTCTAGAATTTTTTTCAAGACTTGGAAAGATGGTAAAGTGATGGCGGGAAACTAGTACATAGAAGTTACGGAGGAGATAATAGAAGAGGATACTGGGATGGGCATGGAGGGGCTCAATTTCTACAGAGACAGAGCTATTTCTGATAAAGCTTGGGAGAAATTCCTGGAGTCTGACGAAGAGAAGGCTAGGTTGGTTAAGGTGGATACTTCCTATCATAACCCTAAGTGGATATATAGGTCATGGAGGTATGTTCTCTATGCGGTCATTAGATATATTACGATTGATGGTAGGTTTACCCAAGCCTATGGACATCATTTCATGCTTTTGAATCATTTTAGACACAATGTAAAAGTTTGTTTTCCCTCTTGTTTGCTTAGCTCGCTGGATTTTACTATTAGTAGTCTACAGAAAGACCTGGAAGGTGATCATGCCTCTCACCAGGGTCTTATGTTGTTAATTTATGATCTTTTGAAAACTAAAAAGGTGGAGAGGCCTCTGCTGAAAAATAAATCAGAGGGAAGAGGAAGATATGGAAGGTGATGAGGATGATAACATGTATGAGGAGGAGACTGAGGACGATGAAGAAGACCCTCAGGGGTATAAAAATCCTAAAAATATAACTAAAAATGGCTCTTAATATAAGAAAAAACTAAAAGAAGACCATTGTGGAGGGCTCTGACATAGAGAAGGAGACTGACAATGATACTCTATAGGGGAGTAAAATAAGTAAGAAAAAATCTAAAAAAAAGTATCTCTTCCAAGACTTACCAGAAGAAGACTATGGCAGAGGATACTAAAATAGAGAAGGAAACAAAGGATGAAGAGTATGAGGACGAACAAAAAAAAGAGGTCAATAAAAGAAAATGGGGGGAAGTGATGGGTAGAACTAAGAGCAACCAGAAAGGTAAAAACCCTAGTAAGAGAAAAATTGTGTTATCCTCAGATGAGGAGGATGTGATGGAGAAGGAGTAGAATACTAAGGTTAACATCGGGGAGGATGATAGGGAAGAGAATAGGGAGGATAAAAAAGATGGAAAGGAAGTGGATCAAACCCCTACTATGAAAACATAGACTAATGAGAAGAAGGATGATGATAAGATGAAGGAGGAACCTATCAAAAGAATTGAAAAAGAGGCAACAGTGTTTGAGGTAAAAGACTCCCACGATAATGAGGAAACAGGTAAATTTTATGTGTCTGATGATATGAAGAAAAGAAAGGATTGTCTTGTGGACTTTACTTGCATGGTGGGAAAAATGTTAGATGACAATGCTAATATGAAAAACCAAATGGAAATAATGAGAGCTGAGATCAATCTAATTAAAAGCATTAGAATTGGTGAGAAACTTATCGCGGTATGCTTGGAGGAAATGAAAGATGTGGTTGGAAGATCTGAAGCCCAGGTGGAAATTATGAACAAAGTTTACAACATGGAAAAATAGCTCAAGGACATAAATGACAGGGTGGTGGAAGAAGACAGTGTAAGGAAAATCAACATTCTAAACAAAAAGGTGGAAAAACTTGAGGAAATGGTGTGCAAGATAGGAGAGCAATGTCTGGTGAGCTTGAAAGTGTATACAGGGCATGCAAAGATCTTGATGGAAAAGATGGAGCATGACATAGGGAAAAGGATGGAAAAGAGGTGAAGGATACCATGGAACTTGGTACACGCATGAGGGCTAGCACAAGGAAGTTGAGTCCAAAGGAGAATAAAGAAACAGAAGACCTAAAGAATTATGTTAATTAGATGCAGATAATGGTTATTTAGGAATAGGATATTGTGGATGGCATGTAGGTGTCCTTTTTTGGGCCTGTCTTTTTTTTCTATCCCTGTTATTTTTCAAAGATCTGTGGGACTTCTTTAGTTAGGTTGTTAGTTGGCTAGAATTTTTGGCTTTCCTTTCTTAGTGCTATGGCATAGTTGTTGTTGAACTTTATTGAATATCTGTAATACTTTGTTTAAAGGTTTCAGGTCCTTGTAAAACCTATTTTTACGTAATCAGAACATAGGACACCAAGTTGCATTTGAGAAATAAAAGGCAATGATGTATAATGTAAAAGGAAATTTGATTGATACTGGTGAACAAACAAAAGGTAATCTATTCTACCTTGATGATATTGAGACCACTTGTTAATTGGCTAGAAATGAAGACGTTTGGTTGTGGCATAAAAGGTTATGTCATGTGAATTTTGAAAAGATGGTTAAGATAATTAAGAAAACAAAAGTAAGAGGCTTACCGAGTATGTCAAAGCCCGACCATGTTATGTGCAAGAATTGTCAAAAAGGTAAAATGAAAAAGTCTAGTTTTAAGAGAATAACCTACACATCTAATTATATTCTAGATTTAGTCCATACCGACTTATGTGGACCAATGAGAACAAAGAGCTATTATGGTGATAGATACTTATTCTATTTGTTGATGACTATTCTAGGATGATGACTGTTATGTTCTTAAAAGAGAAATTTGAAGCATTTAAGATGTTCAAATGCTATAAAGCTAAAGTTGAAAAACAAAGTGGAAAAGAACTGAAATGTTTAAGATCAGATAGAGGAGGAGAACTTATTTCTATTGAATTCACTAACTTTTGTAATGAGCATGGGATTACAAGACAGGTTTCTGCACCGAGAACACCACAGAAAAATGGGATTACTGAAAGGAGGAATAGATCAATTGTTGATTGTGCTAGAACACCGATGATTGAAAAAGGCATCACACAAACATTTTGGAGAGAAGCTATAAGTACTTTTGTCTATACACTAATCCAAGTTCAATTGAAGAAAGACACCAATAAGACACCTTATGAGCTATGGTATGGATACACACCAAATGTGAGTTACTTTAGAATTTTTGGAAGTCAATTTTATATATTGAAAGATGATAGAAATTGGAAAATTGACTCTAGAAGTGATGAGGGAATATTTCTAGGATATTCTACTAAAAGAAAAGCTTATAAATGTCTGAACAAATCTTCTAACAAAATCATTGAAAGTGCAAATGTTAAAGTGGATGAATTTGCTGAGAAAAATGATGAGGAAAGAAGAAAGGAACCAAAAGATTACAATCAATTTTTCTACATTGAAGAATCTGACACCTTTCCTGAGCGACAGAACAATGCAACCAAGCAATAGGCTACACACACCGATGTAATCACCTAAAAATGGTCACCTAAACCCTAGACCCCCCAATCTCAGAAATTAATCAAGAAACCCTAATCTTGATTAAATCTAAGTCCTAAATCAAACAGGCAATTATCAAATTCAAACTGATCTGACCTAAACCATAGGTCCTAATCAATCATCATACTTGATTAGTTAATTAATTCCTAAAATCATAATACATTGGCAAATAAACATTATGTTAATTATTTAATTGATATTATGATATATTAATTGAATAAAAATTACAAAATTGTCAATTAAATAAAAAAGGAATTAAATTAATTATAAAATCATAAATGTGCATTCAAAATCAACTAATTTATTAAAAATGCATATGACATCATCAAATCCAGTTAACTGATTTATCAAAATGGAAACAATCCAGTTCCACTCAGTTAACTGATTCTCTACTGATTATCATTTTAGAAACATTTCAGTTAACTGTGAACTGATTTTGGAAGTTTCCAAAATAACTGATCAATCAGTTCAGTCAACTGACTCTCTCGACCAATCAAATCACTTGCACATGGATTGTGCTTCTTCAATCAAATCTAAGCCACTCTTTTTGTTCGATCTCAACCATCGATTCGAGAGAGATTTCTGTAAAAGAGAAACTCTTTTCCCTTACAAAGGATCCTAATTTTTATTAAATTTATATTGCATTTTTGTATTAGCATTCTTAGAATTTTGTCATTTAGCTAATATTTTTGTTTACTTTGGTTCAAGCATGCAAACTTAATTTAGAGCACACTTTCAATTTGGGTTTAAAATTGAATATCTCACATTTCAATTGGTGTTCTAAAAGTGAATCATAACTAGTCTTGGATGAACAACAAACTACATTTGGATTTAGATTAACCATTTATTTCCATTATCATAGCTTTTGAAATCCTTCATTTAGGTCTTCGGTGTAGTCACTGAGCTTGCAATGACCTGAGAGAAAGCTCATACTCCTGCCTTCTAGAAGGCAATAGGTTGACTCTTTCAGACATGCAGGGTGAATGAATCGATATTCATTCATGTATGCAAATGAAGAACAATGACCATGTTGAAGTGTTCTGCTAAATCAAAGGCCCACATTTAGCACGCACATTTCTGGTGCCCACCGAAGGGCTGAAAATCAATTTCAGGCCTCATTATTGAATTTTGTTTTTAATTTTGTTGTCTTTTCACTTTGAGTCAAATCTAACTCCACGGTTGCGTCCAGAACATCGTTTCAATCAAAAATGACTATAAACACACCTATGTCCAGGAAAATTTGAATCTATTACAAAAAAAAATTGCAAACAGAGGTCGTACAGCCTTCTGCATGCAAATCGAGGCGACTGTCGTAAATTTTTGCACGCAGACCGAAATATAGAATATTTGATTTTTTTTTTAATTTTTGGTGTCTGGATATGGTAGCAAAATTTTGTTTCTAATTTCATCGTTATTTAACCCATATTTCACAACATCTATTCAAGTACACCACACAGTAAAAACTGGCTCTTTCACTTCATTGCTTGTAGTGCGAGTTTGCATATATATTGTTATAAATTGCCAAACCCCTTGTGCATGTGGGACTAAACCCATGACAGCCCACCTCTACCCTGCCACTTCACCACCACCCAGCTTCACCTCCGCTCCACCACTTCCCCAAATCCCCCGCGCGCAGCACCCAAACCCTCACCTCCCATCTCCCCGCTACCTCCCATCCCCTCCCTT
>MU226586.1:1266166-1290422 GCA_018584345.1 Thuja plicata | reverse complement strand
CCTAAACCCTAGGTCCTAATCAATCATCGTACTTGATTAGTTAATTAATTCCTAAAATCATAATACATTGGCAAATAAACATTATGTTAATTATTTAATTGATATTATGACATATTAATTGAATAAATATTACAAAATTGTCAATTAAATCAAAAAGGAATTAAATTAATTATAAAATCATAAATGTGCATTCAAAATCAATTTATTTATTAAAAATGCATATGACATCATCAAATCCAGTTAACTGATTTATCAAAATGGAAACAATCCAGTTCCACTCAGTTAACTGATTCTCTATTGATTATCACTTTAGAAACATTTCAGTTAACTGTGAACTGATTTTGGAAGTTTCCAAAATAACTGATTAGTCAGTTCAGTCAACTGACTCTCTCGACCAATCAAATCACTTGCACATGGATTGTGCTTCTTCAATCGAATCTGAGCCACTCTTTTTGTTCGATCTCAACCGTCAATTCGAGAGAGATTTCTATAAAAGAGAAACTCTTTTCCCTCATAAAGGATCCTAATTTTTATTAAATTTATTATACTGCATTTTTGTATTAGCATTATTAGCATTTTCTCATTTAGCTAATATTGTTGTTTACTTTGGTTCAAGCATGCAAACTTAATTTAGAGCACACTTTCAATTTGGGTTTAAAATTGAATATCTCACATTTCAATTGGTGTTCTAAAAGTGAATCATAACTAGTCTTGGATGAACAAAAAACTGCATTTGCATTTAGATTAATCATTTATTTCCATTATCATAGCTTTTGAAATCCTTGATTTAGGTCTTCAGTGTAGTCACTGGGCTTGCAATGACCTGAGAGCAAGCTCATACTCCTGCCTTCTAGAAGGCAACAGGTCGACTCTTTCAGACATGTAGGATGAATGAATCGATATTCATTCATGTATGCAGCTGAAGAACAATGACCATGTTGAAGTGTTCTGCTAAATCAGAGGCCCACATTTAGCATGCACAACCGAGAATCAGGAAAATGCTCACAACGCTGAACCAAGTGATAATGAAGATCAAAATGGAGATCAAAATGAAGAACAGAGATTTGAACATGTACTTGCTAAATATGTCAAAAGACACCATCCATAGGACCAAATCATTGGAGAAAAAAGAGTTGGAATGAGAACAAGAATTAAGTAACTTAACAATAGATGTTTGATTTGTGATTTTGAGCCTAGTGATGAACTATAACTAATTAAATGTTTGAAAATGATAATTTGATGATCACCGAGATGCAAAAGTGAATGCAATGCATTAAATCAATTAATTTATTGTATTGTTATTGATGTCAACTTGATATAATTTGATTGTTCATATACATATTTTCATAGACTTCAAGATCTAAAGAGGCAAAGTTTATGTTATCGGTAAAACATAAAAATCCAGTGTACACTGAGTGATAATAAACACCAATGGATAGTGCACACTGACAGACATTATAAATTTATAAAGTGTCACTGAGAAGTTCACAGTGTATACCGAGAACCATAGTAACCGAGCATAACTAAATTTGTTACCAAGGACAACTGGATTCAATGACTGAGATAATTGAAGTTGATCACCGATCAGAACTAAAGTTAAAGAATGACAAAAACACATAGCTGGAAGGAGCTATATTTAGATTTAATTGATTGATTGCTTTATTCTCAATGATCAGTTGAACTAAAGAAAAGAATATATTTAAAACATGTTTTATTTTCAGATAAGAAGGAGAGATTTGTGGAATAAAACTGAAGGATAGCTTTACAGATTAAAGCAAGCATGGCGAGCTTTATAGATCAAGAAGTGATCTACGAAAAAAATAAGGAGACTAAATGGCTACATCATTTCTATATAAAGAGACAATAAATTAATTATGAAGAGAAGAATGTTGAATATATTATTGGTGAAGATAGAAGTCTTCATGCAGATCTGATCATACAAGTTGAGGAACAGAGCCAAAGAAATTCTGCACACACTGAGAAACAGAAGCAAGAGCATTCACCAAGCAGAAAGAAAAAAGAGGGGAGAAAATAAATTGAAGAGCATATTGATCAGAGAGGTATTATGGACTAACAATAGATCTAAAAATCTTCAAGTTAAATTTGTATTATTGAATAGATCATTTGCTATTTTAGTTTAACCATTGATTCAAAAAATCTCTTAACCGAGTGGGATTTAACAATTCTTATTGTATTGAGATACTCAAGAGTATCAAAAGGTTTTCTTGTTGATAGCATAGTGAATGCTAGGTCAAAAGATGAACTATTAGTTTTGAATCCTCTAACAAGGTTTCACTTAAAAGTGTGTTTGTAACCTTTAATAGGTTATCTCTTAACGGAGCTCACTTCAGAAGAGTGAAAATTTTGGGTTACCGGTCCTAAGTGGTTTTTCTCTTAATAGGGTTTCCACGTTAAAAATCCATGTGTCAAATGTGTATTTCTTTCATTGCATTAATAGTTTACTTTAAAAATTACTAAAATTGGATTGGTTGGTAAACACTAAGTTTAATTGATCCTACTCGGTAAAGGCTAGAAAAAAGATAAACAATATATCTTACCGAGCAGTATATATTTGTTAAGAATATTTAAAGACATACATCTTGAAGGAATGAAAGGTAAATAGAGGATATTATATTTGTGATATAATTTTTGGTTGGATTATTGGAATTATTTTTTAGGCCACTGATTCACCGCTCCCCCCTCTTTGTTATTCTAGCAATTGGTATCAGAGCTTTGGTTCTTAAAAGAGAGTTTAAAGAAACAAGCTAAAGATCACAAGATGAATAAAAGGAATGTGCCTAAGTTGAAAAAAGATAGCTTTGCATCATAGAAAAGTAGGATAAGACTCCATCTATTAGGTATTAGAAATGATGTCACACAATACTTGGATGTTGGATATGTTACACCTATTGTACCTATAACTGTTGATCAATTGAGAGAGAAACATGAACATAATTCTATGATGATAGAACTTGCTTCTTCACAATCTGATGTTGAATTTGAAGATCTCAAATCATGCACCACTGCAAAGAAAATGTGGGAAAAACTCAAGCTAGTACATGGAGGAGATACAAATGTGCTAAGAGCTAAAGATGAAAGCCTGAGAGGAAAGTTTGATGACCTAAGAATGGAAGAAGGAGAGAACATCACTCAATACAGTAGCAGAATCAAAGAATTTTTTAATGCTATCCTTAGAGTAGGAGGAGTACTTGAGGAAGAAATATTTGTAAGTAAAATTATGATAACCTTACTACATGTTTATGCTATTAGAGTATCTGCAATTCAAGAAATGAGAGCAATAGAAAATAACAATGTTACTCTTGATTGTTTTATTGGTAGACTTATTTTATTTGAGATGAAAAACTATGACAACAATGTCTTACCAACTATTGAGTCTGCATTCAAATCTTCTCTGAAAATAAGCAAATCTAGTCATAAACACACTATGAGGAATGATAGTAAAAGTGATAGTGGCGAACAAGAACTTGATGAAATTGAAGCACTAATGGCTAGAAGATTACATAGAGGTAAAGGAATACAAAGGTAAATTACCATTGGTCTATTTTAATTGCAAAGAAATTGGACATTTTGCTGCTAGATACCCTAACAAAAGAAAGGATGTAAGAAACAATGATAGATCTTAAGAAAAGAATTTTGACAGAAGTGATGACCGAGACTACAAAAGAAACCAACACTTTGATAGAAGAGATAACTAAGACTACAAGAATAAAGGCAAGAAGGATTGTTACCTGGTTGAGAACAAGGATGAAAATACTGACACCGAGTCTGATGAAGATATTTAGATAGTATTTATTGTGATGAAGGATGATTTAGATGAATAAGAAAGGTATGTTGAAACTGCACTCATATCTAGAGTTAGCAAAAATGATGTCTGGATTATTGATAGTGGTTGTACTCACCACATGATTGGAGATAAGGAAAAATTTGAAACTTTTGAATATTATAATGGTGGATTAGTTAGGATGTGTAATGAATAATCTTTCCCAGTTGAAGGAAAAGGAACCATCATGTTGAATAATTTGATCAGGTGTGAAAATGCATATTGGGTGAAAGGACTTAACTATAATCTATTGAGTGTTTCACAGCTGAATAACACAGGACACCGAGTTGTATTTGAGAACAAAAAGGCAAAGATCTATAATGGAACAGGAAGGTTGATAGATACTGGTGAACAAACAAAAGGTAACCTATTATATCTTGATGATATTAAGACCACTTGTTTATTGGCTAGAAATGAAGACATTTGATTGTGGCATAAAAGGTTATGTCATGTGAATTTTGACAACATGGTTAGATAAGCAAAAAAAGAAAAGTAAGAGGCTTACTGAGTATGTCAAACCCCGACCATGTTATGTGCAAGAATTGTCAAAAAGGAAAAATGACAAAGTCTAGTTTCAACATAAAAACCTACACATCTAATGCTATTATAGAGTTAGTCCATACTGACTTATGTGGACCAATGAGAACAAAGAGCTATTATGGTGATAGATACTTCATTCTATTTGTTGATGATTTTGCTAGGATGATGACTGTCATGTTCTTAAAAGTGAAATCTAAAGCATTTAAGATGTTCAAATGGTATAAAGCTAAAGTTGAAAAACAAAGTGTAAAAGAACTGAAATATTTAAGGTCAAATAGAGGAGGATAATTTATTTATGATGAATTCACTAACTTTTGTAATGAGCATGGAATTACAATACAAGTTTCTGCAACAAGAACACCACAACAAAATGGGATTTTTAAAAGGAGGAATAGATCAATTTTTTATTGTGCCAGAACACTGATTATTGAAAAAGGTATCACACAAACATTCTAGAGAGAAGTTGTAAGTACTATTGTCTATACATTAAACCGAGTTCAATTGAAGAAAGACACCAATAAGACACCTTATGAGCTATGGTATGGATACACACCAAATGTGAGCTACTTTAGAATTTTTGGAAGTCAATGTTATATATTGAAAGATGATAGAAATGGGAAACTTGACTCTAAAAGTGATGAAGGAATATTTCTAGGATATTCTACCAAAAGAAAAGCTTATAAATGTTTGAAAAAATCTTCTAACAAAATCATTTAAAGTGCAAATGTTAAAGTGGATGAATTTGCTGTGAAAAATGATGAGGAAAGAAGAAAGGAACCGGAAGATAACAATAATTTTTTCTACAGTGAAGAACCTGATACTTTTCCCGAGCAATAGTGTAACGCTACCGAGCGAAAGAACAATGCAACTGCACAATAGGCCGCACACACCGAGAATCGGGAAAATGATCACACTACTGAACTATGTGATAATGAAGATCCAAATGAAGTTCAAGATGATGAATAAATATCTAAAACTATACTTGCTAAATATGTCAGAAGACACCATCCATAGGACCAAATCATTGGAGACAAAAGAGTTGGAATGAGAACAAGAAGTAAGTCACTAAACACTAGATGTTTTATTTGTGATTTTGAGCCTAAATCTATTAATACTGCACTTGAGAATCAAGAATGGGTTAATGAAATGAATGAAGAGATTGAGAAGATTGAAAATAATAAAACATGGAGATTAGTACCTAGACCGAATGACAAAAATGTCATTGGCACCAAATGGATATTTAGAAACAAACTGAATGAGAATGGAGAAGTCATAAGAAATAAAGCAAGACTAGTATGCAAAGGGTATGCACAAGAAAAAGGTATTGAATATGGATAAACCTTTGTGCCCATTGCTAGAATGGAAGGAGTAATAATTCTACTTGATTATGCTTCTTTCAAAGGATTCAAAGTATACCAAATAGATGTTAAATATGCATTTCTAAATGGAATACTAGAAGAGGAGGTATACATTGAAGAACCTGAAGGGTTTGTTGATCCTAACAAGAGGACCATGGTTTGTAGACTACACAAAGCCTTGTATGGATTGAAACAAGCACCGAGAGCATGGTATGAAATACTTCACTCTTATCTCATAAGTATTGGATTTGTTAGAACAAGTGATAATAGTAATCTATATTTGAAAGTAGATACTAGTGATAATATTTTGATTGCTGAGATGTTTTTTGATGATATCATATTTAGAGGTAATGATATTCTATGCAAACCATTTGCTGATGAAATGAGAAAAGAATTTGAGATGTCAATGTTTGGAGAGATCAATTTTTTTCTTGGTCTATAGATTCTACAACAGGATGAAGGCATCTACACCAAACAATCCAAATACATCAAAGAAGTTTTGAAGATATTCAAAATAGAGGATTCCAAACCAATTGGAACACCTATGACAACTAGATGCAAATTGACAAAGGAACACAAGACAATTGAGGTAAATCAGATCTTATACAGATCTATGATTGGAAAATTAATGTAAGACTAGATATAGCACATGTAGTTGGTATAGCTGCAAGATTATATGCTAATCCTAAGGAATCACACATGACTATAGTTAAAAGAATTTTGAGATATCTGAAGAATACCGAAGACTATGGTTTGTGGTATAATAAAGAAGGCAAGTTTGAGATACAATTTTATACCGATGTTGATTGGGATAGAAACATAGATGATAGAAAGAGAAAAATTAGAGTAGCATTATTTATGGGTGGCAGACTTGTCACATGGATAAGTAAAAAGAAAGGATGCATATCTTAATCAACTGCAGAAGAAGAATATATGGATGCTGCTACAATTTGCTCTAACATTGCATGGATCAAGCAATTGTTGAAAGGTATGAATATGGAAATTATTGACCCAGGAAGTATATAATATGATAATACAAGTGCTATCAACATATCAAAAAACCCTGTGATGCATGCTAAGACAAAGCACATAGCTATTAAGTATCATTACTTGAGAGAACAAGTACAAGAGAAAGAAGTGATACTTGAATATGTACAATCCAAAGAACAACTAGCAAACATATTCACAAAGCCATTTCCAAAAGATACATTTGAGTACCTGAGGAAGAGACTAGGGGTTTTTCCCTTGTCTACTGGTCACTAAGATGACTAGAAGTTGCATCAGCCTACACATTATCAAAAGATCAATCATGTTGATGCAACTTGAGATATAGACTGCAATGACATATCAATACAAGAAGGTACTTATCTAAACTGCACACTAGAGATATTGTTGGCTACTACAGAGATGTATTGCTGATGGAGAGGAGATTCATTGATATATTTTTTTTGGCATTGTTGTCAAAGGGAGAGAAGTATTTAATGAAATATCTATCATGATCATACAAAGGGAGAGAGATTAAATGAAATATCAAATGATAAGGGAGAGAAGAGAAATATCCATCAGGGAGAAGAACATCATTCAAAGGGAGAGAAAAGATGATGAAGAAGAGAAAGATTCAATGAAGCAACCATCCATCAAAGGGAGAGAATTGAATAAAGTTCAAACTGCATATCTATCCAGAAAAGGGAGAAGAGATTCTACAACAAAGGGGGAGACAAAAGCAGAAGACAGAATTTCTATACCTATCCATTGAATAGAAGGAATAAAGGAACAACACTCTACAAGAATCAAATCTAAGCTAGAAGAGCTTACCAAGATTTAGATATTTGAATTGGTTATAGAATAATGATTTTGGTATGATATTGCATATTTCATATTGTGTTAATATTGTGTTGCCATCAATGCCAAAGGGAGATATTGATGAACTATAAGTGATTAAATGTTTGAAAATGATAAGTTGATGATCACTGAGATGCAAAAGTGAATGCAAGACATTAAATAAGTTAATGTATTGTATTTTCATTGATGTCAACTTAATATAATATGATTGGTCATATACATATTATCATAGACTTCAAGAGCTAAAGAGACAAATTTTATGTTATCAGTAAAACATAAAAAGACAGTGTACACTGAGTGATAGTAAACACCGACAAACAGTGCACACCGACGAATAGTATGAACTGAGCAAGTGTCATCAAGCAGTTCACAGTGTATACTGAGCACCACAGTAACCAAGCATAATTGAATTTGTTACCAAGGACAACTAGAGTCATTGATTGAGCTAACTGAAGTTGATCACCGATTAGAACTGAAGTTAAAGAATGATAAAAACACTTAGCTAGAAGGAGCTATTTTAGAGTTAACTGATTGATTTCTTTGTTCTTAATGATCAGTTGAAATAAAGAAAAGAAGAGAATTAAAACATGTTTTATTCATAGATAACAAGGAGAGATTTGTGGAATAAAACTGAAGGAGATCTTTACAGATTAAAGAAAGCATGGCAATCTTTACGGATCAAGAAGTGATCTATGACAAAAAAACAAGGAGACTGAATAGCTAAATCATGTCTATATAAAGAGACAAGCAATTTATTATGAAGATAGGAATGTTTAATATAATTCTGGTGAAGATAGAATTCTTCATGTAGATCTAATCATACAGGATGAGGAATAGAGCCAAAGAAATTCTGCAGACACCAAGCAATAGAAGCAAGAGCATTCACTGAGAAGAAAGAACAAAGAGGGGAGAAAATAAATTAAAGAGCATATTTATCAAAGATGTATTATGGACTAACAATAGATCTGAAAATTTGCAACTTAAAGTTGTATTAATGAATAGATCATTTATTGTTTCAATTTAACCATTGATTCAGAAAATCTCTTAACCGAGTGCGATTTAACCATCCTTATTGTATTGAGATACTCAAGAGTATCAAAAGGTTTTCTTGTTGACAACATAGTGAATGCTAGGTCAAAATATAAACTGCTATTTTTGAATCCTCTAACAAGGTCACACTTAATAGTGTGTTTATAACCTTTAACAAGGTTGGCTCTTCACCGAGATCACTTTAGAAGAGTGAAAATTTTGGGTTACCGGTCCCAAGTGTTTTTTCCCTTAATAGGGTTTCCATGTTAAAAATCCATGTTTCAAATGTGTATTTCTTTCATTTCATTGATATTTTACTTTACACATTACTAAAACTAGATTGGTCGGTAAACACTAAGTTTAATTGTTGCTACTCGGTAAAGGCTAGAAAAGATAAACAATATATCTTATCGAGCTGTATATATTTGTTAAGAATATTTAAAGGCATACATCATGAAGGTCTAAATGATAACTAGAGGATATTATATTTTTTATATAATTTTTGGTTGGATTGTTGAAATTATTTTTAAGGCCACTGATTCACCCCCCCCCCCCTCTCAGTTATTCTAACATCTAAATCTGTTAATATTGTACTTGAGAATGAAGAATGGATTAGTACAATGAATGAAGAGGTTGAACATATTGAGAAGAAAAAAACATGGACATTAGTACCAAGACCGAGTGACAAAAATATCATTGGTACCAAATGGATTTTTAGAAACAAACTGAATGAGATTGGAGAAGTCACAAGGAATAAAGAAAGACTGGTATGCAAAGGGTATGCACAAGAAGAAGGTATTGACTATGGAGAAACCTTTGCACTCATTTATAGAATAGAAGGAGTAATAATTCTACTTGCTTAAATTCTACTTTCAAAAGATTCAAAGTATACCAAATGGATGTTAAATCTGCATTTCTAAATGGAATACTAGAAGAGGAGGTATACATTGAAAAACTTGAAGGGTATGTTGATCCTAACAAGAGGAACATGGTTTGTAGACTACACAAACCCTTGTATGGATTAAAACAAGCACTAAGAACATGGTATGAAAGACTTCACTATTATCTCATTAGTATTGGATTTGTCAGAACAAGTGAAAATAGTAATCTATATTTGAAAGGAGATATTGATGATAAAGTTTTGACTGTTGAGATATTTGTTGATGATATCATATTTGGAGGTAATGATATGCTATGCAAGTCATTTGTTAATGAAATGAGAAAATAATTTGAGATGTCAATGTTTGGAGACATCAAATTTTTTCTTGGTGTACAGATTCTACAATAGGAAGAAGGCATCTACATCACACAATCCAAATACATCAAAGAAGTTCTAAAGATATTCAAGATGGAGGACTCCAAACCAGTTGGAACACCTATGGCAACCAGATGCAAATTGACAAGGAAGAAAAGACAACCAAGGTAAATCAGACCTTATACAGATCTATGATTGGAAAACTTATGTATGTTGTACACACTAGACCTGATATAGCACATGTAGTTGGTATAGTTGCAAGATTCTCTGCTAATCCCAAGGAATCACACATGACTGTTGTTAAAATAATTTTGAGATATCTGAAGAATGCTGAAGACTATGGTTTTTGGTACAATAAAGAAGGAAAATTTGAGCTACAAGTTTATACTGATGTTGATTGGGCTAGAAACATAGATGAAAGAAAGAGAACAACAGGAGGAGCATTCTTTATGGGTGAAAGACTTGTCACATGGATAAGTAAAAGAAAGGATGCATATCTCAATCAACCGCAGAAGAAGAATATGTGGCTACTACTGAAAATTTCTCTAACATTGCATGGATCAAGCAATTACTGAAAGGTATGAATGAGGAAATTCTTGAACCATTAACTATTTATTGTGATAATACAAGTGCAATCAACATTTCAAAGAACCCTGTGATGCATGCTAAAACAAAGCAAATAGATATTAAGTATCATTACTTGAGGGAACAAGTACAAGAGAAAGAGGTAATACAGGAATATGTACAATCCAAAGAACAACTAGCAGACATATTCACAAAACCATTACCAAAAGATACATTTGAGTACCTGAGGAATAGACTAGGGGTTCGACCCTTGTCTACTAGTCACTAAGATGACTAGAAGGTTGCATCATCCTACACATTATCAGAAGATAAATCATGTTGATGCAAACTGAGATATAGACTGCAATGACATATAAGTACAAGAAGATACTTAACTAAGCCACACAACAGAGATATTATTGGCTACTACAAAGTTGTATTGTTGACGGAGAGGAGATTCAATGATAAATTTTTGTTTTGCATTGATGTCAAAGGGAGAGAGATTCAATGAAATATCCAATGATAAGAGAGATAAAAAAAATATCCATCAAGGAGAATAACGCCATTCAAAAGGAGAGAAAAGATCAGAGAAAGAAGTTTCTACAAAGGGAGAGAAAGATCCAATGATGATGAAGAGAAAAGATTCTACAAGAAAGGGAGAAACAAATTTAGAAAATAGAATTGCTACACCTATCCATTGAAGGGAATGAAGAAAGGGAGAGCACACAAAAAGAATCAAATCTAAGCTAATAGAACTTATTGAGAGTCGGATATTTGAATTGGTTATAGAATAATAAGTTTGGTATGATATGGAATATTTCAAATTATGTTGCCATCAATTCCAAAGGGAGAGATTGATGAACTATAACTTATTGAATGTTTAAAGATGATAAGTTGATGATCATCGAGCTGGAAAAGTGAATGCAAGACATTAAATCAGTTAATGTATTATATTTTCATTGATGTCAAATTGATATGTTTTGATTGGTCATACACATATCATCATAAACTTAAAATAGTTGAAGAGACAAAGTTTATGCAGTCGGTAAAAGACAAAAGTTCAGTATACATCGAGTGACAGTAAACAATAATGGATAGTGCACACTGACGAATAGTGTAAACTGAGCATTGCAATAACTGAGAAAGCGTTACTGAGAAAGTGTCACCACGCAGTTCATAGTGTATACAAAGCACTGTAGTAATCGAGAAAGTGGTTATCGAGCAAGAGCTATTTATCGAGCATAACTGAAGTTGTTACTGAGGACTGTTAGAGTCAATGACCAAGCTAACTGGAGTTGGTCACTGATTAGAACTGAAGTTCAAGAATGACAAAACACTTAGCTGGAAGGAGATATATTTAGACTAACTAATTTATTTCTTTATTATTAATGATCAGTTGAACTAAAGAAAAGAGGGAGATTTAAAGCATGTTTTAACTGGAGTTGGTCACTGATTAGAACTAAAGTTCAAGAATGACAAAACACTTAGCTGGAAGGAGATATATTTAGACTAACTAATTTATTTCTTTATTATTAATGATCAGTTGAACTAAAGAAAAGAGGGAGATTTAAAGCATGTTTTATTCCTAGCTATCATGGAGAGATTTGTGGAATAAAACTGAAGGAGATCTTTACAGATTAAAGAAAGCATGGCAATTTTTATGGATCAAGAAGTGATCTATGACAAAAAAAGAAGAAGATTGAAGCAGCTAATCATGTCTATATAAAGAGACAAGAAGTTCATTAGCAAAAAGGATGAATGCTAAATATAATTTTGGTGAAGATAGAAGTCTTCATGCAGATCTAATCATACCGGCTGCAGAACGGAGCCAAGGAATTTTGCAGACACTGAGAAAAAGAGGACAAAGCATTCATCGAGTAGAACAAAGAAGGGATAAAAGGAACTAAAGAGCATATTGATCAGAGAGGTATTATTGGACTAACAATAGATCTAAAAATCTGCAAGTTAAAGTTGTATTATTGAACATATCATTTACTATTTTGGTTTAACCATTGATTCAAAAAATCTCTTAACCGAGTGGGATTTAACCATCCTTAATGTATTGAGATACTCAAGAGTATCAAAAGGTTCTCTTGTTGACAACATAGTGAATGCTAGGTCAAAAGACAAACTGTTAGTTTTGAATCCTCTAACAAGGTCGCACTTAACAGTGTGTTTGTAACCTTCAACAGGGTTGGCTCTTCACCGAGGTCACTTCAGAAGAGTAAACATTTTGGGTTACCGGTCCCAAATGGTTTTTCCCTTAATAGGGTTTCTGCGTTAAAAATCCATGTGTCAAATGTGTATTTCTTTCATTGCATTGATAGTTTACTTTACATATTACTAAAAATGGATTGGTCAGTAAACACCAAGTTTAATTTTTGTCACTCAGTAAAGGCTAGAAAAGATAAATAGTATATCTTACCAAGTAGTATATATTTGTTAAAGTTATTTAAGGCATACATCTTGATGGACTAAAAGATAACTGAGGATATTATATTTTAGAAATAAGTTTTGGTTGGATTATTGGAATTATTTTTAAGGCCACTGATTCACCCCCCCCCCCCCTCTCAGTTATTCTAACAACCTATATTATTGTCTAGTGCTCCAAACTAGCTCTCCAACGAGTATAAGAAGTCCAAAATCCAACATCTTGGGTGAAATTTATGCTCCATTTAAGAAAATAATCCTATTAGGCTCAAGGGGCAATAAAAGTGGATTTAAATTTTTTATCCAATCAGCCTTAATTTTGATTCCAAAAGTTTAAAAAATAAAATATTATGTGGGTCTATCGAAAAACTTCCCCCCATAATATAATTTGGTTTAATATATATTTGTTGTGAAATTAATAATATTCTCCTTTTTAAATATGAAATAAAGTTTTATTTTCAAACATAAGTACAGGATTTATTAAGTGGGTTGTTGAACACACTCAGATGTTGGGAGGCGGGTGAGTTGACATAAACTAAAATTTAAGCATTCTTAAATTTTAAACCATTTGAATAGATGTGTATAAGTAAAGAACAAACAAACTTCCACCACATAAGAACACCAAGATTTCTACATGCAAAACCCAAAAAGAGATAAACGACGGTGAGGATGAACTCAATATATATTAAATAAGTTTTACAAGATAATTGTTGCCAGGCTTGAAGCCAAGACACATTATCTTAGGGAAAGATACAATAGAATTGCAAATTGAAGATCACTTCTTTAGAGAAAGATATAATTATATTACAGTAAAATATATGATATGAACTACTATAGAAGATGCATATGACTAATTCTAATAGTGTAATCCTCTTTGAACCTCTATTATTTTCTTATACTAACTCCACACACTTCATCATCTAATTCTTTGTCATTTTTTTCTATTGAAGAACAACCCATCAACTCTCACAAATCCAAATTTATTTATTCTTCCTTATATATCCTTTGTAACATCCCTAAACATCAATTAAGTTAGCTTAGATAGGACTTAAAAAATGAAGTGTGGTACCTAGAACAGGTTAGCTCCAAGTGTATGAATCAATCAAAAAATTAGGTTGTAGGTCAAAATAGAACTTAATCAAACATTAAATACTTGATAAATTATTCTTCAAAGCCAAGGGAATAGGTCAAGATCAACTACAATTGAAGGAATATACCCATTCAGACCAATATTAATGTCACTGTCAAGATTTCCAATTGTTATCCTTTTTACCATCTAGGAGAGACTCAAGTCATCATAAAAACCAAGATCAAGGCTTTGGATACCATCTACAACCTTTATACAACATCTTCTGAAGGGATCAATTATCAAGTGCTAGTGAAAAAGAACATTATCACTAAACTAGTAAACATTATGTAGACCAAACCAACTATATGAAATCAACATAATAAGCACTATGCACAAAATCATCAACACATCTAAAACTCATGTCACTATGATCTAGAGTTAAAACCAAGTTATAAATTTTGATGTAGATGATATCATGACTTGAAAACTCAACAATAGGAACTTGACACTTATCTTATTCAAAATATTAAACCACACAAACAAAGGATGAAATGTGGTGAAACATAGAGTAGAAAACTAGCTCATAGCCATAAAAATATGCACTTGTTCAAAACTTTGACAAATTCTTCAATCGCTCAAATATGAGTTTGAGCGTAAACATCATACACCTAGACCATGTTGGAAACTATGGAGAATATGAAATCATGTAACTAAGAAAAAAATCAAACGAATCTATACATACCAAAACTATGGACTTATAAAATTCCATCTAATGAGTCTTAAAATCCCCTTCTCTATTTTTAACCAAACTAACATGGTGCATCTTCTCTCAAATATATCTTATTTTAAATCCATAGGTGCTCCCCAATATGAAACATCATAAAAAGAAAACTAAATCACCAAATTGTTACTCTAAAGAGAGTTTTTTGTCATTAGTTTTTTGCAAATTCATATATTGGTGAAAGCAACTGAAGGAAGGAAGTCATACAATGAAGAAGACACAGTTGGTAAAGGCAACCGTGACAACCATTGAGAACCGAGCAGTTATCAACTATCGAGCAAGCTACATATACCAATTCATGCAAAGATAGTTACCGAGAAATCACAAATATGGAGAAGATAGTACATAGAGCTACCATGCAAGCACAGGTACATAGAGCTACCATGCAAGCACAAGCATGTTTATCAAGCACTCCAAAGCTGACATTTCATTTGAAATTAAATACATTGGATTTAGACACTGAGAAAGAAGCATTGCATAGAATTTGAGGTAAAAGTTAGTTGAGTCATTGGGACTCCAAACACATGATTGGACAGGATCACGAGGTAGATCCACCAATGAATTTTTAGAAGGCATACAAATTTGGAGATGTAACCTAAGTTTAACCACTTAATCTCCACCATTGATTCTTGATGCCCTAGATCCAGTTAACCACCTAAATATTGTATAAGATATCAATTTTGAAAGTTTAAGAGAGTTTACATTGCAGAGGGTTGACATTATTGTTTTGATTGTTGATAGAGTTGAAAGATTTGATGAAGATGTTGAAATGTGAAGAAGAGGAGAGGTATGCAGAATGAAGCAGAGCTTATGATACTAATCTCTTGAGTGAATAATAAGGCAATAGCGATATAGAACACACTGAGTCTAGACAACATTTGATTGATGCACCTTTATCATACATTTTGTAGTGAATTTTGTTGTAATCATTGACATACAAATCCCACTTGTGGGTATGCCCTAACATGTCTTATATTTTGTAAATCCTTCCAAGTACATCTCTTAGATTAGAGATTGTAAAATCCTCTAACAAGGCAGATAGAATAAGTCTTTTGTAATCTTAATTGAGTATATTACTCCTAACAGGGTAAGCTATCATAAGTAGCTAAATTTGTATCTCTAACTGAGTAACCTTTTTACTGCAATAGTTAAGGATTATGGGTGTCATCCCCATTGTAGTTTTTTCCTCTAACTAAGGATTTTTGTGTGACCAAAATCTATGTGTTATGTGTTGTATATTTTATGGTTTGTAATATTTACTTTATGCTCATTATATGCACTGTATTCAACTCGGTAATATATCCAAATGAATGGTTAAAAGTTTTAAGGGTACTGATTCACCCCTCCCCTCTCAGTACATAACTTTCCTAATTTATTCAAAATATACTAACACAAAGAACCCATACTACATTCATCTATTTTAATGACAACATATTTTCATACATTAGGTTGACATCAATGACAAAAAATATTTCCAACATGGGCTCAAAAACTATACTCCCCATTGTTGAGAGTTTATCCCTAGCAACACAAGTAACTAGTGTCACTATTGGTAGTACCAATTTTGGGTATTGATAGTGGTACCTTTCATTGTTGGACCTGTTAATGCATGTCATGGTGTATGGGGGCTCTGTGGACCTGTTATGCCCTGCATACCCATCCCTACATTTTGTATACAAAATGTTGGGTCCCCTTTTTTGATTTTTTTTTTCCCTTTGGTTTCTTTTGTTTCCTTATGGGCTTTGCTCCCACAAGGGTTGTTTTTATTTTTCTTTTGCCTTTTTTGTTTCCAAGACCCAGTCCTAGAGTTGGTTTGTTCTTTTGAGTCAACCGGATCCTGGACTCTGGGATTCTTTGTCATCATGTCTTCTTTTGCGAGAAGATGTGGCTACATGGAATCCCTGGGTCTGGAGTCCGGAGGTTCGCTTGTTCCAGAGTTTGCAGAGAGAAAGAAACATTTTTTTTACCCTAAGGGTATAAATAGAAGTTACCAATCACTTTCACATTTACCGTGATCAAACACTTAGAGAAATTAGAGCGATTCAAAGGTGATTAAGGCGATCTAAATAGCATTTTTCTCACTGTGCTTAGTGATTGATTAACAGTGATTTGTAGTGCTTGTTTGTGGTCACTCGAAGGTTAACTTGTTGCAGAGTGCCTCCCATGCTTGTCTTCCTCGCACCCCTCTACATTTCTAGGTAGTCCTTTCAGCTCTCTTCCTTCTAGTTTTTGTTTTTATGGTTCTTGCTTCTGTCTCACTTGTTTTGTTCTATTTTCATTTTGTCGTGTCTTTGCGTTGGCTTTTCTGTCTCCTCCCATTGGTGGGATAGTTCTACCAAAGGGTTGTCTTCCCTTTGTGCAGTTATAGTTTAATGAATAATTGTACATTTTTGTAGAATAGTGTAAGTGTTTCTGTATATTCTATACATGGTGTAATTTCTTGTTTATAGCTGTAAATACGCTCATTTTTGGTCGGCCTGCGAATTGTGCTTTGGCCCTCGTAGTGCCTCGGACCTCTATAGATTTGTATATCCTATGTATATCCTTCCATTTTTGTTGAGCTCATCATGCTCCATAGCATCCAAACCAAATTTTCAAGCTCATCAGAGAGGTATTCACCATGGTTCAAACTGAGCACCTTGCTAGTTCAAGCCATGGAAACTTTCTCTCTCCTCTGTTGTGTCATCTTAATGGAGGGATCAATTTCCCATGAATGGGAATTCAAATCCCATCCCATCTGGTATTTACTTCCCCTGTGTCAGCCCACTTGTTGCCATTAATTCCATTACACCGCCTAACGCATGGCCACGTGATGACCCATGTCAGCCAAGTACAGCTCACTACTGGTCATGTTGACAATGGATAGTTCTTTCAGACTCTGGGTGTGGAGAAGCCCCTAGGTCTTCATTCCATTTTTGTTGCCTAAACCAATGCCCTAGAGCCCCGGGTGTTGATCAGAATCCGATCCTTGTTAACTTTAATATTCTAGGATTTTTTATACATGCTAACATTTTTTGGATAGGTGCAAAATGGTGGTGAATTCCCTGGAGTCCCTAAAAATGTTGTTTTTATCATATCATTTATTGACGGTTCTTCGGTCTTGCAAGTCACAGATAGATTGATCAAAATGTCTGAAGTGATCGCTCCTCCTGATAGCCCATAACTACCAACTACCTCCACTCAGGCAGCTACAAAAACTAAGGCCAAAAAGATGCTGGCCAAATTGCCACTAACCTCCAAATACCTAAGGGAGGGTGTTCTCATGGGGTCCAAGGTAGACTCTAAGTTGCAAGAAATAACAGATACAAAGCCTGGACTATGGGCTGAAATGTAGGGCTTGGTCCAAGCCATATACCAAAAGAAAATTGCCAAAGATAATATGGAAAAACACATGGCCGCCTTCGAGATTATCAAAGCTGCAAGTTTTCCCTGCTCAGTGAAAGCACCGAAGATGATACTCCAACTGGCGCTGCTCTACAATGCCTCCACTCAGGTTTTTTTTTCTCGCCGATCCTCGGCCACTATACTATCTAGCGACTATCGTCAATCTGGATGCGGCTACTTTTTCATTAGGGCTAGGGATCCCTCAATTCAAGGGAGCTGTTGTTCTCTTCCAGTCCACGCCATTAAAGGAGTTTGAATAAGCTTCCCTTCTCTCTGGGAAACATCTCAACACTCACTGGTTAAGGTCCCCGAGAAGGGACTATATAAAGATGAAGCTAGAGATTCCCCGTGGGGATTTTAAAGAATTTATCTAGGTAGGAATATTCCTATGCATGCTCTTTGGAGAGCCCCATGCTCGAGATTTTTCAGCATGGATGTATTACTTTCTCTACTGCATCACCACTCACAGTCAAACCTTCAATTGGGCGGCTATCATCGCCAACCATGTGGACACATAGCTAAAGAGTGTCCTCTAGACCTCAAGGTTCCACACAAAATCCTACGTACTATGGGAACTGACCCAATAGAGACCTTCTTTTCAAGGTTTGTAAACAATGGGAATTCTCAGGAACGGGCCCAGCCAGTTAACACCATGGGATCACCATCCCCAGGTCCAGTGGGAACATAGCTTCCCAAATTTTTGTAGGGTAAATGATGCATTCATTTACCAGAATATTTTGACACTTACTCGGGACTCTGAATATTGGTTATCGCAAGAGGTGATGAACTTAGTGAGTACTTATGGGAATTACTTCATTCAATTTTAGCAGCATACATACATTCAGGTGATCGGCTTCTCTGGGAAACCCTATCTTCTTCCTCGGTATTATGGGGATAGAATTATTCTTTTATAATTCTACAGACAAATTCTGGAGCTACATCCCCTCTTCACATTGAATAAGGTTACCAACGTCCCATTCCCAGTCTCTTGTGGGAACTATTCTTATAGTCTTTCCGCAGCAATGAAGGCAGAAAATGAACTGAAGAGTTTGGGACTGGTGGAATTCCACCATACCAGAAGCAATTTTGATCCATTGGGTAAGATAGCAACAACACTTCCCCGGGTGTCCCCACCACACATAGATGATATTGAAGATTTATGGGTGGATTGCCAGGACAGTTTTGATCTCCGGGCCTGCCAGCATTCATGGATGTCCAAAGGCTTGATGAAAGACCTCGACCTTCAGGGTTTCCCGAAGGGTTTTTTAGATGACAGACCCCTAGAGGACCCATTGTATAAAGAGCATGGGTGAGATAAATTAGATCTCCTTCTAGTGGATTGGGCCACCGCAGAAGATTTAACAATTAAGGGGGTATGCCTCCCCATTGTAGATAACAATCACAAGTATTTTGAGTAGGTGTGTCTGAGATCCACCCAGAAAGGACCAATTGTTCAGAGGTCCGCTTTGACCTCTGGAGCCACGGGACCGAGCACAAGAAAGGGGAAGGAGAAATAAGATACCCCGACCCAAGTGCCTCCCAAGGGTCTGCTCCCCATAATGGCACAAATACAAGAGAAAATGGAGGTGTCAAGGCTGACGAGCCAGAAGATAAGTGCACAACTATCCCAGGGCCTCCTTGCAACTCCAGTAGCATCTGCTCACTCGGCGGGATCCTTGTCATTGGCCACATAGATGAGTAGGTAGACGTTCATCGAGGAGGAGCCTGTAAATATTCTGGATGTTGAGGCCCCAATACAAAGAAAGAAGAAGCAAAAGGTGAACCCCACCCCAAGCACAGCCACGGGCCCTAGTATGCCTGATATTCTCCCAGTAGATGTCAGTTCAGATTCCCCTGAACTCAATGATATCTCATATACTTCTACCCCACACGATGACTTTGATGATATCTTTGGGCCGGATGAGCTCATGAACCTGCATGGGGATATAGATCACGCGGTGGAAGAGATCGTCACCCAGGAAAAGGAAGAGATCCCCATTGAAAAGGAAGTCCCAGAGCAAGAAGATGCCATAGAATAGGAAGACTAGGAAGAAGCATAAAAGGAGCCCGAGCGGGAGAAAACACCAGTCCAGGAGACCGAGAAAGAACCAAGGAAAACAACATATGAGAAGTTGACGACTGGGGAAATTGGACCCACGGGATCAACCGTACCCCCATCCGTCATGCTCCAGACACCTTTGGTTACTCTAGGTGACCAATTACCCTAGAGTAAATTTAGTGAGGTGATCATAGCAGCCCAAACATTGAACCTAGGCCAGATGCCTCAGCCACCTCCATAAGATGTTCCCCCCAAGACACAGGTAATGTTGATACCGACGGAGAAGAAACCCTAGGCATCAAAAAAGAGGATGCCAACAGTATGAAAAATACTAAAGCCTCCCAGAAGTAGGAACAGGAGAAAGAAAAGGAAAAGGAGCCTGATGACACCACAAATACTAGGAACGCACCACCAAATTTTGAAGGGAATCCCAATACCCAGGCCTTGATAGCAAAGCTGCCCCAACTGCCCCAATGGGTGGTTGAATCCATAAAGAGGAAGGCCCCAGTGGTAGAAATAGGTGTTCCACTCTTCCTAGAAAAAATGATGGCCTAAAATACAGAATCCAAGAAGCCTAAGAGAGCCTAGACAGTCCATACCCTCTGGAATGGTCTGGAAGGAAGCACAGTTGCGATCATTGCAATACCTCCCCCAGATATAGATGCAGTGGTGGTAAGGGCCAAATATTATACAATCATAGAGGTGCCTCTGGGGAGGAGGGATAAGCAGGGAAAATTGGACCTGCTACAGGAGGTAACCCGTTCAATAGAGGCCTGGTATAATAAATAGGCCCAGAAGTTGAAGGAGGAAAGAGAAAACAATGAGAATCTCCTTGAACTTCTGACAGAACTCACACAGCCCCTGGCCGAGATCCACCCAGAAACTTCTACCTATGGATTACCGCTTGTACAAGGTGATGTGGATACTCTAAGGGCCATGAAAAAGAAGGCCCAGGCTATGGATAGGTGGATCACTGAGCAGATAGTCTCCGTAAGGCAATTTTTAGTGGTATCACTCTCGGATCGTTACCAGATCAATAATATTTTGAACCAGTTGAACGTCTCCACTACCCTATGGGAGGGAGACTTAGAAAAATATGAAGGATGGAAGACAGGGTTGGAAAAAGTCTTCAACTCCAGAGAAGAATCTGTCAGAGAGGTGGGAATTTTGGGGGAAGAATCATTTGAGTCCCTCCGGGCCCAGTACTCTAGACTTGGCCTCAAGATTGAGGTATGCAAGAAACTAGTTAAGGCCCTAAGAGAGAAATTAGTTATGGTTTGGTATCCTTTGGGTCTATTTAAAGCATTTGTGGCAAGGGTGTCTCAAGTCAACCCCTTCACCACTAGAACATGCACCCCAGAGGATTATGTCCTTAGTAAGTACGATGAGTTAATGAAGTCCCTATATCATTCTATTGGGGACCTTGACAGAGGAAGGTTATCAAGATTATCTAATATGATTCTTTGGGAACATGATGTCATAAAAGTAGTAGATGAATTTTAGAATGGGGTTGGAGAAGTTGAGGAGAAGTTTGAGGCTGCCCACGACCGATGGAACAACATTAAGGACATAGATGAGGATGGTTTCAACCAAGTTTTGGAGGCCTCTAAGAATAGTAAAGGGCAATAAGGTTCTCTGGATTCTAGATATTTTCACCAATAGGGTACAGTTTGAACATTCTTTATTCTTTGAGCACAAACTCCTAGATCCCGGAGTCCTAGATCCAACAATTTTGTATTCTTTTGATGACCCGCATCTAGGTTCCCCGAAGCCGACTGGCCATTATCAAGCATTTAATAAGGGCATCAAAAAGTAGGTGACCCCAGCAAGGCACATCAGCTCAAGGGATGGTTCTGACAGGTGGTCTTCCCAAGGCACCACTCCAGCATTAAATACTTGGTGCATCAAAGATAGTGAGCCAGTTTTACATTGATGAGGCATGTAGCCTCGAACCCTGGGGGATCAGATTTCTTCTATTCTTCCTCTGGCTCTCTTCTTGAGGCTGATTCTTCCACACCTCTTTTCTTGTCTTCTTCTCCTGATTTGTCAGACCTCTGCTCTTTTTGAGGTTGTTGTAACATGGCATAGGTAGTACCAGCCACTAGAAATTGTATTTTATTGTTGAGTGTAAAGTTAAATTAGGTTAACTTTAGGGAAAACATGTGTATAAATAAGAAGTCTGACCTCATTTCAAAGGTCGACAGAATTGATGATTTTGCAGTCCATAGCTATAGAATTTCAGTATTTCATTCCTTATAGTTGCAGAGCTCAATGCTCAGTACTTCTTAGTAGTTCTTGGTAGATAAATTCTCCCTTGGAGTTGTTGATGTACACACCAGTGATGCTAGAAAACCATTAATGAAGAAGGAAGGATTCTCGCAATGTTATTGTTGGTGTTTTGATCTCTGAGTTAATACTCTTTTGTGCTATATTTTTCTAATGTTCCTTGCTCTAATTTTTTAAGTAGATTAATGATCTCTTTTCCCCTCACTATTGAATATGTATGAACTGATGGTTTTGTATGCATTCAGTATTTAGTGTAGCATGTTAGAGCATGGTTGATGTTTTGAATGTATTAGCATAACTATAAGTAGAATGAATACTCTTAACCCTAGCCTATCTTTTGAAGTTTATTTGGTAAACTAATGTGTGCTTGCAGAAAAACCTGACCTAACAAAATCCTCAGAGAAGATGAGCCAAGAAAACCAGCTATCCCCCCGAACAAAATAGTCACACTCCCAACTTAGCTCCCGCACTATCGAGACCTGACTCTCACGTGCTTGAAGGCCTAGAGATTTTATTCCTCAGACAAAATTTATAGGTGAAGTTGGCCAGTACCCCGATACCCGGTGACAAATTTCCTCTATTGGAAGATTGGTCACAAAGTCCCGTCAACAGGACCCCCATCACCACTATTAATTATTTTTCTAAATTTTACCATTCAAACATTTAAAAATTACTGCCACCATTTTTTTTTTAAATAATTGCATATCAATTTTAATACCAATGAGAAAATAGTATTGTTTAACTTTTTCTTGAAGATTAATTTGATGTCCATATGATTGTGTTGAAAATAATGATGAAATGAAGAGCAAGGAAATTTTTTAATCCAAGAGTTAGGTTTAAGAAGTGTTACTATGAATTACACAAAACCAAGTGCATACACCAAAACAACAAAGCAAGGAGACAAGATTTTGAAAGGGGAAAAGCATAAAAAAAAACCCTGTGATAATATTATGAATGGGCAAGAAAATGCCTAAGAGTGAGAGAGAGAGAGCTATGCTCATACAATAATTATTTCAAAGAAAAAGAGAAAATTGTGTAAAAGAGAGGAGGAGAGCCATCTCTTTAATAGAGATGTGAGGAAGGAGTTACATTGTAACTCCCATTTCTATGAATGCCACATTTCATAAGTGTGTGAGACAAGTGTAGAATTCCTCATAACGAGGAATATCTAAGTTACAAGAATAATATTAAGGATACTGTTGACGGGGTTTTGTGGACCGGGTCTGCCAATAGTCATAAGTTGTCACCAGACTCCGGAGAGATCGGCCAACTCCGCCTGAAAAGGTTGTCCGGGGGAGATAAATCCTCCGGGCCTTCAAGCACCTGGGTGTCAGGTCACGACGGTGCAGGGCTCGGTTGGGAGAGGTGACTATTTTCAAGGGGGATAGCTGGTTACTTCAACTCGCTTCTCCCGGAGATTCAGAATGATAAAAGGTTTCCCAGAGTACCCCACTTAGCAAAGAAAAAAAATGAAAAAAATATCCTGCAGGGTTAGGAGCATTTATCTAACTATAGTCATGTTGAAAAGTCCGGAACATCAACAATACTCTGAAAGAACTACACTAAATACCGAAGGAATACATAACCGTCAGTTAGCATTCTATCAGTAGCGGGAATAAAGAGGTCGTTAATCTACTTTAACACATTCAGAGTAAAGGACATACARAACATTAAAACATGAAATACCATTAACTCAGAAGTAGAGATGATAACAACAGCATTGCCATGAATCCTTCCTTCTTCATTAATATCCAATCCAGCAAGCACTGGTGCGTGATACAATGGTGGCTCCAAGGGAGCATCTAACTAGAACAGAAC
>MU226586.1:1236067-1257400 GCA_018584345.1 Thuja plicata | reverse complement strand
TCATGTTTGATACCAAAAGATCTTAAGTAAGAATGGAAAGCATGATTAACATATTCAGTACCATTATCAGTTCTAAGAATCTGAATTTTACAACCACTTTGTCTTTCCACAAAAACATGAAATTCAGTAAAAAAATCAAGGACTTGATCTTTACTATGTAGGAAATAAATCCAAGTTCTACGAGAATAATCATCAACAAAAGTTAAAGCATATTTAGAACCTGAAATAGAGGTATTTTCCATAGGACCTAAAAGATCACTATGAATGAGTACTAACTTATTATTAGCTCTCCAAGATGATTTATGAGGAAAAGATTCTCTATGCATTTTACCACTCATACATCCATTGCAATCAAACTTAGAAGGAGTAAACTTAGGTAGCCCATCTACCATATTTTCTTTTTGCATTAATGAGATATAATTAGAATTTAAATGTCCTAGCCTCTCATGCCAAATGTGAAAATCAATAGTAGTGAGTAAGGAATATCTAGGAGATGCAAATTGATAAAATTTAAAGAGGTTATCATCATCCAATTTAAAATTAGCAACTATCTAATCAGTATTGGGATCAATGATATGGAAAATATTTTTATGAAACTCAACCTTATAATCTTGACATAATTGTGGAACAGAAATAAGGTTAGCTTTCAAATCATGAACATAAAGTATATCATGTAATTTACCGTTTGGAACAGAAACATTACCAGTTCCTTCAACTTGACAGCAATAGTTATTAGCTAAAGAAACAGGAATATTCATAGAATCAGGTGTCAAAGAATCAAAGACTTCCTTATGAGAAGTAACATGTTGAGATGCACCACTATCAATAATCCATGTTGAAAATAATGATGAAATGAAGAGCAAGGAAATTGTTTAATCCAAGAGTTAGGTTTAAGAAGTGTTACCATGAATTATGCAAAACCAAGTGCATACACCAAAACAATTAAGCAAGGAGACAAGATTTTGAAAGGAGAAAAGCATAAAAAAACCCCTATGATAATATTATGAATGGGAAAGAAAATTCTTAAGAGTGAGAGAGAGAGAGAGAGCTATGCTCATACAATAAATATTTCAAGAAGAAGAGAAAGTTATGTAAAAGAGAGGAGGAGAGCCATCTCTTTAATAGAGATTTGAGGAAGGAGTTACATTGTAACTCCCATTTCTATGAATACCACATTTCATAAGTGTGTGACACAAGTGTAGGATTCCTCATAAGGAGGAATATATAAGTTACAAGAATAATATTAAGGATACCTTGGTTTATCCTAGTAAATATGACAACCAAGGAAAGATTAATTCTAACAGGTTGTCATACTAAAATAATTTGCAAATTTTTCAACTAAGTCCAGAATAGGTCACCTTTTATATTGAAAATCACCAATCAGTCAACCTAGTTCCAATGGTGAGGTCTATTTTTTTAGAACATTTCTGAAAAATCCCCCCAAAAAATCCTTATTTAAATTCATATCTAAAAAAATCATTTGACCAAACAAAATTCAAGCCCCAAATCTGCAAACAATCCATCATAACAGTAAACCCAAAAATCTTAGATTTACAAAAAAAGAAACCTAAAAAACTCTCACATCTTTCCCTGTCTTCCATTCTTTCATTTTTTTCATAGATTCAAATCCTAGGGTTATAACACTAAACCATGTCTATGATACCACTTGTAATAATACTTTCAACGATACAATGAGGATTTTCAAATAATCCAATTGAGAAATCAAGAAAATAAACTCATTGAATCCACATGCAAAGAATAGACAACATACCCATTAACATGTGATGCAAGATATACCCTAGAAAATCCTCATGAGGGAAAAACCTAGCCTCTAAAAGAATCCATCATCTATGTATTATTCAACCATGAAAAAATACAATATATCCATGAAAGCCTTCAAAATCCCATTCATCAATAAACAATCCATGTGAAAAAGCATTTAATGACACATCACATGCCATGCTTTCAACCTCCACAAATGTTAACCTAGATAACCTCAACAATTTCCCTTGTGATTTCTTTTATAGAAACAATCTCTCACAAAACCACGAAGAGGTATTACATTAATCATTTGCTAAAATGACGTGCTACCTAACTCTTGACCCCATAATTAATATTAGGTACTATATTTATTATATCTACCAAATATTAAATAATTAAAATATAATATTACAATGTTACACTAAAACATCAAGTGGGCCCAAGAATATTCTAAAATAATCTCCACATGTCGCACATTCATTTAGGTCATCTTAGGTGCAACATACAGAGAGAGAGAGAGAGAGAGAGAGAGAGAGAGAGAGAGAGAGAGAGAGAGAGAGAGAGAGAGAGAGAGAGAGAGAGCATAAANGAGAGAGAGAGAGAGAGAGAGAGAGAGAGAGAGAGAGAGAGAGAGAGAGAGAGAGAGTTCATAAATTGAGGGGGTAAGGATAGATGGGTGTGATACCTATAGGGGAGAGAGGTAAGATTCCTATAAGGGTAAAAAGAAGGGTGAGAAAGATAAAGTGTAATAGAGAGAAGTGGGTAATGATAAATGGATAAAGAGCTAGAGAGATAGATATAGGAAATGAGAAACCTAGAGAGGAGAGAGAGTCAGAGAGGGTGTGATGGAAAGGTGATGACATGGATAATGGAGATATAGAATAATAGAGGAGATATAACAAGAGAAAGTGTGGGAGGGATATAGATATGGGTTATGGAGGGAGGAGAGTTAAAGAGCGAGAGAGGAAGAAAAGGAGGGATAAACCTAGAGAGAGACTAATGTTCTAGATATACCTAAGAGGAGGGAGGAGGAGTAAAATAATCTCTCTATCTAAGAGAACAAAGTGAGAGGAGATGGAGGTTAGGAGATATCATCAAATTATCAAAGACTTGAATGATATCAGAGAGTCCAACAAAAATCAAGACTTGTAGTGCGATTTGAAACCATAGTTGGGAAAGGGAAAGACCACACACATGGAGTGAATTAGAAGAGGTTGTTAGAAACCTACCACTCCCAGATAATTAAGTAGGTGAAGACCTCATTGACCATGCAAGTAACCAAGCAACATACTCCACTTCTATCAAGGACTCCAAATGTTTAGATAGTACTAGTCCCAAAAACTTGTTAATGCAATTGAACAAAGGGTAAGAAAGGAACCTCTAGACTAAGGTTGCCAAAATATTTTCATCTAAACTATATCATATTGAAAAATTTTCCATTGGACAAGAACAGAGAATAGAGGGCCAAAGAAAAATACTTCAAGGAAGAGAGAATATATAAATAAGGGAGGAAAGTAAGGTTTAGAATATGTAGATGGATATGTAGAGGACTCGCGCATGGACAAGAGTGTAGGAGAAGCACTAGAAAATAATCAAGAGAAATACACTCTAATCTAGTCATTTACACATAGTAACTACAAAAAAAAGGGCTAGCACATGAGAGAGGAAAAAATTCCCCAAATTCACAAGGGATGGATTGGATGATCATGTGCACCATTGCAAAACTTACGTAACCATATTGGAGGCGAGTCAAAACAATGACAAAAAGTATTGGTTGAATACATTCCTCACCACACTAGGGAATTTTCATTGACTGGTACATAGACCTACTAGAAAAAAGAAAGTAAAAAATGGACTGACCTCAAAAATCTATTTGAGGATGATTTCAAACTAATGAGTGACAAAAAAAAATAGTGTCACAAATTTATAACATGAAGCAGGGGAAGAATGAGAATGTATGGGCTTACAATCCTATGCTCAAAGAATTTATTGTAAAATTAGAGAATCAATGAATTCATGGATTGAAGAAGAGATGGCTCATTGACTAGTTGATACTCTTACTACACAAAAAGGCAAAAGCGGTCCCCTCATCATGATACATAGACATGTATAATCAAGCGATGAACATTGAAAGAAAAATTAAAACCTTAAGGGGGAAGAAAAAGGTCAATGATGATGATAGTATATATGAGAGCAGTGATAGAGAATCTAAGACCATCTAGGCCCTATGAAGGAACATGTTGTGGACAATGAAGGAGCTGAAGGTTGAAAATGAAAGTGTAAAGGAGGGTAAAGAGTCATGGTGCACTGACTACAAAGATGAAGGCTACACAAAGGATAAATATTCAAAGAAATCATTCTGCAACATTGGTCAAGTATTAGGACATTCTATCAAGGAATGTCTGTATAATCTAAATTCAAGGAGTAAAAAAGTTCTATTTTCCCAAGGGGAGGATACCTTGCCAATTACACTACCAAAACTACTTATGAAACACAACACCTTTTCAAGTGGATAACATAAAAACTAATGAGGAAACAACAACAATAGAAACAACATTACACCCAAAAGAAAAATCTAGTATGATGTGGAGGATTGACTGATGGTTAAATGTTGAAGGTATAATGAGTGGGATCACTTTATGTGGAACTGTTAGAGTGGATGGAATAATGAGATTTTTCTATGCAAGTGGTGTGGTTAGGGAAACCATGAGGATATTAAATACCCAAAAAAAGGATAAAATATCCTAGACATAAAGTAGATAGAGGAGGAAGTACTAGTAATCACTAGACTCCAAACCAAGAAGACAATGTATCCTAACCCTCATACAAAGAAAGAAATACTTAGATAATAAAATGTTAACGTTGAACAGGTGATGATGGATAAGAGAAGAGCCTTAAATGATGCTACTAGTAGGCCACTGTGGTCGAAGTCCAAGAAAGCTATAATGAGACAAATATTACAAGTCACTATACCCATATGGGTATCCAACCTCCTGTAAACCATGCCTCAACTAAAAATGGCCATTACCAATGTAGTCAGTAACAAAACACTTGGACAAGAGCATGGAAAGATGATAGATAATTAAATATACAAATAATCCAGTAACTTGGTGTTGCTAATGGTAGGCATCATAAGCAAGTTGATTGTTCTCAAGATGGAGATAATGGGATAGAAGTTGGAAAATACCATCATTGACAGAGGCTTGGGTGTGAATGTACTACTATAGGAGACATGGAAGTTGCTAGATAAATTGACACTTTGGCCACCAACCTTCCATCTACTAGGTGTTGACAAGTATGACATCAAACCACCTAGGACACTCATGGAATAGAAGGTCATCATTGGCACTAAGCATTTATTTTTGGATTTTTTCATCATTCCACTAGAAAAGAAGGCACACAATTGCCTCCTTGGAAGGGTTTGGTTGATCATGGTTAAAGGAAATCATAATTGGAATAATAATACACACTACATTGAGAGTGATAGGAGGAAGTACATCATTGAACTATGGAGCTAGGTGGTGAGCCAAGACTTGGCATTAGACTAGGTGTCCAAGGGTAGAGAGTTTGAGATAGAGGAAGGAAGGATAATCAAACCCAATGATGAGGGGGTTTTAGAACTCAGAAGCTGCTCAAAGGATGAAACAAGATCTCTCAATGGGATTTTTCATTGGCAAGTGGAAGATTATGAATTCTTCCACCCCAAGTGCAACATGTTATAGATCGAGGAGAAAGAAAAAATTGGTACAAAAAGTATACAGGGAATACAAATAGGGATAGACAAGAATGGATGACACATCATTCCATTAGTTCAAAAGGTATTAGAGGACCAATTACAAGGAACCAAGCATAAAGAAGGTGAACTTGGGGGAAGAAGACAACATGATGATGATCTTGGTAGGGGATGACTAGAACCCTGTACTCAAGGCAACAATATTTAAATTATTCATGGAGTATAAAGATACTTTTTCCTAGACATAAAATACTTGAAGGGGATACTCCTAAAATTGTGTGTACATAGGATTCCTCTCATATAGGGTTCACAACCCGTACATAATATAGTGTACTGGATATAAAAAAAACTAAAATGCCAAGGTGCACGATGAGATAAAATAAATTCTAGAGGTAGGAATCATATTCAAAGTGGAGACAAATGAGTGGGTCCCTCCCATTGTCATTTATATTAAAAATAAGGAAAATAAAATTTGATCTGTGTGGAGTTTATGTGCCTCAACACATTCATGATCAAGGATCCCTTTTTAATCCCATTCACAAATAAAATACTAGAGGAGGTGGTGGGCCACGAGATGCACTTATTCATTCATATTTTTTTTGGGTACAACAAAATTGGTAGTGTTGAGGAGGACACATTGAAAACCATGTTCTTGGTAGAGGATGAAGTGTGCACATACAACCAGATGTCATTTGGTTTGTATAGTTCCCTAGCCACCTTCTGGAGTATAATATTACACATATTTGTCAAGTTTTCAGTGGGAAACTTCAAGGATTTTCTAGATGATTGGTCTTTCTACAATGGGGAGAAGACCCACCTCACCACACCAAATAAATGTATGGAAAGGTGTCAAAGGGCATGATTGGCCATCAACCTCAAGAAATTTTGGTTCATAGTATCACAATGAAATTTACTTGGTCATATAATGTGTAAGGATGGATTGAAGATGGTCCCATACAAAGTAGGAGTCATCATTAAGATGGAGAGCCTGAAGGATGTCACAAGAGTGTAATATTTCCTTGGAGACATGGGCTATTACTAGAGGCTCATTAAGAGCTTTGCATAAATTTCAAACCCATCAAACCAACTAACAAGGAAGGGTGAACCATTTGTGTGGGGAATAGAGCAAGAGGAGTCATTCAAGGAACTTAAGTCAAAATTGGTGAGTGCATCTATTTTGGCATACCCTGACTGGGTCAAGAAGTTTCAAGTACATTTAGATGCTTCCAACTATGTCATTGATGAAAAAATGGCACAACCTGGCCCCAAAGGGTTAGACCACCCTTTTTTTTATCCACATACTCTCTGAGTCCCAATTAAACTATAGCACAATAGAAAGAGAGACACTTCACATGGTATAATTTGGAAAAAAATTGGTACTACCTATTGGTAACACCATGAACCTTCTATGTGGATCATCGGGCACTTATGTACTTAGTACATAAACCAATCATCAAAGGGAGGGTGACTAGGTGGTTATTACTACTACAAGAGTTCACCTTTAACATCATGATATTGTCTAGGAAGAGCCATGTCATAGTATACTAATTCTCAAGGATCAATTATTGAAAGCCTCTAGAAGGGGTAAATGAGGATTTCGTCAACATCCACCTATTCCAGATTATAGCATTTCCACCTTGGTACAAAAGCATTGATGATTTTCGTTCTACCTCAACATTCCTAAGGGACATGCCACCAAGAAAACAAAATAAGTTGGAATTGAGGAGTAAAACCTTTCAACTCATTAACACATCATTATACAAGATGGAGTTGGATCAGGTCCTATGAAGATGTGTGATGTAGGAGGAGATTTTGGGAGTGTTAAAAGAGTCGCACTATGTGATAGTTGGATCCCACATAGGGCTATAAAATACCACATGGAAGGTGATATTAGAAAGAGTTTAGTGTCCAATCCTACATATATATACCTAAGAGTGGGTACTTGGGTGTGACACATGTTAGAGGTTCAATAAGCCACTGAAAAGGGATGTCATGTCATTATTCCCTTTTGTATCCATAGGATTATTTTGATAGATAGAGTCTTGAGTTTGTTTGACCACTAAAAGTGAGTAGTATGCACTAATGTTGGTATATTTTGGTGACAACAAATTACCTAACAAAGTGGGTAGAGGAAAGGGCACTATTAGATAACACCACACTCGACACAACAAGATTTATCTATGAACATATCGTAATGTGGTTTGACATCCCCATTCAAACACAAGTAATAGGGAAGTATACATTTTGAATACTATTATTTGAACAATGAAATTGGAGTTCAAGATATTCCACAATGTGTTGACCATGTACTACTCCCGAAACAATCAAAATGAAGATTCTATGAATAAGGTATTGGTGTCAATTACATATGTCATGTGAAGAGGAGAGGGAATATTGGGAAGAGAGACTTTTTTTTGTACTGTGAGCATATTGTACCATGTACAAGGACACAATGGGACACACCTCATTCCAATTTATGTATGGGTAGGAAATGGTGGTTCTAGCAAAGTACATCGTACCAAGCCTAAGGAATGTAGCAGAGAACTATTTGGGTGAAGCAAAAAGATTGAATGAATGAATTTTTAATCTCACAAAATTGGACAAATGATAGATGAAAATATAATGGGTGATGGAGGTGGCCAATAAAGATAAAATTTGTGTCATGAAAAAAATCTATGAAAAATGAAATTCTAGCTAGGATACTTGGTACTGGAATATAATAGTCATAAAAAAATCCAACTTGAAAATATTTGAGTTCATTGGCTGGGGGCGTATAAAGTCAGGAAAGTGGGACTGAATGATACAATTAAATTATTAACTCTTGAAAACAACCCCATTTGATATCCTAGAAATATATCAATTCTAACAATATATAAAGAGAGGGAGAGGCCAACAATGGAAATCAACATATTGGGATACGTGACCCATTGAGACTAGACAATTGGACAAAATGAAGAACTTGATGAAGACCTGGTAATACCAAAGAAACCATATTGGCCAGACCTAGACTGGGATAAACTAATTATCACACAAGAGGGATGGAAAGGAATAATTTGGATGATTTGGAAGTCTCAAGGGTCCACAAGAACCTTACCATCACGTTGTTTATCACACCCAAAATGTGGGTATGGATGAATGAATACTAGAAATAGAAGGTGTCATACAAAGGGAGGAATGGGGGATATGTATCATATGACATTGATGAGGAGCCAGGAAGGAAACAAGGAATAACAAGTTGAGAAGGAGGAGGTCCAAGAAGAGAACCTGGAAGAGGAGATAAACTTGGAAGAGTACAAGGCTACTCTCAGGCCTTATCTAAAAATGGTCATAAAAATTGATGTTCTATTTATTATAGAAGGATATGATTGCAATTAGCATATCATAAAATATTTGGTTCTAGGGAGAGATTCCCCACCCCCACTGATGAGCTTAAAGAATGTCTCATTTTCATTAGGATTTTTATGTTTTCTGCCATTTTTGTTAAGGGTTTAGGACATGTTTCCTAGTACTTTTTATGATGTTTCCTTATACTTGTTAAGCATGGGACATAAACTTATCCTTGAACCTTTTTATTAATATTAATATTCTATGTGATATATTTATCTTAATATTTCATTTGATTGAATGAATACTATTCTGAAGTAATTATGCATATTAAAATGTTTTTGCATGCTAATATTATGATGCATTTATAAATGAAGCTTAGAGAGTGGAAGAAACACTTGCCAGTAGTTCGGTTGCTGAAGAAGTAAAAATAGGACAAGATGTTGAAGAATTCAAATGATTAAAGGCTTGTAGCTCTTTTGGAAGTGATAACTCTTCCTTCAATGCTTGTGTCAGTTAGTTGAGAAAATTTAGGAAGGGTTAATTGTGCTATAGTTTATCTAAAGAAGGTTGGAGTTGACTACGTCCTACCCATGCACAACTTCCTTCCCCTTTTCATTCTTTCAATAAATTGAGGTCCTCCTAGATTGTTGGGAGTGGACCGAATAAGTAGTTAGAGATAGTTAAGTCTTCTTTCTATAAATAATGCTCAGTTGTTTCTCTAAAAGGTTAGAACTTGTGTATACTATATTTTATTTTTTATTTTACCTTTTTAAAGGAATACAAAACTATTTGTTGTTATTTTGTAACATAGTTTATAATTAATAAAATGTTATTTTAATCTATTATATATGAATTAATTTATGGGAGAATCACTCAAGGGGGGCCACTTTAGGAGGATCCCATCCATTGTTTCTAGTATGTAACTTTATATTTAATTACTTAGAATCAATCCTAGGATTTGTTTGTTCCTGCAACCACTAGAATTTGATTATCTGTATGTTCTTGTAGCACAGGAAAACAAAAGTAGTTACTTATTTTTTTGTTGAGGATTGATCTATTGTTAGCTATTATACTAAGCTTATTTGTTGATCCATGTTTATTTTTTATATCATTTCCTTTCCAATAATTTACTTTCCAACAATTGTCTTCTTTCATCTTAGACTAGGTGTAACTTCAATTACTTCTTAGCGCACATACAATGTTGCACCATTTCAAGTCTCACATCCCTAGGTTGACATAGAAATGAATCTTCATGATTAGGAGATAGTATTAATATGGATATCTAGTCCTTAAGTTATGGTTTTATAAACCTTTTTATTAAACCATTAGAGAATTCCAACAATGTTGGCATCCTTGTCGGGTATGGTGTCAAACAGGGAACTTGTTGAAGTCATAGAATTTGAATTATTATATTTTTTGGAGTTTTAATCTTTCTTTAGACTTAGTTGACTATAAGTTGCATCACTAGTTTTTTACTCTAGATAACCCTATTGGAAATTGATTAAAAAGAGCTATATGTATAAGGGTAGAAGAAGAGATGCTTTTAGAAGATACCTTCCCAATGATTCAAACTTTGAAAACCAACCCCTTGAGCTACTTGATGAAGTTGAGATAAATATTTTTGTTGATGTGTTTTCCCATTTGAATAATTCATCATACTTTGAATATCATTTGCCTCAAGCACTTATTGAGAATCCTCTTGCTCTTATAGTTCATCAAGAAAGAATGACTACCAAGAATCAACCTAATACACCAACCTTATCATAGACCCGAATGAGGTTGACAACCTCAAAAACCTCCCTTCCTCAATCCTTCCTAAATTTTATGGGCTAGTAACAAAGGACCCAAACACTTTCTTATTTTAATTATATATCCTCGGTAAAAGCTATGATTATGCCACTGTTGCTCATATGCTTAATTTTTTTCCTACCACACAGGAGGAATCTACACTAAGGTGGTTTATGAGCCTTGGAAGGAATTTTTTTGATAATTGGGATGAATTGAAAGAAAAATTTCTTGAGAAATATAAAGAATAATGTAGAGGTATTGATATGAGAGGAGATGATATCTTTAGGATACAATAGAAAGAGGATGAGAGCCTAGAGGAGTGTATACAAAGGTTCTTGTTCAGTCTTCAGAAATATCAACATCATACATTTAGTGAAGAATCCCATAAGTTTTTATTCCTTAGAGGAATTAATGAGAATTGTATGGAGGCTCTAGACCTCATGGGAGGAGGACACATCACTCAAGATCCTTAGGATGATATTATGAAGATATAACATAATTACTGCCATGTAGCCATGAAGAAAGTAAGAGGTCACCAAGCTGGTATGAGTGAGCCCTTAAATGGAGTTTCAAGGATGAAAATCACTCATCTTTTATCATACTTAAAGCAAGACATCATAAACAATGTGGATAATCAAATTCACACACTTAAAGAAGAAACATGATGAAGTAGAAGAAATTTTGGCAGAATTCTGCACCCATTATAGACAAAAGAAAAAGGATTTCAGATGCAAGACAGTAGCCAACAATGCCAACAAGAAAATTCCACTAGAGTTCAAGTCAGCTGAAGGTGAAAATGATTAGATTTTCTATATTTCATAGAGAAGGCCATGAGACCCGAGAAAAGGTATGCCTCCAAACCCTTTATATTTTAGTGGACCTTATTTGAATTCTTATACATCGACTGGTAATCAAAGGAAACCCTCATATCGATCAAATTTTGGGAACTATCCACCTCAACCTTGGAATAATATCCAAAACACTTGGTCAAATGATCAAAATTCCTCACCTCAATGGAAAAAACCTTAGGGAAATCAGAAACCACCTCAAGGAAATTGGCAACCAACATCTCAATATATAGGAGGTTAGTAGTGGCCAAACTAGGCAGCTGGTTACCTATAGCCACCTTCACAGTCTCAACAACTAGAAATAATACCACCTTATAATTCCAATATTAATGCACCCAAGCCTACTCAGTTGCCTACCTAACCTACACCTAATCCAAATAATAAGCCACAAAAGCAACCCATTTATTCCACAAACCCTTATACTTAATATCCTACATGTTGTGAACATAAGTGTCATAAACCTATGTTCATGAAAAACCTTTCCAACACCTTCTTATCCTATCATAATTGAGCTTCATGTAGAAGAAGAACATATTACTTTACCTAATACATCTATGCATCAAGGTCAAATGAATAATCTTGAACTAGTTCAAAATTATGATCTAAAACCCCCATTTCCTCAAAGGTTAAAATATGTAGACCAAAAGAAGAACCAATCATTGATTTCTTGGATCAGTTAAAGAATGTGTGGTAAGATACCTCTATTTCAAGCTATAAATATGTACCTATATACAAAAAATAAATTAGGGATGCTTGTATCAATAATTCGAGTAGGAAAAAGAAGGACCCACAAATAGTACATGTAATGGGATAGTTGGCACATATTATGTTAGGAAAAGTGACTATTCCAAAGTATTCTGATCTGGGTAGTCTTGTAGTTGGGTTAATTATAAATGTAATTAAGTAAATAATGCCCTAATAGACTTATGAGAAGCTATTAATGTGATAAAAAATGGAAATCATGCAACATTTGAATGTTACCAATCTGAGACTCACTCCTATTGTCCTAGAACTAGCTAATAGCTCAACTATCAAGCTAAATGGGATGGTGGAAGACCTTGTTATTACCCTGGACTCTTAGGAACATCCAAAAAATTTTATGATCCTATCTCCCAAGGATACACTAGGAGGGTATCCAATTATTCTAGGAATTCCATAGTTAGCCATAAAATATGCCTATATAGGATGTAGGTCAAGGGATATGAATATCTCTGATGGGATCAATACCAAGAAACTTGTTCTCTATCTTCTTACTCAGCTCTACTCTAATTTGGAATAACTCATCTTGCCAAGCATAGGGGAGGAAGAAGAAGTTAGTTCCATTTCCCAACTTATGATGCTAGAGAGGAGTCATTTCATGTATCTTCAAGGAGATGATGAAGTAATCTCCCATATTATTTAAAACCATTATCAAGTATATGAGGAATCAGATATTTCAGGATCTTGCTCTTCATGTTCATTGCAGACACTTTTGTCGACCTCATATGCGCCTAAATTCTTTGCAGAATCATACATGTTTCATACACTCTTACAACATAAATTAAAATTATCATGCATAAGTGAAGCAACCATGGTTTATTTTAATAGTAAATTAGAACTCTCACAAGGGAAATGTTTGAATATTAACAACAAGCTTAGCCAAAAGCAGCAGGTGTCTTTAATAGATTTGTTAAAGAAACATCAACATACATTTGCATGGGACTATCATGACATAAAAAGTATAGATCCTAATATTTTTACTAATATAATTTACATAAAAAAGGAATGTAGACTAGTTAGGCAACCAAAAATAAGAATTAGCCCTGGATTAAGAGAGATTGTCAAAGGAGAACTATAGAAACTATTGAATGAAGGATTTATTTATCCTATCTCAAATAGCCAGTGGGTATCTCCTTTGGTAATAGTACCTAAAAAGGGATGAAAATGGAAATTTTATGTTGATTATAGGGAGATGACTAATACAACTAAGATAGACCACTTCCCACTTACCTTCATAGATCAAGTCTTAGATTTCTTTCCAAGGAAGTAATAGATTTCCTTTCTAGATAGATTCAATGGTTATAATTAGATTAAAAGTGCACCTTAGGATCAAGATAAAATAACCTTCACCTATCCTTGGGGGACTTATGCCTATTATGTACTAATATTTGGCCTATGCAATGCTCCTACAACTTTTTAGAGAAAAGTCATCAACATATTCTCAGAAATCTCACATGATTGTATGGAGATGTACATGGATGATTTTACTACATATAGTAATAACTTTGAAGAAGCATTGGACAATTTGGGAAAGGTTTTAAAAATATGTAAAGACTAAAATATATCTTTGAATAGTGATAAATGTTTCATTATGATGTAGGAAGGAGTAGTCCTTGGACATTATATTTCTCAGAAAGGCATTCAAGTTGACCCAAAAAGATTAAAGTAATCACAAATATTTCCATACATGTTAAACAATAAGTTGTCAGAAGTTTCCTAGGTCATGTGAGATATTATAGATTCTTCATAAAGGATTTTAGTAACATGGTAGACCTACTATACAACTTTTTAACTAAATATTCTAAATTTTAATAGAAATCAAAATGTGATAAAGCATTTTCTAATTTGAATATAGCCTTAACCTAAACTCTTGTTCTTAAAGGACCTAATTGGGCACTTCCTTTTCACATTCACACATGCATTTGATTATGCAATAAGATTTATCTTAAGATAGAAAGAGGGATCCATAGAGAATTTATCTATTTCATCAGTAAGAATCTACAAGGAGTTGAGTACAACTATACTAATACAAAAAATAAAATGCTAGCAGTAGTCTATGCTCTTAACAAATTTGGGCATTATATACAGGGTATCATATTTTTGTTCATAAAAATCGTGCAACAATCAAATATCTTATGAAAAACAAATAGATTATAGGGAGGTTATAAAGGTGGTTACTCTTAATGAAAGAGTTTTATCACTATAGTTGACAAGCCAGCAAGGCCAAAGGTTGTAGTAGATTCCTTCTCTAGATTAAAAACCACAAAAGACACACCAATTATTGATGAATCATTCAATGATGATAATCTATTCTCTATCATTATGTACATACCCTGGTATGTAGACATATCTAATTATTTGGTTGCAGGAAATATTCCTCCACATTTCTCTCTAAAAGAGAGAAGGGTGCTCATTGAAAAGACTTTTTAGTTCACATGGATAATAGTTTGTTTATTCTATACTAGTCTAGAAAATGTCATGAGAATATGTGTGATGAAATATGAAACCTATGATATCCTACATGCTTTATATGATGAACCTTTTGGATGACACTTTGCAGTAAAAAGGATAGCCATCAAAATCCTAAATATAAGATATTACTATCCTACACTTCATAAGGATGCAAGTAAATATACAAGGAAATGTGATAGGTGTCAGAGGATGGAAAGACCAACCAGATATGATGAAATTCCTCTACATCATCAAGTGGTTGTCACCCCTTTTAAAAAATAGGGTCTTGATTTTGTGGGCCCAACTGATCCCCCATTGAATGCTAAGTCTTATATTCTAGTTTGCACTGACTATGTCACCAAATGGGTCGAGATTAGGGCCATGAAGCATCTAAGGGACAAATTTTTTATTGAATTTCTCTATGAGGATCTTTTTACACATTATGGAGTCCCTAGAGAAATAGTAACCGACCAAGGAGCTCAATTCACTTCTGCTCTAGTAATAGCCTTGGTTAATGAGTACAATGTCAGACACTGGAAATATATGCCATATCATCCTCAGGATAATGGTCAAAATGAAATTACAAATAGAGAGAAAGACTCCATTCTAACAAAAATGGTGGCCATACATTAAATATATTGGGAAAATAGATTTCCTAAAGTTGTATGGGCATACAGGGCCACCTGGAAAACCATAGTTGGATTCACTCCATTTGAGCTCTTGTATGGGAAGACAACAATTATGCCCATAGAATTTGAGCATAAGACTCTTAAGAAAACAATGGATCTTGAGATGGAATTATCTGCAACACAACAAGATAGAGTTATGTAGCTCAATGCACTAGATGAAATGAGGAAATCAACATTACAACATACTGAAATGGTGTAGAATAAAAGAATCAAATGACATGATAATTATATTAAGAAGAAGAAATTTCAACAATGTGACTTTGATCTTATCTATGATTCTAGATATAAAGACAATTTAGGCAAATTTCATAATAGGTGGTTTGGACCATATGAAATTGCATAAGTATTCCCCAATGGTGTTGCTCAGCTAGCAACAATTGATCCTATACAGTTTAAACTTCTTGTCGATGGTCATCATCTTAAACTGTATCATAAGCCAGCTTTAAAGAGATAATTCCTACAATATTTAATCGACTACGAGACACCAATATTCTTGCAGTAGAATAAGTTGGACTTAGTGTTTCACCCTCTACCTAAATAAAGGTACACATTCATTCATAATAATTATTTCCACATCCCATGGGAATTAATTTTTCTATTAATAAATACAACCACCCATTCATTTCACGTCACTTCAACTTCCATATCACCACACCTCCACCTCACTTTAGTATTTTTGTGTATCTCCTCCTAGCTTTGTGATTTATATTCACCATTTATAGAATGTATATTTCATGTCTAGAAAAATCTTCTGGCACGTGCATAAAACTTTATGTGTATTTATTACTTCATATGTATTTATTAAATTACTGTACTTTAACATTTATATTTCACATAGCATGTTTTTAAGAAAACTTTATTGCATCATCCTTTCCACCCTAGCATGTGTGGACGCTTGGTTCCATTTAGGTTGAGAGAAGGGGTTCTTATTTCTAGTCATGTGTCAGTACATGTCATTTTGTTACACCTATTTTTAACACCAACACGACATGCTTTTAAAGGCCAATGTAATAATTTTTTAAGTGAAGTTGTGTATGTGTTTATGTGTCAATCACATTTACCTGCAAATCTGCAAACACAACACTCTATAACTCATTAACTCAATTTTTAGCACAAGAAATCAATCAAAGAATACAATCAAAAGTGAGTTATAGCTTCCTATTTAGAATGAGTTTTATCTAACTATGATAATGCTCTCAGAGTTATGCCTTAGACCAATGACATACAATCCTAAAATCGAAGATTCCAATTGCAAAGAAGCCATTAGAACCCATCTTAAGTTAAAAACATATCGATTATACATTCTTTTGATCCCAATAAGAAATTGAAGTATTTTCTAACTAACTATATGCATGAAATCAATTATGCAGCATAAGCTTAGTGCAAGAATGTAAATAAAATGGGACCTTATGAGCTCAAAATTTACACCTTTTATGGAGGATGAGAGGAAATGAGTGGTTGAGATTGATTCTTTATGAGTAATTAGGATTGAACCTTGCTTGATCTATGTGAGGTGATCCATGTGTGTCAACTCCCTTTGGTCCATCAATTGACTTTGTTATTTTAGTGGTGAGTTGTAATTTAGGATAATTTATTAATTTCTTTCAATTAATTAATTTAGCCAAGGATTTAATGAGGTTGATTTAATTAAATAGGCCAAGGTAATTAATAAGAATTTAATGACAGATCATTAATAGATGATGTTTGATTTGAGGGATTTTATTGATTTTGATGAATTATGCCAATAATTAAATAATCAGATTAGCATAATTGAGAGGGATATCCTTAGTTAAGGTGAAATAGGGTCTTTGGTTAGAGTAGCCCAATTTAGGGTGATTACATTTTCCCCTCTTTGAATTGAAGTGTGATCATCGCATTGATTCAAAGAATGTTTGATGTTGACTTCAAAGAATAGTTTGATATAGAGAAATGAAACTACTTCTAATTTGACGATTGAGAATTTTGAGCTTGATTGGACAAACACTGATAGTACCAAATTTGAACTTGATCAAATGAATTTTGACTGTAGAGATCAGTTTTGAACTTGATTGAACTAGAACTGATAGTACTGACTCTGAGCTTGATTGAACAAAGACCTGTAAGAAGCCATTCAGTAATTTGATGTGATGAAGCTGAATACTTGATAGATTGGTCTAAATGGTTACAAAACCACATGCATAGATAAATGACTTGATGTGATTATTTGACAATCCCAACTTGATTGAAGGAAAATGACATGTCCCTGTTGATTTGATTATGTTTATTGACATAGTTCTTTGATGAATTCATTTTGATAAACTATCTATTTTCGAATTGCTAATTGGTTCTGAGTAAAAATCTGATTGGTTTTAGGTATGATCATGCCCCATCAAGAACAAAATTGAAAGAAAAATTGTTGAAATCCCACTGTGACATGTGAACATCAATGACAAAGTGATGTGAGATGTGACTAGATCAAGAAGAATGTGAAAAGAATCAATAAGGATATGAGTTGAAGTGGAACTATATTGATTTGAACACAATTTGACCAAGTTTGACTACCTTGGGAGTAATATGTGAGAAATTTTAAGTGATGTTTGACCAAGATTTTGATGAGTGAACCTGTAATAGTTGTTTAGGAACAATGGAGAATTCTTTTGTAAGCCTTGCATATCAGTTTCTGCAAATTCTGATCAATTCTGTGTTTTCTTGGAGGGTGTGGGTAACTTCTTCAAAATTATTAATGTGCTGATATAAAGTGCATTCTACATGTTTAATTTCATTCCTGATAGATTTGATGATAAACCGATGTAGTTTGGACAATATTTTTAATGTCCCTTAGGTCAAAAGGAGCCCTAGGGGGATTAAAATAAGCCCAAAGATCAATTTACCTATTCGTTTTCACTATTTACCTTAGTAATTCCTTGAGATCTGGAGAGAAGATGGTGGTCCCCATGGAGAAACATCATTTTTAGCTCGATCATCATCATCACAGACCCATGCACTACGCACCTCCGATGAGTACCCAAAGACCTTTCATTTTATGCTTTACTGTTGAATTTGTAGCATGTTTAGCAATAGTTATAGGTCATAGAGCCTAAGGTCATATCCAGAGTTTTGGATCACACCTAGTAAAGCCCACGTCATGTCCAAGAAAAAAAAAAATCTTGGATCGCATCCCATTAAAATTGGATCGCATCCTGCGTCCGTTAGAGGATCGCATTTGGTGAAGTTTTGCCCCTAGTGTTAGCCAAATTTTAAGCATCACATCCTATGGAAATAGGATCGTACCTGGCATACTGAGTCACATCCTCTCAAAATGGGATCACATCTAGCACAAAGGATATCATCTTTTCAGAATAGGATTGCATCCAGTAAATGATTCACACCCTGTTAGAACAGGGTCGCATCTGGTAAAAAGTTGTCTCTTTTAAGAGAACCAGTGAAGTCATCTTGTCATTCTATCAATAATGATTATCTGTTTGATCTCTAAGTTATCTCTATAGAGTTATTTGATCCCAGAAGTGATGTCTTTGTCAATTTATTCCTTGTAGATGAGATTAGGAGTAGTGTCTTTCTGATGCCCAAGACATACTCGTGTACTGGTGTTAGCTGAGTAGCTAACCGATGATAACAACATATTATGGGTCATTTGGGGCTAGGGAACTTGAAGGATTTACTTGATAAGGGGGTAAATTGAGGTTTGTTGAATGCTATTTTTGAGAGATCTCACTCAGAGAAAAACACCTTCCACCTACCAGCAAGTGATATTACTGTGACTCTGGAGGATGTTTGGAGGATTATACGCATATCAGTGATGGGGCGGGGGGTTCATTTTGAGTTGTGATCAATGTCGGCTATTGAAGATGCCCATAGATTCTTTGTGATCCATCCATTATTCATTGATACCTAACTTGGGATTACATGTTATCCCATTATGATCAAATGTTTTTATTTCTTGCTGGTTTGATTGGAGGTATTCTGATACCAGACCGAGGGTAGCATGTATTTATGTGAGACTGGGTCAGTATGTTAGAGGATATGATCATTTCCACTTGCCGATTTGGATGGGGTAGTTGCATCTTAGCCCACATGTACAAGGAGCTTCATGAGATAGTACACCGGTCATCATGGAGCATGACCGTAGGTATCTTCATTTTGCAGATATGGTCCTAGGAGCATATTCCAGTCACACAGTCGATTGTAGACAAAGAGTGGGATCCTGAGGATCCATATGTATACATATACTTAGGATATATCCAACAACCCCACCTAGGTAAGGTGGAGTATTGGAGACATTTTTTAGATGATATTACTAAGGTCAAGTGGATTCCATATCTTCATTGTGAGGAGTGGGCATCAGATCGGCGATAAATGACATATTTTTTCAGAGCAAGTATCTTGTTGGTCATACTAGGTATATTGTTGAGCGCTTCATTATTACCCATGTTTTTAGATAGTATGGTAGAGTGTAAGGTGTTCCATAGGATCAGGTAGTGTATGCACACATTAAGGATGAGGAGGCATAGTGGGGGTGCCTGATTATCCTATGAGACAACCTTGTGGGGATTGCACATATGGTAGTAGTTGGGTGGGATTATTTGCATGACATTTTTGATGGGGGGATTACAGATGAGTACACAGTTAAATTAAATTAGCATCCATTCCCACATTTAATTTCTCTAGAGGAGATAGCACCATGGATTGAGGAGGAGTTGGACTATGATCCTTCTAATGAGGGTCTTGTGGGTGGCAGAGGGAGAGCAGATAGGGGTGTAAGAGATGGAGATGAGAGGGATGGAGGCAAAGGTGGTAGGTTCCCTCCTTTAGATAGAGGTCAAAGACATGACCAAGATGATAGGGGTGATGATGGAGATAACATGGGTGGTGGAGGAGAGGGGGGCAGAAGCACCCGGGTGAGATTTGTGCCTCCACATAGAGATCCTGGGCCATTATTAATTAGGCAGCAGAAGCAGTAGAGGTCATCCAGACAAAGATAAATTGGTGAGATAAGTGGTAGTGGTAAACCTCCTATATAAGATCCTCCTAGAGATATATATAGAGATATAGATCCATTATTATAGTGTGAGAGGGAACTAGTACATTTGAGGTCAAATTTCGATGGCCATTTGTCAAATTTCCAACGCTCATTTGTTGGTATTTTGACACGAGTCTGTCACAATTTTTGCATAGGAAATTGTGACAGAAGATACATCTTTCGGTTTACCGACACCACATCACATTGGAAACTTGCACATGACAACAGCTTCATTATGGCATTTCCTGCGGTTCATCCATCAACATTTCAACACCACAACCTATCAGAAATATACAATCTCTGTCAGAAATAACTATAAAAAACATATCCTTTCTGACATTATAATTGTTGGCATATCGATAGTTTCCACCTAATTCCGACAGATATACCTGTCGGATATATAGCATTACTGTCAAATTTTCTATTGAAAATTTTCTATTTGCAACACTTTAACTGTCGGAATAGCGACAGTCGTGCAGCATTTCTTTGACAGGTTGCCCTGTCGAATGTATAGCATTATTGTCAGAAGAATTATCGTAAATTATGATTCTCTGACATTTTATTTTTTGAAGGCATAGCACTGTTGTCGGAAATTAATTATGAAATGTCAAAAAACCAATGAATATGCACATTAAAGATAAAATAGCTCAAGAGACCATCATAGGTTCTCTCTTTCTTCAGTCTATATTATTGACAGAATGTTTTACCTTTCATTAGCTCATCAAATCTGGGGATTTGAAATAATTTAATAGAATATTTTCATGATAACGTATATTATTTAAGTTGACGTTGCCCAAATTTATCTACTTCGCGCACTTGTAGACTATGAGGATGGCGATAAAGAAGCATGGCCATGGTAGGAGATGCTTCTTTATCACCGTCTTCATAGTATACAAGTGCGCGAAGTAGATAAATTCGTGCAACATCAACTTAAATAATATACGTTGTCATGAAAATATT
>MU226586.1:1199627-1217516 GCA_018584345.1 Thuja plicata | reverse complement strand
CTTCTCTGCCATGAAGCAAAATTATCTTTGTTCAACTTGGGCACATCTCATCTATTCATCTTGTGATCTTTAGCTTAGGTCTTGAAACCTTCCTTCTAAGCACACAAGCTCTGATACCAATTGTTAGAAATAACTGAGAGGGGGGGTGAATCAGTGGCCTCAAAAATTAATCCTTAAATCAACCCTTTGAACTTATAACTACAAATTATATCACAAGTTATCTTCTGTCCTACAATATGAATGTCATTAAATACTTATACCAATTTACTACTTGTCGAATTGCTCTGTTAAACCTTCTTCTGTTTGGTTACCGATAAGCAGTCATCTATTTACCGAAACACAGTAAATATGCAGAGTATACCAATCAATCCAGAATTAACTATGTAAGATACAAAACAGTAAAGAAATGAATCATACACACATAACACATGGATTTTTAATGTGGAAACCATGTTAAGGGAAAAACCACTGGGACCGGTACCCCAAATTTTCACTCTTCTGAAGTGAGCCCTATTAAGAGCTAACTCTGTTAAAGGTTACAAACACACTATTAGGTATGACCTTGTTAGAGGATTTAGAAATAGTTTGTCAACTAGTATCTGGCATCTAATGCTACCATCCTTGACCAAACTCTCTTGGCCTATCAATAGGTATCGGGCATATCCAATGCTACTTTTGTGATCAAACTTTTTGATACTCCTTGGGATGTATCTCAATTGAAAAATACTTTTAAGTCCTGCTCGGTTAAGAGGCTTATATGCTACAATGGTTAAACTAAAACACTAATGATCTATTCATACATACAACTCAATTGCAAATTTTCAAATATATTATAGTTCCATTACTTCACTGATCAATATAATCAAATATATACCTTTGCTCCACACTTGTTCTGATATGTGATGCTTGTCTCACTGTTTGTTGGTGTTTGTAGAATCTAGCTCTTCCTTTAGCTTCTTGATTAGGATTGAAATGAATACTTTCTTCTCCTTCAGATTTCCTTTAGCACCTTTCCTCTTCTTGTTCACCCCACACACACAATTCATAATGAATTGAGTTTGTCTCTTATAGACATGATTTCCTCTTTGCTAGGCTTTCTTGATCTTGGCATGTTCAACAATATTTTCCAACAGATTTAAAGAAAATCTCCAGTCTGATCTCATAAAGATCTTCTTGCCAACTGGACAAAGCAGCTTCCAATCAATTACTTATCTCTGGCTTTATTTGGATGATTAAAACAATGATAAATATCTGTTAATTCTATATTTGGCTTCTTGACAACCAAGCATTTTTGTCATTTTATGAACTCTCTATTTTTTCACTCAATACTTCAGTTAGTCATCTGTGATAACTGACTGTTTTTTCGGTGTGACTTCAGTTGTCATTGAGATATCCATCTTTGTCTTTTCCGTTGGGCAATACTGAAATTATGTCCATCGGGTAACTCTGTGTTTTTCTCATCGGGCAACACTGTAACTTTGCTCATCGGTAATGTTGTTCATTTCTTCATCTAGAAACATTGTGAATTTGTTCTTTTACTTTGACCGTTGGGTGCACTCCATCGGTGTATGCAGTCACTTAGTGAATACTTGACTTATATGCATTACTAATAGCATAGCCTTTGATTCATCAGTTCTTTGAAGTCTTTGGTATTATTACAATGACCATACAAATTATATCAAGTTGACATCAATGACAATACAATACATTAACTGATTTAATGCCTTGCATGATCATCAACTTAACATCTTCAAACATTCAATCAGTTACATGTCATCATATATATATATATATGAGATAGTGCCTTCTAATGCTAATATGTTATTGTTATCTTTTCATCTTCTTCACTGGATAGATGCTTAGATGGCTTTTATGATGTACTTGGTCTTTGTGATGATATTGATGATACTCATGTGATGATATCATTTATGTTTAATTTTCACTGATAGAGAGATGTGTGAGATGATGCTATATGGAGATTCACATGTATGAATTTTGTGTTTTTCTTATGCATATAAATGTATGGGTGCACCTATGGATGTATGAATGCCTTTATTGCTTTCGATTTCTCTGTAAGAAAAGCATTGATGATATGTATGATTTTATTTTATTCAAATGATGCTCATGCAAAAAAAGGATGCACACACTTATTCCATGATATGAAATGAAAAATATGTATCAGTGAATAAAGGAATGAATCAATAGGTTAAATAGTCAAACATAGATTTTGAGTGAGAAAGGAAATCATTTTGAGATCAAGTAATCATGCAAGCTTAATACAACTGATATGAATCATGAGTGCAACTAGATTATGACCTTTAGGACTTTCACGAATCATTTACAATGGAATTTTTCATCATAGAGAATTTGTTTAATGAACACCATAGGATAGTACAACCTTTATTGATAGAGTTCATCCATCATGAAAATATGAGTACTACCTTAATCCAATACAATGTCAAAAATAAACCTAAGCATCAAGGCATAGAGGCCAAGATGACTTGTCATTTATTTACTTTTGATTTAAAAACCTTCTTCTATTCATGTGCAATATACGATATGTAACCCACAATGACCCTTTTAATAATGTTCACATCCTTAGGTACATAATGTTGTGTACACCTTACTGAGAATTTGGTTATATGCAAACAAATAGTCAAGGAGAATGGTCCACTTCACTATAGCTTTCATATAAAGAGGATCGAGATATATGTGGCCTTCCAATCATTATGGAGGCTCTTACCATAGACACCCAGATTATGTAAAGGTTATAGGATCATTGAATCAATCCCCACAAGTAGGAAATAAAGAAAACATCATGCCTTATGTCCTTTGTTCACTAGTCATTTAATAGACATTATGGAGTTACTCAGAAGACAAAATAATAAAAAAATTGATAATCATAGACATTAAGCAAAGAAAATTCATGAGTTTTGTATATGCCACTATTTAGAAGACATCATGGAGACATGCTAAAGGGTCATGATCAATATCAATCAAGAGAAGTATACTTGTGAGTAATGGTGTTTAGGAACACCTTTGATTAATCATTTTTAGCATAAGATATTATCAATCAAAGGTTAAATTTTATCAATGTGGTCTGTGTAGGGTTTATTCGTGTCTCAATGAGTTTAGTGGTGTAGAAAACACCTTTGTAATCAAGTTTACCACTAATTACAATCTGACAAAGTGTTGAGAAAAAATGTTGATTAAAGTGTTGAGAAATAGTAGTGTGATGTCCATTAAAGGTAGGTGGTGTTTAAGAAACACCTTTTTTTGTGAAAGTGATAATGACTATTTTGTGAAAGCATTAAGAAATACTATTTTAGTGGAAAAATTTCCTAGACAACGACCTAGGATGACAAAATGTGACAGACCAACCTTAAACTGACAAAGTTTTCCTGACTGTTGAAACTTCTAGGAGAGATGCCCCCAGTGAAAGACGATCATCCTAAGACTCGAATATAGACAAATTCCAGGCTATGAAAAGTGGAACATTGAAGAGCTTAGGTTTAGCTGATTATATGAAAGTGACCAAAGGATACCCTCCAGCAGAAACTTTGAATAGGAACCCACTGCAAGCGGTGTATTGATAGATAAAGTGATGATTACAAGTGTCGCCTATTTAATAGGTTTTCACCACTTGGAAAATTTATATATTTTCCACCAAGATGCATGTTTACCTAGTTTTCGCCAAGGCACTTTTTTTGTTTTTCAAAAAATTTTGTACTTTTTCTTTTTCTCTCTTTTTTGGTTAGTATCAATGCACCTATTTTCTAGGTTTCACCAAGAATACTCTTTTTCAGGACTTTTTCCCTTGTTTTTTTAATATTTTATGCTTTTCCACTATTTTGTCTTTCTTCAAGATCAAGTTTTGTTGTTTTTGAGATTTTTTTAGTATCAATTTTTGTTGTACAAGCCCTTTGGACGGATGTCAAGCGTAGAACCTTTTCAAGTGTAGAGTGTTGATAGGATCAGGGAGAACACATCTCCTTCAGGTGTAGCTAACTGGTAAGCTCTTGATGAAAAATTTTCTATGATAACAAAGGGTCACAACCAGCTAGGTTCAAAATTTTCCTTTTGTTCTCTATTTTTCTGATTCTTAGGATTTTCTCTGAGTACTAAATCTCCAACTTGAAACTATCTAGGTTTTACTTTCTTGTTATATCCTCTTGATATCCTCTTTTTCTATACCTTTAGATGATCAAATGCATGTTGCCTACATTCATCCATCATTTCTAATTCTTGGACCCTATCTATGCGGTATTGTTCATCTATGACTAGACCTTTTATGATACCCGCAAAGAAAGAATTTCAAACTCTATTGGCAGGATTTCTTTGATGCCATAAACAAGAGAAAATGATGTGGCTCTCTTTGGTGTTCTAATTCTAGTTTGATAAGCCCATAATGTTGGATTTAGATGTAAATGCCAATTTTTTTGATTTACTCACAGTTCTATGTAGGATTTTGAGAATATTCTTGTTTGATGCCTCATCTTGTTTTTTACCTTGAGGGTAATAGATTGAAGAACAATGATGAGTGATATGGAATTGTGTACAAAATTCATCAATATCTTGATTCTTAAACTATTCCCCATTGTCTGTTACAATAGATGAGGGTAACCTGTACCTACAAATGATGTAGTTTAGAATGAACATGGATACTTGTTTCCTAGGGGCTTTAATTAGTGGCACTACTTTGATCCACATTGTAAAATACTCAGTGGCTATGATGATGTATTTATGTCCACTTGAAGAGTTGGGATAGATTTGTCCAACAAGATCAAAGGTCCATTACTGGAATGGCCAATGTGTGATAAATGGTATCAACTCCCTAGCTAGAGGATGTATGATAGTTCCATGAGTTTGGCATTTTTGACATGTTTTAGCATATTGAATAGCATATTTTTCCATTGTAGGCCACTAGTACCCAACCCTTAGGATTTTTTTAGCTAGCGAGAGACCATTCAAGTGAGATCCACACACACCTTCATGGACCTCCTTTAATGCGTGATTAGATTCTTCAAGTTCTAAACACCTAAGTAGTGTTCCATCAAGATTACACCTATATAAGTCAGTATTAATGATTACATAATGTGATGTTGTCCTAATTAGGTATCATTTCTCTTTTCTCGATAGGCCATTAGGTAAGGATTGATCTTTAAGATAAGCATAGATATTTCTATATCGGGATGGGTTTTAAATATTTAGAGCACAAATTATCTAGGGTTCAGGTGTATTAAATGTGGGAAAGGGTAATTATTCCACCAGGAATTCATAGTGAAATTGATGTTCATCTAGTTATAACATAGATGCTAGTGTTTCCGTTGCATCTGCAAATATATTTTCTGTCTATGGGATCTGCTAAAATATAATGAAGACAAAGAACTTCTTGAAATCATCCACCATCTGATTATAAGGCATCATTTTTATCTCTTGTTTTATACTCAGCATTTACTTGGTTAATAATGAGCTGAGAGTCTTCATATATGTGCAACTCTAGAATCTTTCATTCTATAGCCAACTTGAGACCGTTCACCAAGGCTTCATACTTTGAGATATTGTTAGTACATTGTAACATCATTTTATAAGCCTTAGGTATCTTATTTCACTAGGGAGTAATAAATACAACACCTTCTCCCGATCCTTGTTGAGTAGATGAACCATCAAAGTACATTTTCCAAGAATGTTCTATTAAATGCATTAGATTTTCATCAGGAAATTCTATCATCAAAGGTGTTTCATCCTACAATGATGACTCAGCCATTTGATCGGCTATCACTTGTCGTTTGATTTCTATTTTATCCAAATATTCTATATGAAATTCACTGAGTATCAAGACCCATTTTTCTAGTCTTCCTATCAATGTTGCCTTACTCAGAAGATTCTTCAAAGGATCAATCTTCTCAATTAGCCTTACTATGAGAGAAAGCATGTAATGTCTTATTTTTTGTGATTCAAAGACAATTATAAGTAAGCTTTCTCAATCACACTATAATTAAGCTCATAGGAGACTAATACTTAACTGATATAGTAAATGACTCTTTCTTTCATGATTTCATCCTCTTGTGCTAGAAAAACTCCTAGTGATGTTTCTGTAGCTGAAATGTAGAGTATCAATGGTTTTTCATGAATAGGAGCCATTAGGATAGGTAGATTTTCTATATACTCTTTTAATTCCTTAAAATTATTCTCACAATGTATGTCCCATTTGAAGGTCACTCCTTTATGCAACAACTTTATGAAGGGTTTTTATTTATGTGCTAGTTGACACATGAATCTCCTTATGGATTGAAACCTTCCTTGAAGCGTTCTCATTTCCCTTATATTGCGAGGTGGTTTCATTTCCATGATTTATTTCACTCTAGTTGGATCTACTTCGAATCCTTTTGCTGAAACTATGAATCTGTTAGTAAATAGATTTTGTATTTATATTATATCACTAATTTATTACTCCATAGCCCTTTTAAAAGAAATGAACCTATACTAATATTTGGATAAAATGTATGTAATTCTTGATCCTCTAAATTACGGTATAGCTAACGATTAGATTTTCAATGAATACTCAAACAATCAAACTGCATTCGCAGAGACATACTTTTGACCAGAAAGTAAATAAGGTATTAACAGTAACTCACACATAAACATGTCATGATTACCAATATGAAAGAAATCATATATAAGTTCAACAAAGCTCACAAACTTTGATTTTTCCACACATTTGAAAATGTAAAATTGAATATAATTCAAAAACTAAGACTTAAGAATAGATTTACTGTTAGGAATAGTCCCAAGAGATAACTAAGAGAGGGGGTGAATCAGTTATCTAAAAGATTCAATTCTTTATTCAATTAAGTATAGAATAATATTAACCATAAACACAATAAGATAACACAGATAATAACACCACAATTTTGGTTACGGGGAAACCCAAAATAGGTAAAAACCCTGGTGGGAATTAGCACCCACAAAGAATTGTACTAGTGTATAATGATCCTTGTTAGAAGATCTTACAACCATGTTAGGAGTTGATCTTTACAATGCAATATGTACAGAGACCTGGTCAAAGGTCAAACCCTATTAGGAGTCTTTTACAAATAACCTTATTAGGGGTGAGGACACACTGTCTGAGAGCACAATGCTCAAATGATGAAGGCTGCAACCTTCTGCAAAATATATATACACTATATCTGATAATTGAATTATTTAAGTAGACCTTCTATCTTGATCAATTCCAGTGAATTGTATACACTCTCTTCTTCTTCACATAGATCTTCAACTAATGAATGATGTGGCTTTATTGTCCCAAAACATCAGACATTCTACTTTGTTCCTTTTTTTATATCTTTCTCTTCTCACTCCCTTTGGAAATCACAAATGAACTGCTATAAGTATCTTCTTCCAAAGATAATATTACGTCAGTTGTAGGAAACTCTTCAAAAAATTCCTTGTTGGCTAAACTAAGCACTCAAAAAAATTAGAACCGTGCAACTCAAACTTAACTCAAACTTCACTCGCGTGATGAAACATGTTAAGCGCTCTTAACCAAACATTCTAAACTCTCAACTAAACATAAATCCAAACATGCATATCCCAAATATAGGCGCAACTAAAGAAAAAATGAAATTACTGACGACTCTTAATAAACAATCTTTTGAAACTGTAATTGGCAAACAGATCAACATAACTCAACTTTAACTGCACAACTAAATCTGTGTGTATGAACATAGCATAATGAATATTTCTAAAACATAAAAATAACCACTCAATTATCCAACATGTCCATACATAGGATTACTTACAGAACGCTGCTGTATACTATATGTTGTCATCAATGACAAACATACAGTCAACTATTTGCAAAAAGGCAAATCTCCAAAAATATCCTCCTTTGACATTGATGGCAACATATGATATGAAAACATCATCAATCCAATAGTATCCTCTTTCTTTTTACAATCTTCTTAATATTCTCATCACAAACTTCTCTTAATTGTTGCAACTCCTTATACTACTTTTGATTTTTCATGACTATTTACTCCCCCAGACTTTATACTCCCCCTTTAACATCAATGGAAAAGGGTAAAAAGTACAAATAAGCACAAGTACTACTCCTGAAGTAGAGTATTCAACCATTTATTAGTCACCAAGGACTGATGTACTTGCTACAAATTCTAATCAGACTTGGGAAAGGGAATTACTCCCAGCTTCTCCCTGAGATACTCAAAAGTATCTTTTGATAAAGGCTTCATAAATATGTCTGCCATCTATTCTTTGGGGCTCACATAATCCAACTTCACTTCTTTCTTCATAACTTTTTCTCTTAGAAAATGATATTTTATTTCTGTGTTTTTCTTTGCATGCATTACAGGGTTCTTTGACATATTGATAGTGCTAGTGTTGTCACAATGAATAAAAATAGGATAATCAATATGAATTCCAAAGTATTTAATCATCTTCTTGATCCAAACAATTATGGAACAATTTAATGTTGCTACTACATACTCAGCTTCTATTGTTGACTGAGAAATATAGTTATGCTTCTTGCTTGTCCAAGTAACCAACTTGTCTCCAAGAAATACTGCTCCTCCTGAGGTACTCTTTCTGTCATCAACACAACCTACCCAATATGCATTTGTATACACATCAAGTTCTACATTTTCTGAGTTAGGATACCATAAACCATAGTCTATAGTCCCCTTTAAGTATCTGAATATTCTTTTTATAGCCATTAAGTGATTTTGTTTAGGTTCATCTGCAAATCTTCTAACAATGCCAACTGCATTAGAAATATCAGGTCTAGATTGAGTGAGATATATGATTTTTCCAATCATATACTTGTATAGTGTTATGTCAACTGTTGTAGAATCATCATCTTTAGAAACCTTTCTTCCTGTTATCATAGGGGTGCTTACTGGCTTGCAATATTCCATCTGGAATTTCTTCAATATCTCCTTCACATACTTAGACTGATTTATGAATATACCTATGTCTATTTGTAGTAAATTTAATCCCAAAAAGTATTTTATAGGTCCAATCATGCTCATTTCAAACTCGCTCTGCATCTCTTTAGCAAAGTATGCACTAAGCTTGTTTATCATTACCACCAAAAATAATGTCATCAACAAAAATAGCAACAATTAATAATCCTTCAAGTGTCTCTCTTATGAATAAGTTACAATCTGTTGCTCCTTTCATGAATCCAATCTTAGTTAAGTATCCATCCAGTCTTTCATACCATGCTCTAGGGGATTTCTTGAGTCCATAGAGGGATTTCTTCAGTATGTATACCATGTCAGGTTTGTCTAATAAATTAAATCCTTCATGTTGTTCTATCTAGACTTCTTCCTTTAAGTCACCATTCAAAAAGGCTAACTTGACATCCATCTGATATACCTTAAATTTCTTGAATGTTGCATAGGCTAAAAACAATTTAATAGCTTCCATTCTTCTCACATGGGCAAATGTATCAGAGTAGTCAATTCCTTCTCTCTGTGCATATCCTTTACATACCAGTCTTTCTTTGTTTCTTACCACTGTACCATCTTCATTCATCTTGTTTCTGAATATCTACTTGGTTCCAATCACATTTTTGTCACAAGGTCTAGGGACCAATTGCCATGTGTCATTCTTAATTATCTGATCTAATTCTTCTTGCATTGCATTCTGCCAATCAGAATCATTACAAGCATCTTTAACACTTAAAGGTTCAATTTTTGAAAGCAAACATACATCTTCATCAACTGTTAAACCTTTTTCTTTAGATCTTGTTAAAATTTTACTACTCTGATCTCCAATTATATCTTCTTTTGAATGGTATCTAGATGTGTATTTTGGAACTTTAGGTGTGACACTCTCATCTTTAATATGTGATTCCTCTTCACTTGGTTCATGGTTATTGCATAATACATCAATACAGTCAAACATTTCTTCAATAATTGTTTCTTTACTGATAGGTCTAGGTTCATCTTCAATCATAGGTGCATAATCATAGTATCTCACTTGAGTCATGAACTTCTCATCAATCTTCACATGTGCACTTTCAATTATTTTCTTCAATCTCAAATTAAAACATCTATAAGCTTTGCTTTTAGTAGAGTAACCAAGAAAAATACCTTCATCACTTCTAGCATCAAACTTACCAACACCATCATCTCTCTTGATGTAACACTTGATTCCAAAGATTCTAAAGTATTTTACTATAGGTACATTACCAAACTAAAGTTCATAAGGTGTCTTGTTTGTGCCTGGCATTAGTTGAATTCTATTGATAGTATAGACTGATGTATTGACTACTTCTCTCCAATAGGTTTGTGCAACTTTTTTTTCAATCATTGGATCATGTTTCTCCTTTCCGCAATTCCATTCTGGTGAGGGGTTCTAGGTGCACTTAGTTGTCTTTTGATATCATTTTCTTCATAGTACTCATGAAACTTTTCAGAGGTGAATTCTCCTCCTCTATCAGATCTCAAACACTTTATCTTTAATCCAGACTCATTTTCAACTTTAGCTTTGAATATTTTGAACTTCTCAAAAGCTTTAGATTTATCTTTCAAGAATGCAACCCACATCATTTTGGAAAAATAATCAACAAAAAAAATAAAATACCTTTCACCATAGTATGATCTTGTTTGAGTAGGTCCACATAAGTCTGTATGCACTAGATCCAATTTGTTCTCTACGGAGTTGTGTTTTCTTCTGAATGAGTTCCTCACATGCTTTTCCATCACACATTCCCTACACATAGTATCAACTGGTCTTTCAATACTAGGAAGGTCTCTTACTGCCTTTACATTGCTTATCTTTACTATGTTGTCAAAATTGATATGACAAAGTCTTTTGTGCCATAACCAACTTTCATCCACTTTTGCAACAAAACAAATTAATTCTGAGTTGAGCTGAAAGACATTACCTTTAGTCTTTGAACCTGATGCAATCATATCTCCTTCTTTGTTATTAATGATGCACTTTTTTTTTTGAATTCCAACTGATATCCTTTGTCAAGCAATTATCCAACACTCGGTAAGTTATGATGTAAACCATCAACATACAGAACATTATCAGTTTTGTTCTTTCCATCTAAAGTGATGGCTCCTCTACCTATGATAGGCTTAGGAGTGCTATCTCCAAATCTAACCATCCCACCTTTGTACTTATCTAGATGTACAAATCTATCTTTGTCTCCTATCATGTGATGTGAACACCCACTGTCAATGATCCAGACTGTTATGATGTCTTCTTGGGAAACTAATGCCAATTCTTGTTCTTTCTTTTCATCTTCAATGTCCATTTCATCAAAAAAAAATTCAATATCTTCAATTGTAATGAATCCAATTTCATCTTCTCCTAAATCATCATCTGTCACTCCATCTTCAGCATAGTAGTATTCCTTTGTATATTTAGGCTTGTAATATGTTCTAAACTTCTTGACTCTTGTAGAGCACTTGGATGTAAAATTACCAACTTTGTTACATGAAAAGCATTTGAATGGTAACTGTCCTTCATATTTCCCTTTTCCTTTTCTTTCTTTCTTAGCGATCATAGCAATTATTTCTTCTAGTTCTTTATCCTCTTCTTCTTTATCAAAATTACCAGAAGTGTTCAAATATTTCTTACCATGGACTTAAGCTTTGAAGGTTGTTTCAATTTTATGTTCTGTCTTCAATCTTGATATCTCAAATGTTGAAATTTTGTTGATCAAGGTTTCTCTCTTGAAGTCTTTTGAAAATTGCATAGTCTCATCTGAGATGTTTATCTTTCTCTCATAATATGTTGTCAGTCTAGTCATCAATTTATCCATTATGTCTTCCTCTAAAATTTCTCCACCATTGTTTCTTATTCCTGAAACTGCTTCATTAATCCTCTGATTGTAATCTTTGATGTTTTCTTCAGGTAGCATCTCTAAATTTTTGTGTCTCTTCTTCCATGTCTTTCTACGCGCATTATTTACTTGGATGTCTCCTTTGAACAAGTCTTCTAGGTACTTCCATATTGAATAGGCTTTATCTGCTTTCTTAATCTCAAAAAATTCACTATTAGATAAGGCACTTATAAGGGATTCTTTGGCAATTGCATTTTGGGTGAATACTTCCTTTTGTTTAACAATGGAATCTTCTTTTGCAAAATCTTTCAAAGTAGGAACATCAATTTCTTGGGTAGCTGCCTCATAGATCTCAAAAACAATGTACTGTAGGTGTGTTTTCATTTTGTTCTTCCAATCAAGATAATTCTCTCCATCAAATTTAGGACTCTCTTTTTTGAAGTACACCATCTGATCTACCTTAATCTATTAAGCTTTCTCTCCAAGGCACTTGGCTCTAATACCAATTGTTAGGAATAGTCCCAAGAGATACCTGAGAGGGGGGGTGAATCAGTTATCTACAAGATTCGATTCTGTATTCAATTAAGTATAGAATAACATTAACCATAAATACAATAAGATAACACAGATAATAACACCACAATTTTGGTTACAGGGAAACCCAAAATAGGTAAAAACCCTGGTAGGGATTAGCACCCACAAAGAACTGTACTAGTGTATAATGATCCTTGTTAGAAGATCTTACAACCCTGTTAGGAGTTGATCTTTACAATGAAATAAGTACATAGACCTAGTCAAAGGTCGGACCCTGTTAGGAGTCTTTTACAAATAACCCTATTAAAGGTGAGGACACATTGTCCGAGAGCACACTGCTCAAATGATGAAGGCTGCAACCTTCTGCAAAACATATATACATAGTTGATAATTGAATTGTTTAAGTAGACCTGCTATCTTGATCAGCTCCAGTGAATTGTATACACTCTCTGCTTCTTCACATAGATCTTCAACTAATGAATGATGTGGCTTTACTATCCCAAAACATCAGACATTCTTCTTTGTTCCTTTTTTTGATATCTTTCTCTTCTCACTCCCTTTGGTGATCACAAATGAATTTCTATAAGTATCTTCTTCCAAAGATAAGATTACCTCGGCTGTAGGAAACTCTTCAACAACTTCCTTGTCGGCTAAACTAAGCATGCAACAAAATTAGAACCGCACAACTCAAGATGAGTAGACGCGTTGCTTCACACAGCCGGCTCCACCAAATTAACTCAAACTTCACTCACATGATGAAATATGTTAAGTGCTCTTAACCAAACATTTTGAACTCTCAAATGAACATAAATCCAAATGTTCATATGCCAAAGATAGGTGCAACTAAAGAAAAAATTAAATTACTGACGACTCTTAATAAATAATCTTCTGAAATTGTAACTGGCAAACAAATCAACATAACTCAACTTTAACTGCACAACTGAATCTACATGTATGAACATAGCATAATGAATATGTCTACAACATAAAAATAACCACAAAAGTCTCCAACATGTCCATACATAGGATTACATATAGATTTATGTTGTATACTATATGTTGTCATCAATGACAAACATACAGTCAACTATTTGCACAAAGGAAAATCTCCAACATTTACTTCCAGAAAATATTATGATCAACCAAATATATCCTAACAGAGATCAATTCACCACTATAAATGAGAAAAATCATAGGAACGAAATTTTTTTCATTCATTGATTCAAAAACATCTTCAAAATTATCTCCCAAATATCTTAACTACTAAAACTAACAAATCATCAAAGTAATTCTATTCTACTCCAAAAATTGTTATCAGCCTTTTCCTAGTTTTATGGGCTATATAGCCACCAGTTTTAAAACATAACAATTAAAGCCCAAAAACTCTCCAAGAGTTTTGGCATGAGACCATTTTAAAACTAAAATCATGATAAAAAAAAATATGGGCATGGGAGTTGAAGGTACTCTGAGATTGACGGAGCATGATCATGGAGTGGAAGAAGAGTTGGAGTCCATAGACTGGTCCTGAGAAACATCGGTGGCCTGAGCATTTCTCCACTCCTCATGCGCTCTTGAAATACTGATGATAGTGGGGTGATGCACTAGGGTGATATGTATGATCCTCTTCTTAAACACCTTCTTTTCCTTGTGCACTTGAATGATTTTCTACTTATGGGACTCCAGGTGATCGATACAGACCACTAACATGGACTCACTATTATCCATTAATGTGAAATCCTCAGTGTTTAAATCTGTATTATCTCTTATTTTTGTGACTTCTCGTTCAAACTCCTGGGTCATTTCCTCTGCCCCCTTAATGGTTTGGCCACCTTCCCTGATCAGAGTGATGTTCAGACACTTCAAATATTTATGCATGGTACCTGTCATTCTTTTCAATTCATTAAACATGTGGGTAGATCCTTCATGCCCTGACTTAATAACTAAGTTCCGCCACTCAATGCTTTTAATTGATACATATAGAACGTCATCATCTAGACCTGGGATGGGCTTTACAATGAGGAATTTAGCCACTCCATATTTTTCAATTTCATACATCTGGTTCATCACATTAGCTCATTTCTTTTTCTGTTTTTCACATTCAACTAACTCTGTTTGCATCTCAGAAATTAATGTTATAACAATTCCATGAGTTTGTATTAGATGAGTGATGTAACTACCCCCATGTTGGATTATACCCTATATCCAATTTTCAAATACATTGACAATGATCTTATTCCTCTGGATTTAATCAAGGTTTTTCTAATCTCGGGTGAACAGGGATCGAATGATTGGGGCACTAGGCTAATGGCATGGGACTAGGGTCCTAAACTTCATGTATGAATTCTGCCAGTTTCTTGATTGTGGCCTTCATCTATTTCTTTTCCCTTTCATCTTTAAAATTTCTGTGGAGTATCTTTTTAATAGAAGTTTCCAAATGTTTTACATTCTCTGCCCTAGTTGCAACTCCAAGATCTATCTTTTCAACAGTGTAGTCATCGACCATAGCCTTGATGAGATCTTTATCGTCTTTAGGAACCGTATGTTCAACAACCTAATGGACTATTTTTTCATCAATGTCGATTCTAGACTCAATTATGATCCTTTTTTCTTTCACTGTAGTCCCCAAACACTTGTTGACCATGTCTTCCGCTGGCAGAGTGATAGGCAGAACGTTCCACTTTTGGATGATTGATATTTCTAGCCACTTAAGTGTATGGGTGGTGTTTATAGGGGGTGGTCATTATGTGCATGGAGCCAGTAGTCACAACTACTACAAAATCCCCTGTGTCAAGTTGGTTATCCTTCTGGGCTTCGATATCTTCAGAGGGTGAATTTTGAGCATTCTTATCTGACAATGGGTTGTCCATTTTGTCCATTTGATTACTTCTTTCTCCCTAGCCACTTCAATGTATTATTTCTTGGACCTTGTTCTTTTGATTCATGTAGAAGAGATGAAACATGGGACACACTATTTTATGGACTTGGACTTAGACATATTCTTACTTTTAGTTTTGGAAGGACCTACAAAAGAAACATCAATGTTAGAAGATGGAATAGGATTTTTAGTAGGGGAGATAATGATAGACCTTCATGTATTATGTCTCCTCTGAATATGAGGAATTTTTTTGGCAATCCACTCCTCAATTAGTTTGATCACACTAAGTTTTTTGATGTGAATTTTGTCTCTTTCTTTAATACTCTAGTCTATTTCAGGCAACGAAAATCCTCTTACTGATCATCAATTACCTCTTCACCTTCTTCTTCTTCTACTCCTATTATATCAACATCTATTAGTAGGATAATAACTTAGCTTAGAGTGAACCTTGATTGTGAACGCCTTCTCACTTAAAATTCATCTGTACAATTCTCCCAATAATCTTCCGTTTGAGGGAGGTGTTGAAACTCAGTTGGTAAATTATAATGTTGGGTCACACATCCTCTACTGTCAAATTCCTTCCTTCCTTTGAAGGTTTTTAGCTTCAACATTTTGAGTTCCAACTCTAGATTGAGTGCATCAGAGGAATTCTTTCATGTGTAGAATCCCATTTCAACGGGGAAGCTTGATTTGGCTCTTCCCTTTTTCTCTTTTACCCCTTTATGAACATGGGCTAATTGACGACCCACTTCAGTAATGAAGTGGCTATCTAGGGCATATCTTGGGAGCTTAAATGGTTCTCCATCAAACCCTCCAACCATTATATAGGTGAACCTCCTAAGATGGATGAAGAAGCTTCCATAAGTGTTGATAAAGCTTTTGGCTTCTTCCGACATTCTTTGTTCAACATTTTTCTTCACTTCATAAACCAACTTTCTGGAAAAGATATTGTTCACTTTCATGAAGTTGTTTGTGTAAAACTCTTTTTGCAGGTGGGGGTAATATTCATACATCTTCATATTGGGAAAATGAGATTAGTGGAAGAGACCCTTCCATTCTCTAGTGCATGCAAGAACATATAATAAATAAGAGGTCATATAGAAACTAGACCTTCCTAAGAAATTTTCCAATTGATGATGAAGCTCATCTAAAATACTATTGGCCCAGCTAATAAATTTCAATCCATCTAGGGTTATCTGGATGTAGAAATACATCTATTCTTTCCAGTAATACACATGTTGGTTCCCCTTGATTCTATTCATCAATATTACTAATTCCCCAACCTCTAGCTTAAAATCATCTATAGTAAGGGGCTTGGGTAATCTAGACCCTCCCTTCTGTGGTTTCAACAACCAACTTTGAGTGATCTCATTCCTATAAACTTTCCTTTTCCATAGAATACAGACTAAGAGGGGGCAGTAACCTAACCCGCATAGGGATCTTTTTCTGGAATGCCCATTGCAGTCAAAATGACATATTTGTTTATGAAAACCAATGGGCTTCCATCTATCTTTTTGATACATTTATCCTCCCTACTATAGTGCTTAGCACATTCCACTACCAATTCTGGGCACAAAGTCACCATTGGAAATGTGACGGCCTTTGCTAACCCACTCTGGACTATATTTTCTATTGTAGAACCCGGGATAGGATTTTTAATCTTGTTCCTAACTTCCTCTAATGCCCCTAACTATATAGTTGTATCATCACACTCTGGCAATGAACTAATTAAACAAGAGGTACACCCAAAATTTGGGAGTAGGGGTTTCATGATGTACTCAAGAAAAAATATAAATAAAATAGAAGAGATAATTGCAGAAGCTCTACAAGCTTTTTAATCTCAAATTCACAAACAATTTTAACTTTGAAAAAGAGCACCGGGAGAAGGGAACTAACCTGTAAATTCACACAACTTCCCTAAGATTTGAGAGGGAAAATGATACCTCAACTAATTCATTACCTTTGTCTACACCAAAATAACTTTACAGTAATAGAAGATAGAACCAAGCACCACTATTTATTAACCAATTCTTCAAAAGATTGCGGAAAGATTTGCAATCAATGATAATGTGTCAGAAAAAAGGTTTAATAAATGATGACAAGAGGTCTGCTTGATCACAACATTCATTGTTGTGCTTCCTCACGAGTGAGATGACATTTAAATGTCACTTCTTATGATGATTATATCATCACCATGTATGGATGTCATATCCTCCTTCCAATTGTCACTTCCATCACATCATTGCCACATTTTCCTCCTCTAGGCTTGAGAGCACCCATTGAACTTTGACCTTTGAACCAAGAAAGTTTAATATTTAAGCTCAATTGAAAAAAAGACACGACTTCCCCTTAGCGTATTTATAAAAATACAATGCGATTGGAAAAAGAAGAAAAGCTAATGATACCCAAAATAAGGTGCAAGATGAGGACTGTAATTGAACCTTGAACTCTGTAATAAGAGAGTTCATAGTTCAAAGTTCAATGGAAAGACTAACTATGCAACACTGTATGGAAACTAAGGTGCGAAAAAAGCTTCCTACACTAATCTCTAAAGGAAAGTATTGTGCAAATTATTTTAAATCCTTACAATTTTAGATTCGTTAACTACTTTAACAAAGATATTGCAACCATATACCATGCATATAGAAAATAGAGAATG
>MU226586.1:1180552-1194879 GCA_018584345.1 Thuja plicata | reverse complement strand
ACAATGTATTATCTTCAACACAACGGTTACAACACACTTGCAATGCAAGTTCTTTCAGGAGACAATTGACACACACAGACAAATCCAGTAGCACCAGATTATACCAACAATACACTCTTTTCGTATCATATCCTGTAACCCTAAAAAATTCTTATATCATTGCGCTTTCCTTTTGAGGGAAACTCCCAAAGATACTCGTATTAGGGTTTTATGAAAATTGCCACATGTCATTGCATGTCTTCACCTGTCATTGAAATCTCCTAGAAATAGCTCTTATGTGTCATAGGAATCGTCATAACCATTTCAGCCATGATCTCCTTACACACAATTCAAGATGCTGACACATCAAGTGGAGTGACACATCAACATGCCAAATAGACATGTACACTCACACTTAATTACATTATTTGCAAGAAATACATTTTACAAAACAAATAATAAGAATAGGAATTATCCAAGGTTGAGACACCTTATTCCTAACATTGGTTTAATAAATGATGACAAGAGGTCTGCTTGATCACAACATTCATTGTTGTGCTTCCTCACGAGTGAGATGACATTTAAAGGTCACTTCTTATGATGATTATATCATCACCATGCATGGATGTCATATCCTCCTTCCAATTGTCACTTCCATCACATCATCGCCACCTTTTCCTCCTCTAGGCTTGAGAGCACCCATTGAACTTTGAACTTTGAACCAAGAAAGTTTAATATTTAAGTTCAATTGAAAAAAAGACACGACTTCCCCTTAGCGTATTTATAAAAATACAATGCCATTGGAAAAAGAAGAAAAGCTAATGATACCCAAAATAAGGTGCAAGATGAGGACTGCGGTTGAACCTTGAACTCTATAATAAGAGAGTTCATAGTTCAAAGTTCAATGGAGAGACTAACTATGCAACACATGTCATTTATTTTACCTAAAATGAAAGAAATCAAAAACATGCTACGGGGCGATAATGAACTTTGAACCTTGAACTGAGAAAATTCAAGATTCAAGTTCAACCGACAGGAAGGAAATAAAAAAGATGGGAAAGACAATGGTAAAAAAATACCTTGATGACGTAGAATAAAAATATTAAGGGGGATTCTTTCAAATGAAAGTTTAATGAATAATAATTAAGAATCAGTGGTAACATAATCCTAGTAGCTTTTATGATTTGACACCAAAAGTACATTTCTTTGGATTGAGTCTTAATTGAAATTGCTCCATTAGGTCTAATATTTTACTTAAATCCTCAATATGGTTTGTTGTGCTTCTTGATTTGACTTGAGTATCATCTAAGTAGTCCTCCATGTTTTTATGCATCATTTTGTGAAAGATCATTGTCATAGCCATTTGGTACGTTGCTCTGACATTCTTAGTCCAAATGGCATCACAATCTAGAAAAAGGTACCCCATGCATAGGTAAATGTTGTCTTTTATTGGTCTTGAGGTGTGATTTTTATTTGCTTGTACCCAGAAAACCATCCATAAGTGAGTATATCTCATATCCTGTCGTTAGATCTATAATCATGTTAATATTAGGTAGTGGAAAATCATCCTTCGGACAAGCCTTGTTCAAATATCTAAAGTTTATGAAAATTATTATAGATTTTTCTACTTTAGGAATAGGGACTACGTTAGAAATCCATCCTGAATAAATAATGACTCTTGTAAATCCAGCTTTCAAAATCTTTTCAAGTTCTACCTTCACTAGCAATGCAACATGTAAATGCATTTTTCTCAGTCTCTATTTTATAGGTTTTATCCCAAGAGTAGTAGATATATTATACATTATCAATTCAGGATCCCATCCTGGCATGTCAAAATAAGACCATACAAAGTTGTTCTTCTTTTCCATGAGGAATTCAGTTCATTGTGTTTTATCTTCTTCTGATAAGGATTGTGCAATATGAACTATCTGTGGAGCTTCAGTTGTTCCCAAATTAACTGGTTGTGGTTCTATCAATACTGAAGCTCTTTCTTGGAAATGTTCAAGGAGAATATCAAGAGTCTCATCCTTTGGTGCCTCTGAGAGGTTTTCACCATCAGATACGTCTTTTGATTTTACCCTTTTAGAATCTGATACTACCACAATGTGGTTTTCACAATCAATTCTTTTCTTCTTTTTATTTTTCAATTTGAGACTAAGAAACTTGATATCCTCCTTTGTCATATTTACACTCGTTTCACTGGTGGAAGAGGTATAGGGTTCACAAGAATTGAGATAGCAAGCCAATGTCTAGTCATTAGGAAATCTTACCATGTTTGGAGGCTCAGATTCAATCCAGTCAATTAGTTCAGGGTTTATCAATGATAGGGATTCAGAGGATTCTAAAGACAACACCATGTTAATATTAAGACTATTAACTGGTAAGACAAGATCTCTCAAGACAGCTTCTATAACACTTAGATCATTAAGAGTTCGATTGGCATTATTAGTGTCATTGTTAGCATTATGTGAACCTAACAATAGTGATCTAATAATGGAGCTTTCTCCCTCTTCTCTTTATCTTATTCTATCAAAGCCTTCTAATATCCTTTGATATTCCTCTTTTCCTATTAACACCCCCATGTCTCCATCAATTATACTAGGGATCACTACATCAACCAATCCTGTGACAATGTTTGTAACGTTGGTAGTGTTAGAACTTTCACCTCTTTCATGTGAAGGTTCAAATTTATGGATCACGTCTACCATAATATCCATGGTGACATCATACATCTGATCCCATTCATAATCATGTGAATGTGGGATATTATCATCAGACCATTCTAGGAATTCAATGATAGTTATTTGATTAACCCTATTAGCTATTTGGGGATCAAAGAGTGGTAGATCAAGGACATGTGTGATCGTAACCAAATGCCCCTAGTTTGAATGTATACTTTCTAGTAACTATTCCATGACATTTTATCTTCTTGTTTCTTCTCTAATACTTCCTCTTTCTTCTTGTTCTAGATGTGCTCCTTCATGATGTGCATCCCCTTGTTGGACTTCATGAGGATTACCCTCTCCTTCTTCTTCATATTCCTCTAATTCTTGAACCTCTCTTTGTTGTAATAATGGTACATGGTGTTTTGATTATCCACTTGGGTGAGTGGGTATGTACCGCTATCCTTGATACTCAGGATTTTCAGTTCCTAGATGCAACAATTTCTCATATGTCCATGGTATACCTTCCACTTCCTCTTATTCTTCACCATTTTCTTTATCAAAGATTGGACCATCTATTAGGGTAGGATGCTTTGTTTCATTATTAAAGCCTACTCTGGTTTTATCTTTTGTATTTTGGAACTTCATGTGGATTGGCTTCAGAAGTCCTTTACCTTTATCTCCTAAAGATATTTTTCCTTTATATCTCATTTGTTTCAGAAGATCATAACCTTTTCCATATTTTTTCAAAGATATTTCTACATGTTTTACTTCACTCTCATACTTTTCCTCTCTCTATATAGCCAAGATAAGACAAATTTATCTTCATTTTCTTCATCGTGAGAGATTGTAGCTTTGACCATACCTGTGGCTTCATGAAGAGATAATACTTTTGAGGCAGAAGGTGGAAATGTTGTTGATGGTCTTCCATATGATTTTGGAGAGATTAGCCAATAATGGTGTTGTATCCAGTTTATATTCTCCCATGCTAGTTTATTCAAGTTTTAAATATTTCCCAAAGCTTCTCATGACCATGTCTTTTGAGGTTTCTATTGGAAACTCTTTAGGAACTTCCTAGTTGTGAGGAACCATGTTATTTTCCTTCACATTGTTGCAGGGGTAGCTTGAATCTGCCAGAATTGTAACTTCTACTCCATTGTGTGGGAATTAACTAATGCATTGATGCTAAGTGGATGGAATCGCATGCATGTCATGTATCAATGGTCTTCCCAATAGTGTGTTTTAAGCTAATGGAAAGTTTAACTTGGCATATCACATCTTGTTCTATTGGACCTATTCTAATAGGCAACACAACTAGTCCCTTGGACGATCTTTCTTCCTCATCATAGGCTTTAATGGTTATCTTTCTCTGAGGATCAATTGCATCTTCTAAAAACCCTAGTGCCTTGACCAAACTAAAGGTACAAATGTTCAAACTTGCACCTCCATATATCAATACACGCCTTACCCAATGTTTTTGAATCAATACTTCAATTTGCAAGGGTTGATTGTGTGGATGATTCAAAGATTTGTCATCTTCTTTTGAAAAAGATAGATAGTGAGGAGATGCTATATGACCAACCATAGCCTAGAATTTGTCTATATCTATGTCATTTGGGACATTGGCTGTGTGCAGGGCTTGTTCAAAGACTTCCCTATGTATTGGAGAGATCTTAAGTAACTCAAATATAGATATGTGAGCTGAGGTTCTTTGTAGATGATATATCAAGTTGTAGTTAGCTGATGGTGAGGGAATCATTTTCTTTGATGTCACCAGTTTTGGGATTGTGATAACATGTGGTTTAGATAATGTCATCTATTTTGATGAGGAGTTAACTCCCTTAATTACCACTTGTGCTTGGCTTCATGTTACTACATTTTAGTATGCATCCTTGTCTTTGACACCTTTGATAGTGATCATATTGATTGATATATCTTTCGCTTCCAACATGTTGACCACATTATCATTATTAGAATATGTATAGTTTACTTAATTTCCTGTAGAGTTAGAGGCTTCTCATTTTTCATAATTGGGAAATGGTTTCATGAATTCCCTATGATCCTCATTCCAAGTGTGTCCTTCCACTTTGATCTTATCTCTATCTATGAGATCTTGTATGACATGTTTAAGTTTTACATAGTCATTGGTCTTATGCCCTTTGTTAAGATGAAATGCACATTAATAGTTATCATTCCACCACATTGGTTTTACTTCTAGTTCCCATGGCTTTGACTCTGATAAGGTAATGATTTTATTGTCCAAAAGAGTCTTTAAAACCATTTCAATGGGTTCTCCCAATGGAGTAAATGTACGCCTAGGTCTAGTCATCCAAGGATTATTCTTGTTCACCTCATTGTTTGCTCTTGGAATTGTTGTTGTTGTTGTATTAGCCTCTTTATTTGCTTGTAGGCTACTCGTAAGATTAAACATAGCTAGTTTAACATTCACATTCGACATATCCACAACTCCATCATTAACAATATACTTGTTCTTGTTCCACCATTTAGGTTTATCCTTCTTGTTGTAGTTGTTGTTATTGGAGAACTTATTATCTTTATAAAGTGTGATTTCTCCTTTTCTAACTATGGCATCTTCATCTTGAATGGTGTTTTTAATCACTTTATCAAAAATAGGAGAACCTTGCATTTGAAGAGCATAATTCATTTATGGAACCAAGTTATTTATGAATATTTCAATCTTTTTCTTATTCAGGTATTTTTTTTCACTATCGTACGAACATCTTTCTCCACCATTGTAAGAAATTGATAAAATGTTCTATGATTTGTTGCTTTGTATTACATAGGCTCATCATATTAATAGTGTATTGTATGTTGTATGAATATTGTTGGATGAACCTTTGGATCAATTTTTTGAATGTTTGTATGCTTGCTGAACTAATTTGGAGAACCATTCCATGGCTGGTCCTCCTAAACTTTTGGGAAACAATCTCATCAAGTACGTAGGTTTGTGCATGAACTCTATACTCAAGGCACAAAATTCTCTCACATGATCATGAGGGTCTGTGTCTCCCATGTATTTATCATACTTAGGTTTCCCCATGTTAGCTGGAAAAGGAACCATGTGTAAGTTTTTATCGAATGGGAACAAACATATGTGTTCCAACAAGTATTTCTTTGTCAGTTTATCCTTCTCTCTTTTAAGCTTTTTGTACTTCTTCAAATTTTAATCGCTCAACATCGTAATATTTAGGGAGTTTAACTCCCATAGAATCTAAGTGAAATAAGTACTTCTCCTTGTCCTCATGGATGATTTTTTCCAATGTTCTTTGAAACTTCTTTCTTTTCTTAAGTTTGTTATAATTTTCCTCAGTTATGTCTTCTTCACTATTAGAATCAAACAAGGGATGATTATGTTCTCTTTCATTGCAATTATATTCGTCATTGTATTCATCAAATGCAACACTCCATCCATGGGGCATGTCCATTGTGTGTGGTTCTTGTTGTCCCGTGTTAAGAGGTGTTGAGGGTGAGTCATGATTCAAGATAGGATTTTTCCTTGATGTACATTCATGATGAAACTCAATCAGTCTAGGAGGTCATTCTAAATTGTTAATAGGATATTTATTGTGTCTCGTGTTAACCATGAAAGCATAAGAGGAGTCTAGTCAAAGTTTCCCAATGTGCAAAAAAGGTTTGAAATTGTCCAAGTTCATTTTTCCAAGGGATTTTTAAGTGTGAATCTGATGAGGCAAAGTGATAAGTTCTAGAGTGAGAGGGTTAGAATGCCTTGATAGTGAGCTGGGAACCAAAGAGGATTGATGGTGATATGACAACATGACTTGGGAATGATTGTTCAAAGACCTATAAAGCATGTGAGGTACACTTGAAACTTGACTGACAAAAACTTGTAGGTTTACTGAGAATGACAACTAAACCTGACAGAGGACCAAAAAGGGTATCCAAGACTACAAAAATCAAGGTTCTGACATGTGCAAAAATACTCTTTGTCATGGATGTGACCTACCAGATGTCATCCTAAAATTACCGGATGTGATGTTGCACTAGTGGATGTGAACCTAGATTACAAGATGTGATCTTGTTTTGACCAGTTGTGAGCTAGTTCATTGGATGTCATCTTACCTACTAGATGTGATCTTCTGATGGACTGGTTTATGTTTTCCACTTATTTTGGAAATGAGGAATTTTTTTCAAATACCAAGGTTTATCAATTGAATTTCCATGAATATGAAGATGTGAAAATGTCTATAATCATATGAGAGGTGATATATTTGAGGTGATTATCTTTTGTTTTGAATTAACACACATTAAGCAAGGTTGTTTAGACTCCAAACACACCTATCCTTAACAATTATGGTTGAGATAAAAAATACTTGCTCATTGACGGAGGAACACACTCAATGAATCCTCAGAATATGACAATCCAACAACATGCAATGGATGTTGGAGGTCATATTAGCTGAGTAGTAACATCAAGAAGGGCTCGATATGATGAGTTTCTTGGAGCAATTACTATTTTCCTTGCACATGCATTACCAACCTTTCATAGGTAGTCTGGGTGGTCAGTAATAGAAGGTTTTTAATTTAGGCATTCATTCATAACTGTCTCTCATATACTTGCACAAGAAAAGATTGAGATGTACAACCCTATGAGTACCTAGGTGAGTGTAGTCTTGCAAGAAAGATTAAAGAGGCTCCGCTCTATACAACATCCAAGAATGTCCAAGGAATGATCATCATTTTTCCAAGGACAAAACTGATTAAGTCTTCCAAGATTTTAATCTCAAGGAAGCATCTTGATTATAGAGAGGTGGAAGAGTTGGTGTCTACTAATACTCACTTGGGTCATTCCCGGGAGATTTTTTCCTCAACCAAAAGACCCTCTAAATATCAAAGAAATAAAGAGGATTGGTGACTTAGGAGTTTAGATTTATGGTTCTCCACTAGGGAGAAGAACATACTCTCCTACAAAACACATCATGCACATGATAAATTTCCCCAAATTTGACCTCAAATTATAATCTAACTTTTGAGTTTCTGATTTCCCAAAGGGAAAAGAGCATAATCCTCTTATTAGATTGGAAATTGACCTCAAATTTAATTAAATTCCTACAAAATAAATTATGACAAGCATGATATTTGGTTGATTTCTTTGAGACAACTTGCAAGACCACATAGTAGTAATTTGGAGAATGTTTGATTTTCTCAATCTTTGGCCTACGTATTCTCTATCAAACATCTTGGAAATAATGTTAGGATGCTTAAAACCAATCATATGCATCCAATTAACCCATTAGTCATTAGAAATAAAATAATTATGCAAATTAGAAAACCAGAAATGACTAAAGAATTTCACTAAATACGAGCCTTCCTAGATGTGATTAAGGATTCACTAAATGCGACTAAGGACCCTAAATGTGATATGGAATTCACCAGATGTGATTCTTACTAGATGTGATCCTAGATTTTCAGGATGAAAGCCAGGATTTACAGGGTGCAATCCTATTCACTGGATTGGATCTAGTTCACCAGATGTGGATCGTCACTGTGAAATAGAGAGTTAAAATGACATTAATTTTCTCAAAATGAGGTAAAATACAGGGCTTTTCCCCATGGTGGGTGCCAAAAATATGTATGTGTTTATGTGTCAATCACCTATACCTGCAAATATGAAAACACAACACTCTATAACTCATTAACTCTATTTTTAGCACAAGAAATCAATCAAAGCATACAATCAAAAGCAAGTTATAGCTTTCTATTTAGAATGAGTGATCTAACTATGATAATGCTCTAAAAGTTATGCCTTAGACCAGTGACATACAATCCTAAAATTTAAGGTTTAAATTGCAAAGAAGTCATTAGAATGCACCTTATGATAAAAACATATCAATTCTACATTCATTTGATCCCAATAAGAAATTGAAGTGTTTTCTAATTAACTAGATGCATGAATTCAATTCTGCAGCTTAAGCTTAGTGCAAGAGTGTAAAGAAATAGGGACCTTATGAGCTCAAAATTCACTCATTTTATGGAGGATGGGAGGAAATGAGTGGTTGAGATCGGTTCTTGATGAGTGATTAGGAGTGAACCTTGCTTGATCCATGTGAGGTGATCCATGTGTGTCAACTCCAATTGGTCCATCAATTGACTTTGTAATTTTAGTGGTGAGTTGTAATTTAGGAGCATTTATTAATTTCTTTCAATTAATTACTTTAGCCAAGGATTTAATGAGGTTGGTTTAATTTAATAGGACAAGGTAATTAATAAGAATTTAATGATAGATCAATAATATATGGTGTTTTATTTGAGTGATTTTATTGATTTTGATGAATTATGCCAATAATCAAATAATCAGATTAGCATAATTGAGAGTGAGATCCTTAGTTAAGGAAAAATAGGGCCTTCGATTAGAGTAGCCCAATTTAGGGTGATTACAAAAGTGGCAACCTACATGTGTGGTATGATAATGTGATTTATCGTAGCTCTTTCCATGTACTTAAACACCACCGCCATATTTTTTTATGATTCCCTTTTTAATTCCTAAGTCATTTATATAATGCCAATTAAGGATTTACAAAAGTTGTAATATATGACATTGGTGCAAGGAAGAAAGGGAATTTGCAGAGGTAGGAAGAAAGAAACTTTCTGAATTGGGTTTTTAGCTTGCTAATTATAAGGAAAAGGGTGTTTGAAGGAGCATTTGAAGGGTGTAAATCGGCATCCATGGGAGCTCCTCCTATCAGAAGTGAACCAGTAGTCCACCAGCTGATTTTTAAAGATGTAATATGTGAGCTAGAGTTTAGAAATTGTGGTTAGCTAGACTATTTTCTAAAATTCACAACTTTTGATAATTGGTTTGTCTTGAAGTTTGGAAAAAAAATCTCAAATGGGGAGCTACGGGCAAGAGATTGAAAGTTCTAGCTAATGAGGAAAGAATTGTAGAATTTTCAGGGTTGGCTGCAGATGGAGATCCCTTTCCAAAAATAAAGGATGCTAGAACAACCAGGGCTCAATTTACAGAGCCTATAGATCCTGCATTTTATGTGGACAAGAAGGGGATGATGAGAACTTCTTTGCATGAAAAATGGAAAGATATTGTTGTGTACATCATCAGATATCTTACCTATGAAGGTCGGCAACCTTGTTTGTATTTTGTACATTCCAAATTGCTAAACCATATGAGCCATGGGAAAAGGATAAACATTCCTAATTTATTGTACAACTTGTTTCCAATCATGGCTGCAAAGACCCAAAAAGTAGGCATAACTTTGTTTCCCATCATTTTTTGATAAAATTACTTGTTGAAATATCTTTGCAAGATGCAGCCCCACACATGTCATGTGAGGAATTTTTAAAAATTAAGAAGTTTAGGGTAGTAAATGTAGGACCTAGAGGGAAACGATTGACTCATAGGTTTAGAAGGGAAGAAGGGGTCAAAAAATTTACCCTTGGATCCTCCACTTCTAGGAAATTTTGTAGTAAAAATATTACTACAAACAAATGAAGCACTTCTGAACCCATGCATGATAATGCAAGTAGCTCTTCCACATATCCTAATTTGAATGCTTCTCCCAAGACAAAAATGTACACTAGGGAAACTGTTAAAAAGTAAAAGGGAAAATGAAAAAGACAGAAGCCAACAAAGGAAAATCCAAGAAGAAAAAAATTGAAAAGGAAAACCCTAGCCCTAAGAAGATAAAAAATAAGGAAGAAGAGCCCCTTGTAGCTACTGAACAGAGAAAAAAATCTTGCAAAGAAATCAAAACCAACAAAAACTCTTGATAGGGAACCTTAGAGGAGGAGCCATAGTCTCAAAGGGAAACCTAGGAAGAAAGAAGAAACCTCAAGAAGCAAACAAAATATCCAAATTGAATCATCAGATTCTATGCACACTTCTCGTAGTGAAGAAGAGATATTTATCTACAATCGGCCTCCTAGGACAAGCCCAACCTTTTCCTCTTCATATGAGCACCAATATAATATACTTACTCCTACACATGTGTCTGAGGAAGAAGGGGAAGAAAATATGTCTTAGGAAGGGGAATCCCCCCAAAAAGAGAAAGAACTATTGACAGAAGGAGGTTAGGAATAGAAAAATATAAGATCAGAGGAACTTGTTGCCGCTCCTGAGAAAGTGGCATATAAGGAACCTGAGCATAGGAGAATTCTAATAGGTATTCATAGGCCTACTCAATTTTCATGGGAATACATAGCCTTTGATCCTTGGAGAGATATGAAGGAAAAAGAAGATGCTTGGGGGTAAAAATGTTGAATGCAAGAAGAGATTAATAGGAAAGATGAGGAAATTAATGAGAAGAATGCATAAATTTATACATTGAAAAATAAAATGGAAGATGTGGTGATTTTGGTACCACAAATTTTGCAGTGTAGAACTCCCCCTAGAATTTATGCACTACATCTAATGGAGTTAAGTATTTATTTTAAGTTATAAAGGGTACTTTTAGGTTTAAACCCTTCCATTTAAACTCCTCTTGAATTCTTCCAAGCTTATACATCTTCTCCACCTTAGAAAAATAAATTTAATTTGTGTATTTTATATGCACAGTTATGTTTTTCCTAATAATCAAGATTGGAATCTACATTTATACATTGGGGATATTCATTTACAAGCATCCATGTCCTACATTTAGAATGAGAACAATTGGGGTCAACAATTCATAACATATATAGACAAAGAATCCAGACTTCCTTATCCTTAAGGGTACTTGGATCAAAAGAACCTCCAAATATTTACTACACATGGCATATGATTGTTTATAGCCTTGCACATATGTCTAAGATCATGTCATTTAGAGAGGAAGCATACCATGAATATGAGCAGATGGATGCAACCTCGAGAAGAACAATGTTTGGATATTTGGTACAGAGATGGAATGACTTGCCTAATTAATTAAAGAAATTTGAGCCCCATTCATTCAAAAATTATTATGCAGCTGTCATAAGGGCCGACAAATATATGCACCTAGGTATGAAAATACAAAAATATTGGCTTCCATTGATTTTTCAGTCGCTTATTCTATTGTGGCCAATTCTAAACTACATGAACTATCGGCACACTGAAGAGGGACAGAGGTCAAGGAGGGACAGATTGGAAAAGAAACAATGGTTCTATTAGAGTCCAAAAGTAGATACTAAAGGGAAAATTGATGTTGGTGACTTTAGGGCTTTATCTAGGAAGAGAAACTAGGCTCCACCTGCTAGAAGACTAGAAGAACATTAGGTTGGAGGAATGATGAGCTTAAATAATGGCTCATTTTAATTAAGATTTATGATGTTTTTACTATTATTGTTAAGGTTTTCGGACATGCTTCCTAGTACTTTTTATGATGTTTCCTTAAACTTAGAGCTGAGTTTCTAGTTTTTGATTGTGTGTGTTTTTAAGCATCAACGTTTCGGATCACACTCCGTGATCCATCATTAGGATGAGAGAGCAATAAGGAAAAATAATAAGATGATCAATTTCCTTAAACTTAGCTTAAAAACATACACAATCAAAAACCAGAAACTCAGCTCTAATTCAATGGATTGTGGAAATCTGATCGATTTCCTTAAACTTGTTAAGCATGGGACATAAAATTATCCTTGAACATTTTTGTTAATATTATTAGATACTATGTGATATATCTATGTTAATATTGCATGTGATTGAATGAATGTTATTCTAAAGTGATTATGGATATGCAATGTTTGTGCACGCTAATATTATGATGTAGTTATAAATAAAGCTTAGAGAGTGGAAGAAATGTCTATCAACTACTTGATTGTTGAAGAAGTCAAAATGGGACAAGGTGTTGAAGGAGTCAAATGATTAAAGACTTCCAACTCTTTTGGAAGTGATAACTCTTCATTCAATGCTTGTGTCTGTCAGTTGAGAAAATTTAGGAGAGGTTAGTTGTGCTAGTTTTTATCTGAAGCAGATGGAGTTGACTACATCCTACCCATCCATAACTTCCTTCCCTTTTTTATTCTTTCAATAAAGTCTTGTCTTCCTAGCTTGATAGGAGTGGACCGACTAAGTAGCTAGAAGTAGTTAAGTCTTCCTTCTATAAATAATGTTTATTTGTTTCTCTAAAAGGTTAGAAATTTTGTATGTTGTAATTTTGTTTTTCAGTTTAGTGTTTTAAAGGAATACAAACCTATTTGTTATTATGTTGTAACAAAGTTTATAATGAATGAAATATTTCTTTATTCTCTTGTATCTAAGTTAATTAATGGGAGAATCACTCAAGGGGGACCACTTGAGGAGGATCCCATCTATTTTTTTGTAGGTAACTTTCTGTTTAAGTAGTGAGAATCAGTCCTAACAATTGCTTGTTCTTGTAGCCAAGGAAAAACTTAGTAGTTACTTGTTTAGTTTCTAGGGACTGATTTGTTGTTAGATGTTATACTAAGATCAGTTGTTGCTTCATGTTTAGTTTTTATGCTCTTTCCTTTCTAGTACTTTACTTTCTAGCAATTGTCTTCTTTCAACTTAGAATAGGCATGATTTCAATTACCTCTTAGTGCGCATACAATGCTACACCATTTCAAGTCTCACGTTCCTGGGTTGACATAGTAATGAGTCTTCATGATTAGAAGATAACTACTTAATATGGACATCCAAGCCTTAAGTTATGGTTTTATAAACCTAGTTATTAAACCATTAGAATAGTCCAACAACCGCCTACTTCAAATTCTTAGTGGAAGGTTATCTTGAACCTTGTCAAACCTCCAATGATCAATGGAGAAGAAGAAATGTCGTATCACAAGTACAGTGACAGGTACATATATGAGAGATACAAGGTTGTGATACTAGTACCACTAGTTGATAAGATATTTGATCTCAAGTATATGAGAACGTATTATGAAAATGAGTGTTATAAGATACCCCTGGGAACTTATTGGTTATCCTATGCATTAGAAGTCAAGGATACACTTAACATTAAACAAAGGGGAACAAAATGAAAGATGGACAAAGAAAATGAAGAGCCACATAAGAAGAAAAAATGCATCATGAAGGATTACAAATCTAACAAGATTAAGAGAATTAAAAAGAAGAAGTATTATCAAGTGGAAAAAATATAGGGTTTAAAGAGAAACGAACTAGGAAGCAACAAAGCATGGAGGTAAGTCCAAGTTAGTGAAAAGTGAAAAAATCAAAAGGTATGCGTTTCTATCAAAAAATAAAAGTAAAAAAACCTTAAAATGAAAAAAAAAGGTTGGTGTTAGGGATTTTTCTTGTATGAACCACAGTGCTTGAAATGTCTATTTGAACACTATGCTTTCTAATACTGATTCAGGAACAAGAAAAGCCTAATTGCTAAGGACTGGATAAGGTCCTTCTTCATTTTTGAGCTCCACATATACTCAGGCAGGTTTTACCTCTTATGATTGCTGTTTACACGGTATGTATTAATGTGGACACTGATTTGCTATGTATCTTTGTTAAACCAACTTATAAATCATCTTACAAATGACCAAGCATAATCAAATGCAATATTTAACCATACAAACCATGGTTGTAAATATAACAAGAATCAGTGATATAAGGATTTTTGTCCTTCTTCCTTTTATTATAGGAGGGATAACCTAATGATCCACTCTTCAAGGGATTAACAAACTGAATAGTATCCTGCTGATACAAATCCTTATGAGTTCAGCTCATTTTTTCTCAGTAACAAAAGTATGTTTAATTGAAATGAT
>MU226586.1:1159324-1180261 GCA_018584345.1 Thuja plicata | reverse complement strand
AAACACACTAGAGCACAAACAGAATGCAAAGAGACAAGATAATATGAAAGAGGGAGAACCACACTGTATTCTATTACTGTATTCTGCTTCAACACATCCAGACAATAAGCTTTCATGAATATACAAAGACATAGAAGTATATCTTACAATAAAATTTCCACAAGACCAACAGGGACCTGCTCTAGGCATCTGCAGGAAAAAACTAGAACAGAGCAGAGGAAAGGAACCCTTACAACTGAGAAAAGAAAGAAAGATATAGAAGAGAAGAAACCCTAAAAATTTTGTCTAGCCAACACCTGTCCTTCTCTTCAAATCTGATTTTTACTCATTCCTTCTTTTCAAAATATCTCACTCCATTTGTCTGAGAAAATATCTGATTTTATCCTTTGCAAATCTCCTTCATTCTCCCACTGAAAAGTCTCCAATCTGATTTCATCTGTTTGAAAATATCTTTGAAACCTGATAAAATATCTGATTACAAGACCTCCCAGAAAGCTCTTTCAAATTTGACTTGTGCAATAAAATATATAAGCATTTTGTCTTATCCCTTTATGCAAATTTGATTTATCCTTTATTCTACAAAAATCTAATTTTGATTGTCTTCAAAAAACCTCCGGGAATAAAAATATAAAGATTTGCAATAAAATATATAAAATTCCCTTTTAAAATTAACCCTGTGCACATTTTAAAGTCTTTGAAAACCTCACATTTATGCATATTTTGCCCAGAAATCACCAGATTGTGACATGTGGCACCCTCTTATTTGTTGTCATAAACTGATCTTAACTCATCTTTGACCTCAGTTACATCTGGCGACCATGCGGCAACCTTAGTCTCTAAGTCGCAAGCCATTTTTACCTCATCTATCATCCCTGGGTGACCTCGCGACTGACATCCGGCGGCTAATTCTCATCTGGAAACCATGCGACTAGCAGCTATCTCCATGTCATGACAGTCAACATCTCCTTCTGGCTACTTCGTGACTAACCGCTAGCGGTTAGTCGCCAATTCTCGGCGGTCAACTCTGATATCTCGCAATTGCGCGACTAACTGCTAGCGGTTAGTCGCCAAGTCTCTGAAAGTTAGCGGTTATCTGCAGTTTCTCTCCCGACTGGGTGACTGGGGCCTTTCTATGACTGGGCGACCAAGTGCTTCTTGCGACCATGCGACCAACGTTACATGCCATTTTTGTCAAAATTTGTTCTTCTTCCATTTTTGGGCACGGAAACTAAGGTGGTCGGATGACTGGGTGCGCGTGGATAGCCTCTTCCTCTTTCTTCAAATTACTATGTCTTCATTTTTGCATATAAAGATCTCAGAATGCCTTCCCCGGACGAATGTCGGATAATAGATCTCATGTTTTAGAAGCATTTTCGAATTTGGAGCTAAAACATAGTGTATAGCCCAGGCAAGTCGACCTCCAGCCTTAAAATACCTGCCAAGAGCCTCTGGGATCTTATATTTACCTTTGATGTATGTGTTTTGGTATATAAATACCAAAAATGCCCACCACAAAGACAATGTGGGATATTGGAAATACTTTGTTTCTCATTTTTCTGGGTTTTTCACTGAGTGCTGCTCACTAATAGCACTGTTTTATTTCAAATGAGGGCCACCAATGTCCTCCAGAGATCAGGGTGCCACTCCTTATGGAGTCAAAAATGCAGATTTTAACTTAAAGACTTCAAAAACCTCCCTCTGTCCTGCGCTAGCAAATACATCTCTGCAAAATTTTCAAAGCAAAACAACAAAAATCCCTTTCTCTAATGCTTGCGCAAGCTTCTGGGCATATTAGATTGCAAAATGGATTTGATTCAATACTTCAAAATCTGCAATTTCCCTCATATTAGCGTAGCAAACTGGGACCTTATTTTAGTTTCAATATTTTAAAAAAACTTCAATGTAATAAGCTGACAATCATAGACAAATCTGCACTGAATGTTCTTATCCAATGTTTGCAATCCATTATGTTTTAAAAAAAAAACCCTCCAAATTGCTGCACATCATGCATCACTCTTGGTCAAACAGTTCGCATGCCCTGTCTATGCTTCTCCACCAAATATTATCACAGACTACTGGCAATGGAAATCTCCCTTTTGTCATGCCTTTTGCTGGATATTCTCATAGTAATCAACCCCTCTATATATTGCACAGACATCTGACAATGCTTTCATCTTCCCAGGCATGAGACACTACGCAAGATTTGGTATTACATTTCCAATATGCTCTTGTATGAAAGTGCCTTGTTGTTTTTAATGCCACCACATGCTCTAAACTTCTTAATTGCTGGCTTCCATTGCATTGTGAAATAGATTGAAAGTTTATAAGTCTCCCATAGTCTGCGCCATCCTTCAAATTAAAACTTTGTCATAATAAATCACTTAGCATTCCCTTATCCTATTTGATTTATATGCATAGTCTTTGCCTTCAATGATCAGAGTGTACTCTCCTCCACAAGCTAATGCATAGATGATTTGGCGTTTACACTTACCCAATTCTTTTGCATGAAAGTCTTGAGATCCCCTCTTCTCTATTTTTCCTTTTCTTATAACTCATATAAGAGTCTAGAAGTCATCTTCCTGTTGGGGAAACATATTGAACCTCATAATGTTTAATATGTTAATAAAATTTCCCAACCCTATTGCCAATTTGACAATTTGCATCCACACCCGAGCACTATGGATCCGCATATGATAATCACACCAAAACAATCGTTGTGAATACATGTTTGGTTTCATATCGTGTGCATTTTCCAAATCTTGAGAAAAATTGAACTTTGCCAAGTACAATTGACTATGTATTTGTTGAAAAACTTTCAACAAATATAACTTGCACATTCTAAAACACAAACCACTATGCAAATCTGATTATAAATTGCGGCCTTTATGATCACTCCTAACAATTTTGCAACTTGACCATATAACTGCAACTAGTCTTAGGAACTAGTCTCAAAAATTGACTAAAACAAATAATCTGGCCTCGTCATCTGGCAATAAGATTCATTGATTACCATTGAAAATGCATGCAGAAGGACTTCACCAGATTCTTCTTCAGGCACTAGATATTACAGTGCAAACTTAGCCTTCCAGAAAACTACATAGGTACAAATGCGGAATCACCATAAATCCCCTTCTTAGATCAATCATTGCAAAATGAGTAAATCAAATGCTGAAACTTTGCCATCAAGTTAGATAGTGCATTCATATGTAATGAAGATGGTCCCACAATCAGATCCTGAAAATATTTTTCAGACAGAAAGTTATCATCTCCTAAAAATGACCATTTTGCAAACTTAAATCTTTTCCGCACTACAAGCTGAACAAACTGCCTCCGAAACTGCATTCATAGGGTCATCAAAAAGATCTTTCAGAAACTCAACCTCTAGAGCCTGATTGAATGCCAGATGTGGAACATGAATCCCCAGTTGTCTTCTTCTAAAAAAAAACCACTAAATTGATACCAATCTGCAAAGATAGCACCTTAACACTTTCTGAATTTTAACACAACAGATATGTAGAAATTGGGTTTGGAATCGGCAAAGAAAAGTGATCTACCGGATTGGTCAAAGTTTGGGAATCTGCAGATGAGTTCATTCCTAGGTCTACAATGTAGATCAAATTTCAATTATGTTTGACCTCGAACTGGGTGCAAATGAGGAAAGGACAAAGTATGCCATTTAATTCTAAATTTTGCATTTTCAGTGAAACTTCAATAAATTAGGAATGGAAAGGCTCTGGAAAAGTGGACAATTGGATTAGTAGGAGTCTGTAAATATTCAGGTAGGTACACTCCTATGTTTACAATATGAGAGACAACTCAATTATCCAAAATGTTCACCCGGGTACAGACTTTCAAGATCTCAAAGTAGTCAACTTACCAATTCTGCACTTGAATACACAGGAAATCAGAATTAATCACTATCAGAATGGTTCTTGAAAACTTGTCATCTGATTTCATAAAGATCTGCAGACTGGAAAATATGGAGTGTGTGACCACTGGAACATATTACAAAAGGTACTTTCTCAATTGAAGCAACTGGTCAAAAGTTATAACGTGTCAAACTGGGCTATTCAGATTTCTAGGCAAAACAAAAATGCAGACAGTTCTGAGAAACCAACTTTGGGAAGTATGAAAACTTATCAAATGGATTTGGAATGATCTGAGATCTGAAACATAAGCTCTCTGATATGCATGCTAAACATTCCCAAAGTGATGGCTTATGAAACTCAATAGGGTGTAAGATACTTAGAAGCAAAGTAGGCTCCAGACAGCAAAATGACACTTTAGCAAAATGCAGAATTAGGTGACCCCCTCAAAATGACTACTCCCTAAACATGTCATAATTGGAAATTTAGGAGCTGGGACCCACTACATATGTCAAATGGAAGGCATTAGAGCCTCTCCCCAATTTGTATCTCATGAAAATCATCCGGGCATCTTTTTCAATCACTCCAACTGAGCCTTCTTATACGAATTTCAAGGGTATTAACTTTTGCTTGACTGAAAAATTTAACATGGTCACTCCAAATTTGTCCCAAATTTAGGAGTACCAACAGTTGGAAAGGTAAGGAGAAGCATAATTTTAATACAAAAATTAAAGTTGGAAAATTTCATAAAAAGTATATAAAATATGCAAACGAAGGGGGAAATAAAAGAAATTAAAGGTGAGAGTAGAAATTAAAAGGGGTTTATATGAAAATCAATTTTTCTTATTAAACCTAAATGTTTTATTAAAAACCCAACCCTGAAATAGCATAATGGAACCTATAAGTTAATTGTAAAATAAATTATTCTTTCAAAAGCATCCAAGGGAGAGGAGGAACCATATAGAGTTGGGAAAAACAAAGAAATAAGAGAAGAGATTGTATGGTCACAACCATATGAAGTAGGAGAAGAGATTGTATAGACACAACTATACAAAGGAAAGACCATGTGGACACAACCATACGAAAGTAGTAGATTGTACAAAAGGGTATCTCACACAGAAACATCACGAAGGGAAGACCATACAAAAGGGAATTGTATGAGGAAAGGAGATCGTGAAAGAGTAGTTCAAAAATATTGTATTGACATAGGCTACATAGAGGAAGTACAAAGGGTTTGTATGGTAGAAAAACATACACTAAACTATAGTGCAAATATACCAAGACAAAATCATAGTACATATTATATATATAGTGTATGGATAAAGTAAGGGGAGGTCATATAGAAGACGCACATACATACAACAAGGAAGAAATTGGAGTAAGGTCGTATGAGGATAGACTAGTCAAGCCATAAAATTATAGGTATAATTGGAAGAGAGAACAAGAGATAACAAAGGTAGGTTGTATGCCTAAAGGAGAAACTATGACAAAAGGGGAGGGTTCCCGACAGAAGAAAATGATGACAGTTAGATACGAGTACCCTAGTTGCAGTTATTCTATAAAAGAAAAAAAATAGAAAAGACAAAGGGAAAATGTCATAAGAGACCATGGTAACAAGTGGAAAGAACAAAATAGTAGAAAGACAAGAGGGTGACAGTTGAGAACCTGACATTTGAGAGTGTGCTAGTAGAAAGTGTTGTGCATGGTGGGAGAGCACTCTAAATGACCACCTTGTGAAATACTTTCTTAGAAAGGTAAAGGTAGATAAAGTAATTTTAATGCCAATATTCAATATATGACATTTTGAGCTAGTATTACAAAGAATGATGGCAGGGTATGATTCACATTCTTACAGTATTTAGGAACATAGTGGTAATATCATTTTGTTCGAAGGAGTTCACAAAGGTTTTTGAAATTTCATTGAAGTGTGTGTATGTGGCTAGACCTTTGACCAAGATGTATTATGCCAAAGAAAAGGACAAATTACTCAAACTGGTGTGTAGGAGTGACCTCTCACTAGAGGAAGGGAATATCATCTAGAGTAGAGCAATAACCAAGGGCTAAAAAAACCTTCATTATCACACCAGAATGGAAGTGCATTATGGACTTGGTGAAAATCAGACTCACTAGTGCAAGAAGGGCCTTAGATATAGAAATGTGGATGATAAAGATCATGAATGACATCATGCTTGAGAAGGTATGGGTGCACATGTTATCATAACACATTCAATATTTTCTAAATCTAAACCACAAAACCTTATACATGCCCACCATGCTATACTGTTCTTGGTGGCACTCCAAACCTAGATACCCATCGACCAATGGGGAAGATTCATACCATCTATCCAAGTGGATTGAGAAAACCCACTATGTTTTACTGGAATCACCTGGACACACTTATGATTGGAGGAGAGCCACTCTAAAAGAAGTAATGGTAGGAAAATATAGGGCCAAGCAAAGAGGAGGAGGAGGAGGACAACATTGGAGAAGAGGAGACCATAGAAGTATCATCCTATGAGATTGAAAGCAAAGAGAAGGAGTTTCAAATGATATGACATGACGATGAAAATGAAGAAGTAGGGGTGGAACTAGCTAAAGGTGAAGGAGAGGAGGCAGTGAAGACAAATGATAAAGTGACCATGACCAAGAGGATTGTACAAACAATGGCTGAGAGGATTGTATCAACGATGGATGAGTGGAGGGAAAAAGATCTACAATATTGGTAAAGGTTGTATTCACACCATCATAGTTGTCTCCTACAACTCACTTGGTCACACCACACAAAGTGTGACAACTCCCTATGGCCCATGTACTAAAATTCATCACACTATGCCTCTCCATATCATGAGTTATTTGATAAGCCACTAATATCTCTCTGTTTGTAGGTAGCACACTTATAAAAAGAGGCACCACAATGGTGGCGTAAGGTTTAGCCTATACAAATGGAATAGTCACACCCACTAGGTGTGATACAAAGGGGAGTGTTACACCTATGTGTGATAGTTCCACATGGGGTGCATATAGAGGATACATCACAGAAGAGAGTGTTACACATATTCAGGAAAGTGTCAGAGGCTAAGACAAAATTGGATAGTTTCCTTGATAGGTTCAAGATAGATATTGGTGTGATCCCACCACCTTTACCCACTTTACTAGTGGACCATCACTTCCAATATGAAGTAGACACTGTTAACTCCAAAATTTGCACCCTAAAACTAAGCACATAAACACTTAAAAATTCTGGAGAACATGGGAACAATCACAAGTTTGTGGGTAAACTATGTAGGTGACTGAACCTCTGGGTTCTAGGCCAGTTCCTATTGAATTCTTCGAAAATAGATCACCTATGCTACCTGAAAAAATTACAAATTGATAGGGAAAGAGATAGAAAGACTTTAATGAAACTCTTAAAACTGTTACAAGAAGGTGATACACCAAAGAAAGATGGAGGACCTAATATTTTGATAAACACAATTACAAAATTTATAACATATTATTGATCATATCTTCTAATGGTAACTACATGCATAAAAATGTTTCATATGAAGGTCTCTATGAACTGAAACTGAAAGGATTGAATCACAATCAGTAAAACTTCAATAAAACACAACATATAACCTATGCAAGATAAGGAATATTCATAATTGAGACATTGAATCTTAAGGCTCTTAAAAGAACACAAAAAACATAACATCAATCACACCTGATAAACAATAGAAGTAGGCCAAACTAGAATTTATTAAGCTCTGAAAGGCTTCTTCACAATTAAGTCCTCTGATACAGCTAGAAAGAAATAAGCACAATCCACCAAAATGTATAGGCTCTCCTCTCTCTAAAACCTTTGACCACCTAAAAGATAAAAGAAATCCAATATAAAGGAAAAAACTCACACCTAAAACCCCTAAAATGCAGGGGTCAGATGTGAGTAAAATCCCTCCAAAAAAGGACCAAAAACTTCCACCTACAGAGTCCAAAATGCCTAAAAGACCTATCTGTCTAAGTGTCAATGATGACCACTTCAGACTGGCTATAACAACCCCTAAAAGACTCAGGTGACTCATAAATGAGTCCAACTTTACAACAAACACCAAAAATGTGTCAAAAAGACACCTCTCTCCCTTTCACCTAATGACAACTTGACTTTATAACTCCTTATTTCCCCAAATCCAAAAACGGATTTACACATTTGCATCTTAATTTTAAATAATAATCAATTGACTTACAACACATCAATTAATTATTATCTAATTACATCATTGCAAAAAAAAATCTTTTAATAAATACTTTAAGTAATAAAGTAGTGTAAAATACTTTACATGACATGAGTTATAAAGTCTAAGTGGATTTGAAAAAATATATCGGATGAAAACTCTAAAAGCCACGGACCTCAAAACATAATACAAAATATTTGAAGTTATGAATCCCTAAAAGAAAGATGAAGAACTTTCGATCCTCATTTGCACTTGACGACTTTGGGAGAAAACGTGAGCTGTTTGAAGGGTTTTAAAACCCTAAAGAAACGCCAAGAAATGTGGAAAAATCTCTGTTGTTGCCACCATGTCTGGAGAAAAATGCTGCATTTTTTGAGTTTGAAAAGCCACCTGTTGTATTCTGCTTTCAGTTTGGGGAGATCTTTAACTCATATTTCTGCCATTTGCACTGAGTAAGAGTATTTCACGCATTCTTCACTGCATTTTTTTAAATGTGTTGGGAATTTCTGGGTGCAATCTTGAGCATTCACTGTCGTTGTTTCCTCACTATCATTTACAAAAGGGTTTTTTGTTTCTGAAGTTCATACACAAGCATCTCTTGTTCATACCTTGCACATTTCTTGTTGACATACTTGTTGTTGCCATTTGCTTCTATAGACCCGCATTCCTGAAGTATTCTTTAGTTGAGGAAAGATATTTGTTTGATACTTAATGAAGTTTAAGGGTTCCTTCAAAAAGATGCAACTGGGTCCTGCACTTTACATGAAAATATGTGCCTTTGCCTAACTCGAACTGATCTTTCTGAGTTGTTGTATTTCTGAACTCCCTCTTATTATGTACTTTTATTGAATTCTTCTCTCAAGCTTGGCTTACGCTGGAAATTTTGTGGGTTATCATTTTCCTATTCTGATACTGGCACCATACACAAGCATCTTTGATGTGTTTTATCAGTAAAAACATGGCTCAAAAAGACTTGTTGTTGTTTTTTTGGATGTTTCAAAAGATATCAAACCCTTGCTGTACTATATTGTTGTTCCAGAGAAAATGTGGCTCGTGAATGACTTACTGCTTTATACAATTTTTTCCCTTTCTCCTCCGCAGCATACTCGGAATTTCGCTAACACCCTTGTCACTACTATAAAATTGTTTCAAAAATTTTGAGATCTTTTCCGGGCTGTACTACTGAAGTAGAGCTGAAGTTTCCACTTACTTTACAAGGTCATTTGTTGCTGTTGTATTTGCTGAAAAACCTGACACATAGAGAAAAAATATGGGCTTAAAAACCCCAACGCTACTGTTGTATCTACCTGCTGGGATGTGTGACTTTTACATTTTTCCTTCTCTTTCTCTGCACTGTGTGGTTGCTTCTTTAACAAGTTTCCATAAAGGTCTTCATCTGGGAAAGAATAAAAATATGTGAAACTTGCTTTCCCTGTACAATATGATGCATTATCTTACTGCTATTGTTGGTATTCAGTACGCCATTACTGGTGTGACTATGGCAGCTTATTTCTTCTTAAGATCCATTAGAAACATCTTCATATGTATGTCATATTGCACCAATGCACTACTGCTGACACAACACTTGTTATAATCTGGTTGCCATTGTCATTTCCCATCTTTGCACCTACCCTGTTGCTCCCTTCTCTGTTATTTCTTATGTCTGTCCTTGCAAAGACTGCCATAATACTCTGAAAAAGATAACATATTCCATTAAAAATGTTTTTTTTTTAAATTCTGACTTTATGCTGCTAATATCTCAATGAAACTTATTGATGTAAATTAGTTTCATTGAGATTTTTGTAGCATAAAGTCAGAAACATTTTACATCATGAGACCACCTGGCTGGAAAATATTAGCTGCTACAACATCATTTGGTAAATACGAGATAAAAGGTTTCGAGTATCAAACTGTCCCTTTAATATCTCATGCTGATTTAAAACATACTGCAACTGGCTTTTTTATAAAAGGTTTCAATGTTTAAGAATAACACGTCCCTTTAATATAATATAATTCTGCTTGATCTTGAAATCTGTAAAATAGCTATCCCAATGCGCACGCCGGGCTCGTACCCAAAGGGAGCCTCGATTAGGGGCACATACACATTAGAATAGTTATCTTCTAGGTTTCAAGATCAAGAAGATTAGTAGTAGATTTTCTTTGATATAGATTCAGAACTAGGGAAAGATAGCATGTATGTGTGGGTAATTAGTTGTAGGTATTCAGTCATTGCTTAGATCTTTCAAGATCTAACCCCACTCTTTACCTTATGTAGGGAATTATAAAACAGAATTGGGCGGATCGGGAGCTGGACCAGGAGCAACAACAAGGATTATTTAACCAGTCAAAAGCTAAAAAGGCAATGACTGGTTACCTCTAGCCTTACCTTCATATATGTCTTATTTTTGAATATTTTGAACATATATGAAAGATACAGTTAAACTCACAGCTTGTGTGAGGTCTTTTACTTTCAACATTTCAATTCATTCTTTTAGAGTTGTAAATGAAAATTGTACATATTAGTTGATGATTTATACAATGAACACTATCTTTCTTTTTTTTTTTTTCTCAGAATAAAAATGATTGGGAATGGAAAAGAACTGGAAGCAAATGAATGAACAGCTTGTGAATTCTTATATAATGTTACTATTAGGCTAAATTTCAGCATGCGTAGAAATTTAGTAACCGACACATAATACAAGGTCATAGAAGAAGATCCCCTTAGAGAGAAGGAGGTCAGACTTTCTAAGATACTAGCTAAAGAGAAAGAGGTGATTGAGATCAAGGAAGAGAGTGCACATCAGGGAGATTCCTTCCAACATCAGGGGATGATGATAGATAATTTGAGTATGAGAGAGGCACACGATGACTACATCCAAGTTTTAAAGCATGACCTATGGGATGCTTTGGGATCCATACAAAGGTACTTGGAAGAATTGAAGGGTGTAGATGCAGTGGCACGCAAAGTGTCCAAAATCACAAGAGAGGTTGACATGAGACCCATCTCAACACATGCCAGAGACTCCTCGCCTTCATGATGGAGGGATTTAAGGAAGAAATTTTCCAAAATTTTATAGGCCATGGATTTTTGGTCATGGAGACATCTGAGATGGTAGAAGTATGGTGCAAAGTGTACACTCAAGAGGGAGAGGGTTGTTTGATAGACACCCTACACAATATGGATTGCATGTTTCAAGACACATTATTTTAGCTCCAAAAGGTAAACCACTCATTTAGAGAGGCCAAGGGAGGGAAAGTGATATCAATAGAGCCAGTGATAGTTACTCAGGAGAAGTTGGTAGAACAACAAAGGTTTACCACCATTTTAGAAGAATAGTTGGCTCAATAGAAGGCATTCCGAGAAGGGAAGGAGGTACAACTTGGAGAAATTGAGAGAGAGTTGGCATTTGTTGTTGGAGAGCTTGGGAGTATGAAGGACTTGATGGAGTCTATGCAACTGGTGAGGGTTGCACACAAGAATCAAAAGATAGAAGATCAAGATCTATAACTCCTTTGTTAGCAACTACTCACGGTACCCAGATAAACATCCTCAAATAATTTAGGGACATCATCTCACCCTACTTCTCAATGGATGTTATTGTTCATCAACTCCATTTTCTCCATTGTCTAGAAGATGACTTTTTTTTGGGGGGGAGGGGGTGTTCATGTTGGCGGCAGTTTTTCTGAGTAGAATAAATTATGTTTTGTTTACTTAATGAAAATGTAATGGATTATAGTTCCTAGATAGTTGGAAGTTGATGACGATTGACACTCTTAGCCAATTGCTGAGTGTTATATATTTTGGGCTTGTATCAAGAACCAAACAATATGGTTGTACGAACATTATATTTGATAATAAAGCTAGATTTGTTTGCCATACTTATGTATTGTATCTGAATTACTATGTTGAATGTGTTCATTATTGTATTCCCATTTATTTTATAAGTTAAAGTACTCATTCTAGGACTAAGCGATCAATTTTATTTAGACTATTAGCAATTGTATTTCAACTTGCAAGTTACTTTGTATTGGTATTTGTGTCACTCATCTAGATTCATGTGTCAATCATATCTTCAACTACCATATGTTTTCCTTTGATTTCCATCTGATCATTTGTTTGAGTAGTGTTGTTGGGGACACTCATGCTAACTATTATCTTCTTGATCTTTAATCATATCATTATTTTAGAGGAGGTTCCTCATCCATAACACTATATTAGTCATCATTCAATAGTTATTTCAAATTCTTTAGATAGGTGATAAATATTAGCTCAACGCCCAATACCAACGATAGAAATACAAGAAACCTTCTACAAGAGATTATGCAAGAAATGTGCTTGTATAATATTAAAATCTATGAGATAGATAAAATAATGATTTATGTGATATATTAGAAAGTGTATGTGTGCCTTTCTTATATGGGAAAATTTAGTGATAGGATTAAACAAGATGTTGACATGTGCCTTAATCCTATTTTATGAGATAACTTAGAACATATATCAAATGACTTAGGACACAAGAAGTAAATGAGATACATGACCCCATTATAACTAATTTCTATAAATAACACCTAGGACCTAAATTAACTTAACATGTGAATAGGCCCATACTAATAATTAGTTAGGACATGACCTTATTCATACTAAAATACCCCTTAAGTGCATCTTAGGTAGGAACAAGACCAACTCAAATGGTGCAAGGATGCAAAGATGCAATATGGGTTCCGAATACAAGGCTATTTTAGGCACTCATATACTAAAGATCTCTCACAAACAAAGTAAAGGAGAAAAAAAACTTAATAAAAACCCCCTTTCCAAAAGAGAGAATGCAAAAATAAATCATGTACGAGTGATGAAATGAGTGATGTATAGAGGAATAATCAATACCCTCCAAGAACTATGTATCCATCATGAAGATATAATTTATATCCCCCATATGATGGAAAGAGAGAGAATATGTATCGACCCCACAAGGGTATAACCTACAAAGATGGTAAGTGAATAAATAAAAACTTGATCTATTGTCTACAAACTTGTCTCCCTTTCAAAAGAAACACAACCATGTTCAAATGTAGGAATGCTTCCCATTATAGATAGGAATTAGAAGATACAAGAATGAATGTGTATGACGGTGTCTAAGAAATTTTTTTAGGGGTCATCTTGTCCATGAAGGACAAAGACACTAAAATCCAATTAGGTACATGCTCAATCAAAGAAGAAGACAATAAATCAATACTTTACAAAAATTAATGTTGATCAAGATCCAAAGACAATGATGGTTTCACAATAATAATGCAACGATTATCACAAAAGAGGAGAGATAACCCCTCAAACGTGTCCTCTGAATCTAAAGACCATGATAGTCCTTCTGAACAAAAATAAAGAAAATCTCAATCAATGACTCTACACAATAAAGACAATGAAGGTGAAGGTACAACAAATGTATTTGATGGAGAAGTAGGAACCTCTGAAGAAACCTCATCCTCACCTTCTAAAGTTTCAAAGTATCCAAAAGAGTCAAGCTCCCAATAGTATCAAAATAATAGGGTATCCTTTCTAAAAAGTGAAGAGGCACAAGACAATCTAAAAAAGGATCATCTAGGAATGGTTGAATATCATGATCTTCATATACCTCCCAAATTTTAGTCCAAAGAGCATGAGGACACTCAAAATATAAAATAGATTTCAATAATACCATCATAAAATCATTACAATAACTCCTAGAGCATGATCTCTTTTGTAATTCCAAAAAAATTTCTTACTAGGTGTACTTGGAGGAAGAAAAAGACAATACAAATTTGGTAACAGATCAAGCCATCGAAGATGATTTGTGATGTTGTATCTCTATTATTTATAGTTTCCCCTTTTCAAGAATATCAAAGAAGGATGACATGAAATCATATTATAAACTATGAGAATTCTTCAAAATTTGAAAGATAAAAATCTTCAAAAATATATAGAAACTCTCAAATATGATCAATACTGCATATGAAGCCTTCCCAAAGGGACATAAGCCCTCTAGGAGTAAGGATGTCTAAGTAATTGGTCACAATGGTATATGCGAAAAAAATTGAATAAAATATATGTGGAGATGAATCTAAAACAAGTGCATGTGCACAACAATAAAACTCCTCAATACCTTTTCAATGCTGCAAAAATCGTAATTGTTAGAGATTGTGGCAAAAATTTATAAGCTCAAAGGTCTAAAATAGAAAAATTAACTTCAACCTAAAGTAAAATTCATCTACAATAGAATTAATAAAGTTACCTATACTATTATGAAGTATGCAAAACTAGCTTTTATCGGTATCTTGTTTAATTTTTTTTATATATCTTGGCAAAACGTTGTGCTCCAAAGAAAAATGCTCAATTTATGATCTAGGGGGGCAAATCTAAGCCCCTAGTTGTTGGTGGATAGTTAGCCACATGACCACAATGTTTGGTGGATAAAGCATGCCACCCCATGGGACAATACTATTGAGGTGGTGGAGACAATAGGAAATGGCAGGTGGGTCGTGGTTATGTGCCCCCAGTAAAAAAACTTAGATTTTGATCAGATCACCCAAGAGTCAAAAGATACCGTAGTATAATAAAAATGGTGAAAATAAAAATTTCTTTCTAGAAAATTTAAATTTCGACGTTGTTATATTTCCATCTTGATTGATGCAACCTTTGTACAAACCCATACCACAGATCACATAAATGATGTAGGGCCTATGCAAGGATTATACTAGCAAATAGAATATACAATGGAATATATTGAAAAACCTACTGATTGTCGACTAGGTGATGCCTATAATTACTAGTGGTCCCATACAAACTATATAGACGATTATACGAATTCGGTGACAAGGGGCATAAAATCCTCTGTAGGTCTAAATAAAAAGTCTTTGATGTTAGTGGTTGAAGTCAATCTTAAGGTTTTTGGTTTTTCTAAACATAATGGCATGGTTTGTTTCAGCCCAAAATGCTTTCAAAATTTAGCTACCTCCTAGATTTGGCAACCTTCTCTCAACTTTACTGGACAATGAAAACTAGATACGAGGTTTCCTCTTTTATGTGTTTTTATTATGCTACGGTATCTTTTGACTCTTGGGTGATCTAATCAAAATATGATAAAAGAGGAAACCTCGTATCCAATTTTTTCCCAAGCCTCCAAGTCACCATATGATGCAAGAGAATCTAGCATACTCAACTTTACCAAAAATAAGAAAGATCTCTCATTTGACAATAATTCTACCCTTAGGTCTGAGAATGGTTTTGCATGGCCATGGTTCTGATACTATGTAAGAGTTGAAGATTAACTCAACATTCAAGACCACTCGCGAAACCACAAGAAACCTCCCACAAGAGAGTATTCAAGAAATATAATTGCTTGATATTAAGATGTATGAGATATGATAAAATGATGATCTATAGAATATATCACAAAGTGTATGTGACCCTTGCTTATATATGCAAGGTGAGTGATATGATTAAACAAGATGTTGACATGTGTCTTAATCCCATGTTACGATGCACCAACTTAGAATAAATATTAAATGATCTAGGACATCAAAAGTAAATGAGATACATGAACCTAGTATAAATAATTTCTAGAAATAACACACAGGACCTCAATTAACATGTGGATAGGTCCACACTAAGAATTGGTTAGATCAAAACCTTATTTACACTAATACTTTGTTCTTTAGTGATGTTCTCCATGTTCCCTTTTTTAGGACATTATTTTAGGAGGCTTCTTAGTCCTCCATTCTTTTTTCTCTCTTTTGGAGAAGAGTTTTTTTACATGTGTTTTCTCCTTTTCTCTGGTAGTGAGAGATGTTTGTTTTGCACACAGGTACTTCATTGGGCCTTAAGTTGGCGAGGCCCCATCCTTTGCATTGTATGCATTCACATTTAGAAGTTTTAGCTTCTCCCTAAGTTGCACTTAAAGGGGGTTGTTAGAGTAATCTAGTACTATAGGATTTTAACTTACTTAGGCCATGTCTTTGTTGTGTCTCATGTTATAGGATGAGGACACATGTCATTATCTCCTTTCATCCTCACCTAGGGTTTCTCTAAGGTTGCTTTATTTAGCTTTTAGATTTTCTTTATAGGAATTTATTGTATCATAATTATTATTTCAGGTATTCAAAGGTTTGCACTCATGATTAATATTTCTAGATTAATTTGCTCTTTGGCCTCCATTGTTTTGTCGTTTCTCTTGTTTTGTGATAGGGGTTTGATTGTAGGCGATCTTCAAAGTTGTGAGGTTAAGGAATCAACTCCAACAATTTGAAGCCTCAAAACTTAGTTTTAACTTTTTTTTAGAGTTTTTGAAAACTTTAATATTTTACATTCACCCTTGATCTTAACCCACAAAACTCGTGTGCATAATTCAATTTTAACTTTGGGTAAAATTTTGAATCTAACTCAAATGAAAATTTATTGAAAATAGAAACCCTACTAAATTAGCCATTTTTATTTTTATTTTTTGGGAAATCATTCACCAATATTTGTCAATTTAATAGAAAATATAATAAAAATATCTCTTTTAATGATACAAAATTGCTTTTACTCCTCTATCATTTATATAATACTTTTTCTAAAATTTAATGTCCTCTATTAGTGACCAAACACAAAGTGAATTATAACTCTATTAACTAAAAACTAAAGTTTAATTAATAATAATAAAAGGCCAAGAAAATTAATCTCATCCAATAGTCACATATGATTGGATAAAGCCATATTTTTTAAAAATAAGTAATTATAATTTAAATTATTAAAAAATTTAAAAAACAAAACTCTCAACATGTATTTTCAATGAACAATGTCAAGTTATCCTAGTTCAGAGACATTAATGCTGTGTTCAGATTGCTTTGAGGATGGGATCAGGTCACCAATTTCTAATTTCCCAGCTTTGATGAATTAAAATATTCTGAAGCCCAAAACGCCACATTGGATGATACCTATGCTTCCTCTATTCAACCAATAGAAGAATGCCACGTGGTATTGTACTTTCAGGTGGATAAAACCAGTGAAATGAAGGGATGTTGTAAACGCTTATATACTTGTCAATTCCTTCATTTTAACTAAGTTTCTAATTCACAGAGACAAATGTATCTATGCTGGCATTGTTCATTACTGTAGGCGATTTATTTCATGGCGATTGTACCTTTCAGTTGCCCTTTTCCCAAATTCCATGTGAGTTGAATGTTACTTGCTCTCTCTTTTCAATACTATTTTTTTCAGTTCAAAGTGAGATCATAAATTGACCAACAGTATGAAAGTAGAGAAACTATATGAGGCCAAATAATGCTACTGTATTATGACTTTTGTTTAGTACAATTCCTTGCAAAAGCTTTGAAGATTGTGAGAAAATTAGATGCACGGAAATAGTCAAGACACTAAGGGTGCCTAGTTTTTGAATGGACTGTTGTTTTGGGTTGTCCAATGTTCTGTTTGTTCTTATAAATTTACTCCTTTGCTGTAAAATTGGTTGCCAACTTTGCAGATATGGCTTCTGGGTATGCTGCAAAAAGTTTAAACTTGTTTGAAAGTTGGAATCTTTTGACTAGAAGATGGTTGCAACTGGATGGCCCTTATATTTCAGTAGTTCTTTTGGTTTAAATAACTGGAAAATTTTGTCAGATCACTTTGGTTGGTCTAGACTCTTGGTGTTTCTCAATACAAATTGTATATATATATACACTAGAATGTACTGAAAGTTATTTGATATTTTTATTAGGATTCAACTATGTAGTTTTTGAGTCATAATTATTGATCCATATTTCATGAGAAGTGGTTTACATGAACCCATTTCTCATGATAACGAATAGTCCATTTAGCACTTACTGCATCTAAACGATGCTAATGGGGTGAAGCAAGAGGGCTTCTTAGGATGTCACCCAAACCAATACTACTATAGCGGACTGTTTACTCTCATGAAAGATGAGTTCCTGTGGACCACTATTCATGAGCTATGGGTCAATGAATTCGACTTAAAAACTAAACAGTTGAATTCTGATAGAAATATCTACTTAGTGAAAGAATTTTTTTTTAGTAGAGCACTTGCCCAGTACATAATTCAATTACTCATAAATATTTCACTAAATTTGACAATAGACTGCCATAAACACCCATTTCTCCTTACTTGTGGTGAACCTTTGTTAACCCCTTTTAAGAAATACACCATGCAGATTCACTATTCTTTTGTCTAGTTCTAATTATCAAGTATCAACCCATTTGCGTGAATGCCCAACTGGACTTACCTTCTTGTAACAACATTAGAAGCTATGCATGTCATAGGACGTGTTATAATAATATATCCCCAAATAAAACCATTTCACCCAAGCTGATTGTTGATTCAAAATGTAGTTAGTCAAGCATCCCTCAAACCCCTTATTCACTATTTTTGTTTGACCATTAGTTTGGAGATATAGCTGGTGCTTGGAGTTATGTACTTGACAAATGAAACAACTCTTGCCAAAAAAGTATTGAGGAAAAGGTTGTCCCTATCACTTAATTCATGTAGCCTAAATATTTCCCTGAAAATTAAATTTGCCACTTGAGGGGCCTTGATTTCTGACAAGATAGCAAAGAAACGGACATAGTTTGTTGGCCTATTCACAACAACATAGATGCAATTCTTCTCTTGCACCTTGGGTAGGCCAGTAATGAAGCTCATAGATATGTTTTCCCACTTCTTATAGGAAATCTTTGCTTTGTTCTATTGAAGAACAATGCATTCTCTAATATGCTTGAGAGCATCTTTGTTAAGTACTTTACAAGTAATTCTTTCCATGATTTTCTTGTAAGTTTTGTAATAACTTGAATGTGCTGCTAGAGGTGTATAATAGAAAACTATTAAAATCTTTTCCTTCATTTTGGCTTTTGGAATGAAGGAAATTTTGTTCTAGTGAAGAATAAGACCATTTGTCTTTGTATTCATTCTCATGAGAGATGGCATTGTGTGAACCGCTATTTATGAAATATGGATAAACGAGTTTGACTCAAAAGCTACATAGTTGAATCCTGATAGAAATATCATAATTTGACACACTGTGAAAACTATCTCCTACTAATCAAATGCAACAATTTTGAAAAAAACACTAATCCATTACATAATTCCAATCCTCAAATACTCACTGCATTTGAAAACAGATTGTCATAAACACCCATTTCTCCTTTCTTGTGCCGAGTCTTTCTTAATCCCTTTTAAGAAATACACAGGGCCCATTCACTATCATCTTCTGTAGTTTTAATTATCAATCCATTTGCAAGAATGCCCAAATGGACTGACCTTCTCCTAACAACATTCTTAACTTTGCATGTCAGAATAGGAGCTGCAATCCTAGATATGAATTGTCCTTTGCATGTTCCTTATGGTTATTATGTAATCGCAAGAATAATCTAGTTACTAAACCAACTTCTTGGTTAGAACACGCTCTTGCATCATGCTCTTCTTGTTCAGTTTTTTTGAACAAAACATTTTTGACTGATCAAAGTCATCTATAAAATCAGGTTTAAGTCTTTTCAGTGCTTCCTTAGTTAGCCATGTAGGATGACCTAAGGACTGATTTTTCCATTTTACCAAGTTCTTTTTTTTGATAGAGTAAGAGGGTATTGATGGATCAACGAGACATAAACATGACCTAGTTCTAACGCGTGTAGAATATGCACTTTCAAATAGAGGATCCAAACCCATAATTGTGAAAGCCTAGTAGGGGGACAAGGCCCATGAGCCTTTTGGCGTAGCAAGGGTTTAAAGTTGGTGACCAACCAAACAACCACAAATGTTAACCATTGCATTGTGCCACTTATGGCCTTTCTTTAGATCCATACCAAGACGGTAATGCACACACCTTCATTTCAACAATTCTTTTAAGTTTGTTGCAAGACCTTTTCAACACTTTTGTAGCGCAAGTTGAAAGTTATCCTAGTAATGCATTGTCAATTTGATCAATGTTTTCTTCTCCTTTGTAATCATATAGATTAGCAACATTTCATAAAGGTCCTCAAAGATGCGTGCCTTTGCTGATCTTGACTCATAAAAGGATAAATGGATTGTGAGCTAATGGATGGAGGGATATATGGACCTAAGATGGATGGAAGGGTTGAAGGGGAAGGTATACGTTTGAATTTGGATTTTGTAGGGATACCAATGTCTTGAGAATGTGGTATGTAATTGTGGGCATGACCATTAAGATTTGCTTGAATGGGTTCTAATATGCCTTGCTCGCGGGGGCCTAACCCTTTGCCTTGATAATGTTTTCTTTGACAACTACCAATGGGATACTTGTTGAATTGGAAACAAGATGCTAATCCATTTTGAGGTGGATATTGTTGGAAGTAACGAGTACTCTGAGAGGGGGAGGGGGTGAATCAGAGTACACTAAATCTTAAATTCATAAGAACAAAACTAAGATGGCAACAAAAACAGAAAACTAAGAGTCCATTTCAAAAACTTGCATCAACATGTGACTGTGAAAAGAACATAAGAGAAAATGGAATAAGTGTATCAGAGCACTAAACATAATTAAGAAGCCAACACCATGACACAATTTTTGTGCTGAGTGAAAACCCTCGAAATCCAACTAGATTTCATCATAGGGAAAAAAACACTCCAATCCTTTTATTAATCTTAAACACCAACCAATACATCCAATTTAGCAGCCCTGCTGCAAGGCGCTTCAACCCCTAACCTTTTCAATCCAAAAAGGAGGTTTATAGAAAATATACTTGCACAAACTACAACTCTATTTCAATAAACCTGTTTATTACAATATTACAGATTTTCAATAAAACTCTCAAAGATCTTTTTCACTGAGATCCACTTCTTACAATTTTTCACATGCTACTTCACCTACAGACCTCTGTA
>MU226586.1:1139293-1152311 GCA_018584345.1 Thuja plicata | reverse complement strand
ATTACAGATATAAAACCACATAAACTGTCCTGGTTACAAATAATAAGTATGAGTCACAACAAAATGTAACCATCTTCCAAAACTGAACTCTTATAAACAGTGTAAGTTTCCACAATATTTCAGAACAATCTTCACACAAAACCCTCGTATAGGGTTGTGAAAATTTTAACAAAAATGAAATAGTTAATTGAAATCTGTTCCGGTTTACCGTTGATTTTTTTCAAAAGAAAATTTTCAAACTAACCCTTGAATAGGGTTACAAAATCTGTTCCCGTGAGAGTAAAAAATAACCTCAATAACTATCAAACCATTACCCAAACATAAACCTCTATCAATCAATAGGATATTTTCAAATTTTTTAGCAACTAAGCTATACATGGTGATCAAAATAAAGTCTGATTTATCAGAGCTGAAAGCGCTTAGTTAACAATATCTTCCATTTAACAAATACAGACAGGCATCCGATGACATACCTATGAAGATGAGCTCAAAAATTACTTTACCCTCTCATAACAACTGTCGTGAGTGAAACAAGAACTATCAAACCCCTTTATTTTTACTATAGATTAGCATAAGTAAAACCCATAACTTGCAACTTAATCAAATTTACGGAAGCATCAAATATCATCGTTGATAGCGGCTAGGGCACCAGATAACCTTTCAAACAAATGATATCCTTTGACAAAAAAAATGAATGCTTTGAGATCCGACATTTAATTTTAAAACATAATGATTTAGAATCTGGACCACGTGGATGCTTTTTGTGAATATTTGTAACCATGATTTAACTGGGGTAAGATTCCCGTCACCAGTCATGTCAGCATGGAACATCATCAAGGACAAAGTCGGAGTCAACAGATATGACATGGAGGCATGATAGGATTGTGAAGTAAACTAGACCAAATGTAATCGGAGGAACCCTTTTGATATGCTATGGGTTCATGAACATCTTGCACAGAAGTGTTGGAATCCTGAGGGGGATCAAGAGATATGACAGGTTCTTCATGAGGTGGAATAGGAGGAATAATGGGATTATTTAGCAAAATAGGCTCTTGTGGTGGACACGGAGTAATACGATATGGAGATGAAGGGATGGAGCGATCTTAAGGAGGATCTAGAGGGGTGGTAGGAACTTGTGGTGGACATGACGATGAAGGAATTCTTTGATCTTGACTTGGAAGGGGATTATCAATCTCCATTTTTAGTGTATTCTGCTCTTGACTTGGGACAAAATCATTAGGAAGAATGGACATGGTGTCATTATCTTGCTTGGGAAGTGGAATGTCGATAAGACTTGAAAGGACACTTTATTCTTGAGACGGATGAGAATCCTCATTGATAGGATCGACATGGATGGTAGGATCATCATTAGATTCTAGGAAGATGGGATCTTGGTCAACAATTGCATGGGATTGGTCATTCTTGAGATCTTGATCTTGATTTGTTTCAGGACTCATTTCTTCATGCTTTGCATCACCCTCTTGACATGGGGTACAAAGTGGAATATGTATGAGAGATTCAGGGAAGGAATCAATGTCTTGACATATGGAAGGAGTTTGGATGGGACTCTCTAAAATGGGTTTGCTTGGGAATGAAGCATATGGTGGCATTGGATCTAGAATTGCTGAATTGTAAAAGGGGCTTGTACTAAGGAATGGAATAGTTTGAATTTATATTTGGGACAACCCTTGGGAGGTTTTATCATTTAATATTCCATTTGATGTAGATGGTGTAGATTTCTCTTGTAAAACTTCAGGGGATGAAGGAGTGGTGGGAGATATGGAGGCTATTCGAGGGACAACTTCAGGATGGGAGTTAGGTGTGTCATTTGTGTGAATGCTATAGAATGAGCCATTGCTAGACATAGGTAGATATTTTTATCATGCTTGGAAATAGTTTCTTGTCTATGACCCAATTTTTGAAGCAAACATTTGAGAGTTTTGTGTTTGATTTTCTGCCGTTTTGATGGTTTTATTTCTGAGGCCAAATTGATATTTGTGCATTGTAAGACATTTGTTGATTGGACTTGTGGCACAATAGGTATCACATTGACTATGCTTGTTTGATGTCCAAAAGGTGGTGTGTTTGTTTGCGAAACCCATGACGGTGCACTTAAGGACATAAGAGGTTTACTAGCATGTGATGTCACCAATGGTAAACTTGTGATATTGTTATTAGGATTCAACTGTTTAGTTTTTTGAGTCAAACTCATTGACCCATTTTTCATGAGTAGTGGTTAACATGAACCCATCTCTCATGAGAATGAATGGAACACTTAGCACTCATTGCATCTAGGTGATGCTCATAGAGGTGAAGCACCGAGACTTCCTGGGAGGTCACCCACCCAGTACTAGTCTAGTTCGAGCGCGCTTAACTACGAAGTTTCCTCCATGGTGTCACCCACCCCAATACTACTCCAGCTCGAGCGTGCTTAAATATGGAGTTTCTAACAATGGAGGAAACTCTGTAATTAAGCATGCTCGAGTTGGAGTAGTACAAGGGTGGGTGACCTCCCGGGATGTCCCAGTGCTTCACCTCTATGAGCATCACCTAGATGCAATGAGTGCTAAGTGTTCGATTCATTCTCATGAGAGATGGGTTCATGTGAGCCACTACTCATGAAGCATGGGTCAATGAGTTTGACTCAAAAACCTACACAGTTGAATCTTGATAGCAATATCATAGTTTGACTTGTTGTGGAAAATATCTCCTACTTATCAAATGGAAAAAATGTTTGTGTAATTGTATGCAACCTTGGTAGGGATTGATTTGCTTGCATGATTACTTGTGGTACCAAGGGTCGCTTGGTTGCTTGAGGAACACTTGGTTGCATTGGAAAAATTGGTTCAAAATTTGATTATGGCCTTGGTTGTGTTGATTGCAAATGGGGACCCCCTCTTTTCGCTTGGTAGTTAGGCAGTTGTCCTTGGTAGTCTTAGTTCAGTGGCAATTTTCAAGTCTCCGAGTCTTACAGATGAGTTTGAGCAACTTTGGCTCACTAGGTAGTCAAGTCAGTCAGGGATATGAGTGAGAGCTGGGCCAACCTAGTCAAGGATGTGGAATTGAAGTCAAGAGATTTGTAATGAAATGAATTAGAATCCTTGGAAAATCCTTGTTCTAGTTTCAAATTTACCTTGGCAAGTCGAGAAAAGTTGTGGAAGAGAACACAGATGGAGGCATGCTAATTCCTAAAATTTGGCTGTCTGAATGTTCTTAAAATCTCCGAAAATCTAAAATCTCCATTATAACTCCTATGAATCTGAAACCACTCTCAAACATCCTGATAGTATTTATATAAAATATAACTAAAGTATAAGTTACAAAAGGAAAATATAACTATAATATGTAAATTATACTTAAATGTTGTATTTTGTATAAATCCTCCGTCCTCCAAGCAGTGAGTTAACACTTAGAAAAATTTAAGATGGATCACTTGGTTGAGCCCAAGGTAGGTTGGAATTCCGACCTCCTTGGGGCCCAGGAGACCAAGAGAGGGCAAAATTCTGACCTCCTTGGGGCTCCATTAGCCCAAACACTTGTTGATCTCCTCCCAACTTTCAAGCATGAAATTTTGCAATTCAAACCATGAGGGAAGTCAAGAAGTTGGACCAAGACATGATATAGGTTAAAAAGTGAAATAAAGACCATTGTTGATGATAAAATTATGGAGAAGATCAATTCATTTTTTGATGAAAGAGATATGGTTTAACCAACTAATTTGTTGATGAGAGATAAAGATTCAAATGATAAGTTAGTTAAAGCATGCAGTTCAGGCAAAATCAAAACCAACACTTAGCATTTTGAAGAAAGACTTACTTGGGCAGAGCCCAAGAGGGTGGAATTCCACCCTCTGTGGGGTTCTGAAGCCCAAGAAAGGTCAGAATTCCGACCTTGGTTGGGCTCCATACCTAGCTGCCTCCCTAACTTCATCCAACACTCGCACAAAGCCAAAACATATGAAATCAATTGAAGGCATTCAAAATCAAATTGGTGAATGAGAGAAAAAGAAATCAATTTTACAAAAGTTAGTTAGAAAGATCAAGGCATGATGAGAGTTTACACTTAGTTTTTTAATTTGCGAAGGCATCACTTGGGAAGAGCCCAAGAGAGCGGCGGAATTTCTTGGGGCTCCATGCCCAAGTATTATTATCTACCAAGGCAACCAATGTGCATGTTAAGACAGATCGAAACATAAGGGGGTTGAAATTCGTTGCAAATATGATTCACATAAGGAGACTCTAGGTCCACAGTTCAAAAATTTAGAGAAGTTGGGTATAGATATAGGCATTCTCATGAAGTGAAAAGAAGAAATTGAGCTAGAAAATTGCAAGTTTTGAATAAAAAATCTGGAAAATGAGCGGCAAGTGCATGGAAATTTGAGGAAAGTTGCAAGTGTCGATGCAAATTCATACTTGTCTTAGGCCAAGAGCCCAAGAGAGGGTGGAATTCCAACCTCCTTAGGGCTCTTGAGCCCTAGAGAGGTCAGAATTCCACCCTCTCTCGGGCTCCTGTATTCTTGGTGGTCAAACATCAAAGTCAATTGGCGTGCCTTGTAAAACTTAACAAGTGCAATTCCAAATGTTTTTGTATGAGGTCAGCCCCTCTAGATGGACATCCCCTTTCAATCAAACACATATATAGAGGCAATTAGAGACTTCATTTCGAACACAAAAACAATTCAATCAAGCAGATCGATCATGAGCAGAGCATATTATTAAGGGTAGACTAAAAAATTTCCATATTGGAGGACGATTTTGGAGAAGAAGCTAGATATCATTGAAGCCAACTTGGAAGGATGTCAAGATTCAAGCACTTCCAAATTTAAAACTTGGATTTTGAACTTGAGCAAAGGTGTGAACTTGTAGATTTGGGCAAGGAAATCAGAATTAAGGCAAATATTCACAACCCTTAGAATTTAGTATTTACACACCTAGTTTTTTTTATATCAGCCAGCAAGGTAAATATCTATGATGGCATTCTAAATGGGAATTCAGGTAGAATCAGGATTTGTTTAATGTTGGTGCATGGATTAGTTCAAATACAATTGTAATGCAAAGATTAGGTGGAATGCTTTATATTGCTTATACTCACCATTTTTGTGAATTTAATGCAAGTATTTTCTTGCTTATGCAAGGTGAGAAAAAGGTGACTTTCAAGATGGAGATAGCAAGGGGCTAAGTAGATCAAGTGCAAACATGATTTCAACACCAAGGGAAAAATGAAGACTTAAAGCACTAGCAAGTTGTAGGTCATTTATCAAGAAGACAAGTGAGATGGTGTTCGAGATCAAGGTCAAGGCACCAGAAGGGACACCAAGGTTTCATGTACAAGCAAGTTCAAGGTCATGCCAATGAGAAGATTTCCAAATTTTGAAGTTGAAGAAGTGGAATTAAAACAAAGATTGCAAGATAAGAATGTTGATGTGGCGCCTATCCATTTCCAACCAATTAGAGGATTTTGGTTGCACATGTCCTAAATTATCCAATCAAATTATGCCAAGTGTACATGTGAAAGGCATATAGTGCCTCTACCTAACCTCTTTTTTGATTGATTAATAAAAGCAATGTAATTTTCTTATTGACCCTCAAGAGGGTGCCTTTTTGTAATTTGCTAGCATTAAATGTTTGTAGCTGGAAATCCTAATTAGGGTTATGTAAATTGATCTTGGCCCTTGATTTAAATCGATCTTGGCCCTTCATTGTAATTGAACAACTATAAAAGGTCAAGGCCTTCTCGTTTGTAACTCATTAGATTAGATTAGCTAAGGGAGAGACTTGAAGAAATTGTTGCCATAATGCTATCAAAGTAATTAATTATTCATTGTTGGTCTTCATGGTGGATTACTTGTATTGCTTTGGAGCATTACATGGTTTCTACATTTCCTCACTTAGATTAGGATTTCATTTCATGTTTTTCGAAGTAGTGTTTAGTTGAATGGAAGATATTTTGGATGCATCTTTGGAGAACTCATGTAGACCAAACCACTAGTTGCTTGCTGATTGTAAGTATGCCTTGCATGGTCGAATGACATATTTATGAGCTTTACTTCGATTATTGCTTGCACATTGATATGCATCAATGGATGGTGTTAATGGAATGGTGATAGTTTGAACATCTTACATCTACCTTAGGAGATCGCACTAGCTTGGTTGATGTAAATGGCTAAACTAAGTCTAGTAGAGTCACAAAGACATCCACGGTTTCTTGCATTCTAGGAGTAGGGTAGTTATCTAAACCCTTTCCCTTTGTAGTTTGTTTGGTTGGAAGTGGTTGATATCCATTGATTGGACAATGTAAGTCCCTTTGTTATACCCAACATTTCACATCATTAAAACTGAGTGAAAGTCCACAATAAGAAGGAACCTTGAGGTTGTCTCATTTGATCACACAATCCATATACATTGTTTAGCATACGAGCATCCCTATTTAAGAGATTGGAGATTTGGTGTTTCATCTTGGAATACTAAGTATTCAATTATGTATATTGTAGTGGCATAAAACTCACATCAACACCTCCAAGGAGAATACATCTAGTGGAACCTCCTTAGAGTTTGCATTGGTGTCAATGTTGAAATATCCCAAATGGGTATTTGCTCTGCTGCTGCTATAATTTTTAATTATATAAACTATATTTTCCTGTAGATTTTTGTGATTTTATAGAGCTAGACAGAAGTTGCAAAAGAATGATGTTTCTTTTTGTATTTTTGCAAAATATAGGTATTGCAATGAATAAACAACAGTAGCTTATGAAATAGAAGTGATACGAATCAAATGCAACAATACACAGTAATCTGGAAATGATTCAAAAACCGTACCAACAAAGTCTGATTTATTTCAAAAAAGTCCCAATATAGATGCACTCCAAATAAGGTTGACGCCAACTGAAGATGGGTACCAGCTACAACCAAACCAAGATCAAATGATAGAGACCAATCTGCTGCAAATAAACAATTCCAGAATTCCTCACGTGAGCTGCTGCAGAAAAACGCCAAGCTGAACCAAGGTGGCCGCCTTTGCTGAAAATCCACTGCCAATAAAGTGTGAATGCAATAGTAGAAATCGTTCCTCTGCCTTGATCAAATTGTATGCATAAGAACCTTCGAACCTGACCTTGTTGAGGGCTACGTACCAACAAAGCTGCTCTCAGCACTAGGGTTTGCGTCCTAGGTGAGGAATGCTCTTCGAGAGCAATGACATCCAAAATAAGTTTCGAAATTGATAAAAGATGTCCTTCATTATGTTCTCATCGCCTTAAATCCCTTTTCCATTGGAAGTCGAACCCTAATAGAGAATTGAGAGTGCACTTTATAAATAAGTGATATTTTCTTAATTATGGTGTCCAAACTATAGAGAAAATATCACTTTATTAATATTAAGCTCCGTACACCAAAAAGACTCTGGAAGGTGAAAATCATATAACAAATTGCGAGACCTTTCTGACGAGCTATAACACAGGCATCTGAAGTCAGAAAACCTCTTATTTCTCCAAAATGGCTATACACAGCCTTATTTAAATTATTAAAACGCTAACTTAGGATAATATTTAAATATATTAAAATATATCCCAAATAGCCAAGGAATACCCGAGACACCCCAAAATGCTGAAGTTGAATATGTCACCTGCCTGTGACTGATGCCGGACAACCGGGGATAACTGGCAGTCTCATCCCTAAAATCTAGGGATACTCTTAGAAACTAGGAAACACACCCAAATCTCCTGAAATCGAAACCAAAGGAAGATCTTGTAGAACCTCAAATCTGGAAGCTGACACCTCCTCCTAAAAAGTAGGAATCTCCCTCCTAAAAAGTAGGAACTGCCTCCTAAAATCAAGGAACTGCCCCCAACTGGTCTGCTACTGCCCGAGATACCAAATTCGAACATTGAATAACCTGAGTGAGTCTCTAACCACCATTGTCAGCCTATGAGACCCCATAATAGGCTAACTCTCATGTCTCTGCTAGACAGAGCTAAAGAGGGGACATGACAAATGTATTCAAGGTAAACTAACTCAAGGGGGAGAGGCTCGGAAATGATCATGTTAACATTTAGCCATAGTTTTGCCTTGCGGGATGTGGTGGGGTATCCAAGTCTGGTGTAGTGGTGCCGAAGCTTCGGTGCTAGAGGAACCTGAATACCCTTTGTATTGGGACCACAACCTCTACCATTGTAGCCATATTTCAAAACCAACTCATACCGGTCCATAAATCTACTAAAGTTCCTTAGAACTTTGCGGATTGGTATAGAAGAGATTATTAACATGATAAGTATCACTGGGCTTTATGGAAGCATAATCTTCTTTTGCAGCCATGGTAAAAGTGATCATTGGAATTTTTAAGTGGATGGGGTTTACCTTATATATACCAACATGATAGCCTAGGCATGAGCACAAGACAAATCTGTATATAATTAGTTCTCTTTTACCAATTTGAATAGTCTGATATATATGCATAGAAAAGGTGAGAGAAAAGAGAGGGAAAATAGGTTGTTTGTTGATGTGAATTGCAATTTGAATTTCAAATGTTTTTGCTCCCACTACTGCAACTTGCAAGTCTTTTAATACTTCCCTTTTGGTTTGTTGAATGCTATTCAAAATAGTAAGGCAAATAATAAATCCACTTGACATTGAGAAGGGATGAAATATTAAAACCAAAAGTTTGATTATTTATCTTCTATGCTGTTTACATCCCATGAACTTGTATTTCTTCATCGCAAATTCCATTTTCCATCGACATTTTAGCTTTGATTTTAATATTCATTATTGAAAATGTTTTATTCGAGAGAGTTTTTGTCCATATTCCTAACTAAAGGGTTTTCATCCTTGGGCATAGAGATGAGCAAAATGCTCAAGCTCTAAAATAGAGCTTGATAACAATAAAAATGGATGCCCTTTTTTGGTGCCAAACTCCTCTTTTATGTTCACCTTTCAAGTTTGATTTTCCTTTTTCTTGCTTGATATTACCTCCAAAAGTGTTTGAAAACACTTTTAATAAAATATTTCATTAGGTCCACACTAATAAAATAATAATAATACATAAGTTAACCTTTTTACAAAAGTATAAAATAAAGTGGGTTCATCCACAATGTGATGATTAAGTTGTGACATTGTTAATGGTGCTGCCAAGGTTCAAATCCCCTGTTGGGCCGATTGTGAACCGTTATGGCGTTTAGGTCAGTTGTTGTGCCAGACCTTGCTGGGCTAGTGTACTTGTGGGCTCTATGCTCTTGCTGGGTCACCGTGCTCGCAGGTCTTGACTCTTGATGCATTAATGCCGGGGATGAGGTCCCCTGATTGTGGCCTCAAGTTTACCGATCAAAAAAATATAAAATAAAGTAATTAGATAACTTAAAATATTAATATTAAAGTATTTCTGTAACATAACCCCTTGGCCCACAAGAAATAAGAAATAGGCTCCGGAACTCAGTTCTTTTAATTATAAAAAACAGACATGATAGGTACATATTGTGGGCTTTTGAATTTTAAAAGGCCACTCTAGCACTTGTACACATTTGTCTAGGCTTTCTTATGTTCAACCAGGTGATCATTTTTTTTGCTTCATTTAAATTCATGTGCACACTTAATTTGAATCAACAAGCTGAAATATTGCTGCCATACCGTTTAGGCCTATACCCTACTTTAACATTCCATGCCAATATTGAGTCACACTAGCATATATGCCCTCATACTATCTTTGTGCCCTCAATGCCCACATAGTCCCTCAAATTCTATGTGAGGTTGCACCCTTGTTCAAGTGTTTGGTGCTGCTCACCATGTCCCACACTATGTTTAAAACCATACTTGTTTTAAACTCCACTCTCTGCCTAATATTGCTACAATGCTACTATACATCCTATGCTCTATGCAAGCCTCCTATGGCAGTGCCACACCTCCCTTCTTGCTAAACTACATCAGCTATGCCACATCATACTATTGGTGCATTGATTGTAACATGTTGAGCAGGAGTTCCCTCTTATGTTGGGTGCAAATCAAATATATGACCTACATTATGATTTGGTGTCCATTTACTAGGCACACCATACTTCCTTTTGGCTGCATAGGATTACAATGTGGCACGTAGGAGTTTTCTTCTCCACACAACCACCTTTACATTTCTTTGGCCAATCATTAAAAGACAGAACAAAACACCTCCAAAAAAACCTTTGCATTACCTAGCTCAATGTATTTATATTGAATTGGCCTCTTATTGTGTTTGAATGTAAGTGTCTTCCTCTTCACATGGATACGCTGCATGCATCATGGCAATTTGGCTTCAATTTTAAATCTTCTGGAACAACTAAAATCTGGGAGGTTGCCAAACTTCTCTTATGCAGCTGTGACCTGGGCCACTTTGACTTGTAGTATTCCCTTTGGGCATCAATTGCCAATTATCAAACATTGCATACGCAACCTTGTCTTGGCTACACCAATTCACCTCATTGCCTTGTATGAGGCATGCACTACACTTGCATGCTAAGTTACCGATTCAGGTGCGGATGCAGATGCGGGTGCAAGAATTCGATGCGTGGATGCGCGATTTTTTTTGGGGGGATTTGGATGCGTTTATATATATATATATATATATATATATATATATATAAAGCAACAAACATTGCCGTTTTTAAAATTATATATCTCAGATTGACAATTAAAAATAAAACAGTGATTATATATTTGAAACTATAATTTATTTCAACTCAATTAAAAAACGGTTAAAATAGTGTCGTGATCATATATCTCAAATCGAAAATAAAAAATAAAACAATGTTGTGATTAAAAAATAAAACAATGTCGTGCGGGAGTCGCAGCAAAATCGAACTTGCGATTATCTTGAATGACTTCCGCTATTGGTCTCAGACTTCCGCCGCTGTGTTATCGTGAATGATGCAAAAGACATGGTTTATTGAATATTAAATCAAAACCCTAACCACGTCCGCACAAACGACAAAGTCATGACTTCTTCAATGATTTTTTGGTGGAATATATTGCGCGACATGGCCATTTTTTCTTACAAATCGTAGCGATTTTTTAATAAAAATCATTGCCAGTTTATTATGCGATTATATTAGCTGCTATTTTTCTGTGCGATATCTTGCGATATTGGCGATATATTGCCGTTATTTTCAACAGTGTCTACATCTTTCTCTGTTTTAAGTGAAAAACGTCAGTTTTGACATTTTCTGCCCCAGATGCTCATTGGTGTGCGTTGGTGCACTCTGGATACGCTCAGGAAGCGGATCACAGGGCTCTGGAGCGCATCCACAGGGCATCTACATCCCTGTGATGCGCTTCCTAGGCGCATCCAAAGCGCACCAGCTTCCGCACCCGCATCCGCATCCACATCCGCATCCAAGGCTCAGAGGAGCGAATCGGTAACTAAGCTTGCATGCCATTTACATCCCTTTGTGCTACAAGCTAAAACGTTTTTAATGATGTTAAAAAATGCACAACACTACCATTCTAGAAAATGTCTTCCATTAGTTTTTGTGGTTGGACTTTGTCACCTAGTGATATTTTGACTTTTTGTGGATCCATCTTGAAATTAGAAAAGCAAGGTATAGTAACATGCATTAGTAAATACTAAAACAAGAATGCCTCCAAATTCATTTATAATTTCCCATCTTTAATAATATCAAACAAAGGTTTGAAGTTCCACTAAAAACAAGAATATCATCCAAATAGACAATAATTTTTTTTCCAATAAATGGACTTAATACATCATTCATTAGCTGCATGAAAGTGCTAGATTGATTCACAAGACCAAAACTCATTACTAACAATTCCTATGGGTTAGCCTTGGTGCTAAATTTTATCTTCCAGCCATCCTCTTCAATGATGCAAATTTGTTGTTAGCATTCTAAAATGTATTTTGAGAAAAAAGTTCATGATCCATAGAAAACATCCATATGATATATCATTCATGTGAAGTATTTGAGTGGTTTCATAATAGTAATGATAATAAGTGTTCTTATATCAAAAGATATTCCATGCTCAATCTTTCTTTGGAGCCAACACTAGTACTTTGGAAAACTAAACAAACACTTTGGAAATGCCCTTTGAACAAATTGTTTTGTCTTATTTCTTCATCTTCAATGGGAGTAATGTTGTAGAAAGCCTTGCCAGCTAATCTGAAATCTAGAATCAAATCATTTTAATGTAATAGCCTTTCTTTGGGATGAAAAACCGATTCGAAGTTTTCCTCTCTTGGCCAAATGTCCTCACACTAATTGAACAATTCATTAAATTCTTTTGCTACATCCTCTATTTTAATAGTTGTTGCCCCTTGTATATACATATTTGCAAAAGGAAAGTAGCACTTGTTAGTATTTCTGAACAGCCTCCCAATGCACATAGCATAAGCATGCTTTGCAGATTCTCTTCTTCTTTCATAAGTAATTTATGCTATTATTTCTTACCATTGTTCATGAAGTATAAGTATTTGTTGAGAATTCAACACATGTCCTATTTTCTGCTTGACTTTGATGTACTTTTGTCAGCCGTCCATGATGTTGTGCTAATTTGTACTCTTCTGAATAAAAGCTTATCTTCTTCATCGTGTGGATTGCCTCTATCGGCGATTCTATCCACAACTCACGAGCTTCAGGGTGTGGATTGCCTCAATCGGCGATTCTATCCACAAGCTCTCGTGTGGATTGTCTCTATCGGTGATTCTATCCACAACTCATGAGCTTTATTTAAAAGTATGTCACAGAATATCAAGTCGCATGATATTCTCCAAATACTCAGAGTAATGGCCTACCAACATCAAGTCAACATGATGTCCACCAAGTACTCAAAAGTTTACAAAGATATCATATAATGATATCGAGAGCATTGGCCTGCAGAATATCAAGTCACGTGATATTCACCAAGTGCTCAGAGTAACGACCTACCAACATCAAGTCAACATGATGTCCACCGAGTACCCAAAAGTTTTACAAAGATATCATATAATGATATTGAGAGCATTGGCCTGCAGAATATCAAGTCGCATGATATTCACCAAGTGCTCAGAGTAATGG
>MU226586.1:1107888-1138805 GCA_018584345.1 Thuja plicata | reverse complement strand
CTGTCTAAAGTTTTCCCATTAACTCTGCTCATTAATTTCCATTAGGTTTACGAGTAATTTCCATTATGTCTTTTAGCTCATTCTTTCTTAATACGAACATCATTCGAAGTTTCCATGATTCAAAATCAGAGGCACTTTCAAGACTGTCTTCGAGTCTCATTCTGTTTGCCATTTTGTGGGTACTTGACTTCCAAAAATCTGATCTTGATCTCCTTTCAATCTAATCGGATCTTCCTTCAAGCGGTTAGGCTTTAACGAAGGAACCTGGCTCTGATACCATGTTAAATTTTTGGGTCAGATTTATATGTCTTTTAATTTTCTTTTCAAAATCCAATATATATATGTATATAATCTCAATATATATAATATATATTTAATCACAATATATATACATATATTTATTACTAATATAATAACAAATATATATAAATATATTAATATCAATATTATGCTAATTGGATGAATGAGACTTGTATTGTATGTTTTATATACTTATCTCTTCTTGATCAAGGAATGAACTCTTATATAAAAAATATGGTGGTATAGAGACATGTCTCCTTATGGAAACATGGCTCTATACTGACATATCTCTTCACTCATAACCGTTTGTTCAAACCAATCACTAATATGCAAAACGATCGGTGATTTAGCAAACACATTAGTTTGAACCCGATCGGTGTATAACATAAAGCACCCAAGGAATTTCGACCGCAGTCCTTCTATATTGGTTAACACCCGATATTTGATCGGTGTTGAAGTAATAACAAAACTGTTATTAACCGATACAAATTGGCGGTATGTATAACCGATATAAATCGGTATTAATAACAAATCATTAACAGATACAAATTCGATAATATTAATTTGTGATTGTTATTATTTATTTCATCAATGTATATGAATATTGATATATATAATAATATCAGTAATATTATATATATTAATGTGTATATAAAAATATAGAGTTATATTATTTCATATTGTTATATTTGAATACCAATATCATTAATTCAATGATGTTTATTTAGATCAATATTATAAAGAGAAAATAAATAATATGTATATTAATATATATATTAGTGATGGTTATTATTGTCATATATATCAATTATTTATTTTCTTATAATATGAAGATCATTTTATCTGATCGAAGCTATAAACATCAACACAGACAAACTGTCTAACTGGTTTTTATGAGTACTAGATTTCCTGTATCTGTCCATGACTGCAAAAAACCAGAGTGCTGATCACTCAAGTCAAACAATCAAGCCCAATAAATATCACCCCACAGGATGGCAGGAAACCGCTCTGATACCACTGTAAAGAACCCGCCTGGCTCTATCCTGGATTTAACTTGCAAAATTCTAATTTGTTTTGAATTTGCAATAAGATATAAATTTTTAATACAATTTGCCAGGTAAAATAATGGTTTCACCAAAATTTCTTAACTAACCAATTACATTGAAAACCAAATAACCATGCCTTCTATTTAATTTAAAATTCAAACCCCAACTACAAATTATTAGCACCATCTCTAAAAATTCTGATTGAAATCGTAATTAATTTATTCAATGCTACATAGAACCAAGCAATAGAATGCATATTTGAGAACCTGTGAATATCTCGACTCCTTCACAATGTAGGAGTAATGGCGGCTGCTATTGTTGAATGGCCATGGTCCAGAAAACAAACTTTAGTCTATCTCTCAAAGTTTGCATAGTGTCCACATCAACTCTGGGAAATATAATGAAACCAGCATATGGAGCCCTAGCCAAGGAGGTAATAACGGCTGGAAAGATAACCCACGCCAATCTCTCCATTTGCAATATTCTTCAAAATCTGACAACAACCAGCAGCTATGATTGCTAGCCGCAAGCTCACAATTCACCAACATTTAAGCTGATTCAAAGTGCATGAAACAAACAAGAAATTTACCATTTCTTGCTGTAGAATTCAGTCAAACCCTAACTCCAAGCCTTCACAAAATCCAACCAAAGACAAGAATGAATCAATAGCATAATAATGAATTCGATTTTCTCCATGAAGCCTTTATAATGTCTTCTTTACAAATCGAACCCTAACTTCCACTTCACACTTTTCACTTAAAAGCACACTTTATAATATAAGCTCATAAATCCCTTTTGACTTAATGTAATATAACCTTTTAATGAGCTCATATAATTAATCATTGACTTAGGCAAATAATGACTATTTAATAAAATAAACTTAATTAAATAATCATATGCAAATAACTCCAATCATCAAGAACCAAGAGCCTGCGTGCCTAAGTGTCATCCAAAAATAGTAACTGGCCACAAATAGACTTACTATAAATAGTAAGTTCCTCAAACTTGAAACTCTGCAACTGAATTCACAACCCCACTGATACCAATGCACAGGCGCCCTGCTAAAAATAACAATCATGACGAACACCCAAAATGACCACTTACTATAAATAGTAAGTCTGTCAATCTGACCCAAATGAAGAGCAATCCTGACATCACAGACCTCCAGAGTGGAAACTAACCATTGGCTCTGCCACACGACCCCCTCCAACATCCCGATTAGCCTACGAGGGTCATAGAAATAAGCCAATCCCATGTGCCTAAAAAATGGGAACATTACATATTATTTGAAAAATGGAATATGAACAATTCTACAAACCAACAACTAAAAAACAAGAGAAATTGAAAACCCAACAGGAAAATGAAGTTTTCTAAGAGTTTATAACATTTTGACATATCACCTCCACAACTCACAAAGAGGATAGTGGCTTATCTTCTCGTTCTTATGTTGGCTTCATGGTTTTAGCCCATCTTTACAACCCACCTTTATGCATTCATGGAACACATCACTCCTTATGAATGTATTTCAAACAATAGTGAGAATAAACATTACAAAATATTTTTCTAATACACCCTAAATGCCTTAGGACACTTTCCAAGGATGTTGGAACCTTTCAATACGACAAAGGATTTACAAGGTAGATGACATCTTAATCCTGACACATGCTCCTTCTCATAACCTGAGCCACTGAACCCTTTTGGAGATTCCTTAACTTTTTTCTACTTCACTTTTCAATACAGTGAGTGAACAACATTGGAATCCAACTTATTTGCTTAAATACATCTTGCTACGTGTTGGTTGGCAATGATTTGATTGTCATTTTGAAATGCAATTTTCAAAGGTCCATTTGATATTTTGTTTGTAGTGGGTTGTTCACTTTGAAGATGAGGAGTGACAAAAAATGGTTGGTTTTCTACCACAACTTTGGAATTAGATGGGGGCATTGAGGGCTATTCCCTTTACAAATTGGACGTAGGGATGAGCCCCTATCTATATATTTGGGTTCACTCATGATCTGAAGCCGTTATTCGCAGTATTAAGCCCAATTTTGAGTCTTCGAATCAGTTTGAACTGTCTTTTCCACCGGGGCAATATAACCCCCCCCCCCTCTATAGTAATTCCCCACAAAACACATCCTCCCACCCAACTAGCCATAGAATAGTAGGGGCACCCCACCCGCAGGGGATATGATGGCTCAATAGCCGATTCCCACACGAGTATCAGAGCTTGGTTCCGCGAGGGGAAGTCAAATCAGCCTATTCTAGGTCACACATACTCAAATTTAGCTTCCACATACCTTAACATGTATAGGAAGATACCCTATAAAAGATTCTCGGGCCAACCCCAACCTAGGAAGCTTTGAAATGGGGATTGAATCATCCTATAGCTGCCTTGAGTCTCCAGTACAAGGTCTAACCAATCGTGCCCGAAGATCTTTTTTTATTAAAGGGTGACTTTATTTATGGTTCGCTTGCACATCTGCTTGTTCTTGCTCCATAATATATCCTATCACTGTCTCTGATGGCATAGGCACACCATTCTAGGGAAAGGTTTGATGCCTTGCATAGGTATTCCATAGAAATGGGCTTTCACGGCTATATGAACTCGAATATCCGATATCACACCCATTGCAAATCCAAATGTAACCTCCACCACATAGAACTGATTTTATCATTTGAACACATTTCCATAGAGGAAAATTTGGATCTGTTTTGAATTTAGGTTGAGCTATGGAGCTAGAATCAGTTCCCATTGTGATTTATATGGCAAAATATTTTGTAAACAACACATTCAAAATTTCAAAACAGAAAAAAAAATTGAATATAAAGATTCAGAAAACCTTGCTGTTTTGAATATTTGAAACAGTATAGAAGAATAGAAAAAAAATATATAAACAAAGCAAAGAATTCCTTTCATGTTTGTGAAACAAAAATGTAGAATAAAGATTAAAAAAACTTACCCCTTTGCAAAAATATCCTTCTACGATCTTTTTGGTCACTAATGAACACTTGCAAATGCATAGGAATGACACTGTAATTGTTGTAGAACCTTCAAAGATCAATACTCTACTCCCTTTGTTGATCCAACAAGAAAAAATGAATGATCAGCCTCTTGGAATGATATTAGCTGTTTGAAAAAGAAAAAAGATGAAATGAATTTGTTTTGGTGTTTCATGTGTTAAGAAGTCACTTTTAGGGTAGAGGAGGGCACCCAGTCAAAGTAAAGTAAAAATAAAGGCCAAAAAAATTAAATTAGCACTGCTACGCTTACAGGTTTGTCATGGATTCACCCAAATTCGCCCTAGAAAATTTTGGTTGTCTTTCATCGAGCCCTTCTAGCACCTGCAGACAGATTGGACTGGTATTAGGATCCGATTCGAACTGGACCCAGATCCGGCCTGCCCCCTGGTGGATCTGGTAACATAGAATGGAAAAACTATTCTATCTCTATATCTGTGATGATGAAGGACATGCATGACATGCCCTTATCTGGGCATGACCATTATTTGAGGGCTCTTTTGTTACAATAAATTGTTGACTTTGTTCTTTATTTCCTTGTATACATCATATATATGTGAAATCCAGTTTATGGTGTTCTCATACTTCCGTTACATTCCTGCTCCACACCATCATCTCTCAACTGAAAGAAAATAAAGACCAAGGGTAGGACTTAGGAGTACAAGGTACTATTGGATTAGCTCTAAAACATGTAGCTTAGTCCATTTTTGAACATTGCCCAGACTCTAGAATATAGCTGGAGCAAAAGCACACAACTTTATGACCAACTGTAGACATACTCTGTAGGTCAGCCACACATTAAGTTTTATATGTCCTTTCCTTCCTGCTGCTTAGTTACCATTACCGTTCATCGGTCTGTGATTTTTGTATGATAGGTCTGAGTGGAAACTTATAACCTGCAATTTGTACAGATCTATACATTTCCTTGGAGTTTACATGACAAGCTCCCTACTATGTACTTGCAAATGGAGACGATTTATTAACATGTCCAACAATGATATTCTGTTCATGTCTAATTAGTACTCAAATGTTCAAATGATCAAAGTGTTAGAATATCAAAGTATTCTTCTATGATATTCTGTTCATGTCTAATTAGTTCAAGTCTAATTTGAATATTTGAAACAATATAGAATAGAAAAAATATAGATAAACAAAGCGAAGAATTCCTTTGTACAGAATCTATACATTTCCTTGGAGTTTACATGACAAGCTTCCTACTACGTACTTGCAAGTGGAGACGATCTATTAACAACATGTCCAACAATGATATTCTGTTCACGTCTAATTAGTACTCAAATGTTCATAGTATTATAATCATTTGCACAACCTTGTAATCTGCTGTCCCAGGGTTCAACACCCTGAAGTTAGTGAGAAATAAAACTTTAAATTCAAAGACTTTCTGTTAGCCACCTAGACTGCCATCAAAGGTTTCTGATTCAAATACTTGCTACTAGTATGGAAATGGAAACGGTAATGACTATTTCCAGGGAAAGCACCCATTTCTATGAGTACCAATGACCATTACTATAGTGGCTAGCCTGTGTTTTTAATCGAAGAAAAGAAGATGTATCTCATGACATTTATTTTGTTGGGAAAGTATATAATTATATATCATCATTACAGGTTTTGGAGACTTTCGCAGCTGGCCAAGAACTTAGATCCACTCAATCAGTAGCAAAGTTTAACCATAGACTCCATCCTGTTAAATGTGCTGGATTTGTTACTGACGAAGGGAACTCTTCTAGGCCCGCTGATGCAGAATATGTGCCTTCAAATTTGTCAATGGATTTGGTTACTTCTGCTGTCAATGCAATTTTCGCATACAAGCCATTTTATAATTTTGCCTCAAAGAAGGCTCGTGAAATGATTATCAAACGTGGAACTGATATTGGCCAACCTTGGGAGACGGAGCTTGCACGGTTGCGCTTGCATGACTGGGAAAGTGAGTTAAAGGCTGTACAGAATTGGGATATAGTTTATCCTGAGGTATGCTCAATGCTCTTGAATATATGCATATCTATCTATCTTTCTATATATGGATATGTGTATGTGTATGTAGGTAGCTGAGTGGCTGAAGAGTGAAGATTTATCATGCATGTTTCTAACCATTTGTTTACGTTCCTTTCTACAAATGAGAATTATCTAATCTTGGTTTACTATAAACATATTGCAGTATTACTTGAAGCCATTTCATGCATACGAGGAAGGAAATTTATCATGGCAAGCTGCACTAGAGGTGGAACTTGCAGCTAAATCAGTTCATGCAAATGTTTTTGATCCTGAGGTAAAATATTCTAACTTACAAATTGTGCATACATTTGTTCTCTAGGAGTATTTTTTCTTAAAGATGTTTTATTCCATCTTGAGTCTGCAATTTATAGACATGTATAAGCACATGACTTTCATAAGGTAATTCTATCATCAATGGACAATATTAATATTTAGTCACATACAATTTATCTGTGCAGAGGAAGAAACTTGATCCTGAAGGTGATTCTAAATTGCGGTCAGGATATCATGAGAAAATTTGTGCTATGATCAAGACAACTCCCAAATCAATTGTTGATTTTGGTTGTGCAACGGGTCTTAGCACATTTGGCCTCCACCAGGTTTCTGTTTTTCCATCATTCAAAGCTGAAATTCAAAATATTCCCATCAACTGCTGAAGATATTTTAAAATTTTGTTTCCATTGTGACATAGGGTCTATAAACTTATTCCATTACTTGTATCTTCTGCAAAAATTACACCACTTAACATATGCAGTTTCTTAAATTAAAGGTAATCATACCAAGTTAGTATGAATATAAATTGATGTGGGCTCAATCTTCTCAATTATTAGATATAATATAATGATATACTTATATTGATAATGAAATAACATCATATTAGTTATGTCTAAAAAGTAACTTACAATGTGAGTTACAACCACTAGCGTGACTTCCTCATTTGATGATAAATACAAGAACACACACATTGAGGAATGTGCCATCCAATTCTCTCATACACTCTGCAACCATTATTTTAACATTTGGTATTACTAGGAAGGGTATATTGATTCAAATGAGGCCTAGGAGAGGGTATACTATACATTTCTAACAGATAAGAAGATTGAATAGGAGATTAAAGGAAGAAAGGGGAAACAAATCTGCTGTCTAGGAGACAATTCACTTTCCAAAAAGGGAGAAATTGCTTTCAAAGATGCTGTTAGAATAACTGCAGGCAGAATTTAAAAAAACTGGACAGAATCTGTTTGGTGTTGATATACAATGATGTGCATGCTACAGATGACAACAATATTAGAAAATTCAAGTTCCTTTCTTTTCTCATTTTGATATTTGTAAAATAGGTTCAGTATTCTTCAAATTTTTGTGAAAACCAACATTATATCAGTTTGCAATTGCTGTTTTTTCTGTCAAAATCTGGATTTATTTTTCTGTAAATTGAATTTCTAGCACTTTCCAATATTTGAAATCCCAATTCTCCTGAAGCCCAAAAACTGGCAAGCAAAAGTTTCAGAGTCAGAAAATACTCATCATTGCAAAGTGTAGGAACTGTGATAGAATAATCCTATAAACAGAAACTATAACAGCTTCAAATCTTATAGACTTTGATAACTACCATAAATATGCCTTGCCGTTGTCAAAACTGACTGTGATTGCTGACTGAATCCCAGAAGTTTAGAATGCCATATCTATTGGTGTTTTTTGGGAGATCTTTAAAAACAAATATCAAAATCCTAAAAACAGTAGCCGTATATTTGAAAAAGCGATTGTTTTCCACAAAGTTGGTATTGGCTTTTTGGATTGCTCAATTGTTGTTTCCAGGCACAAAAAACATAGCAAGAATTGTCTTCTGCTGCTAGACATTAGCTAAAGTATATTTTAGATATAATAGTAGGGGTTCTATAGGCGTCGTTTGATGCAGGAGCATCCTGGAGAACCTGACTGTATCATAATGTAGCAGCACAGCAAGTCTACTACAACATATCAAAGTGACAGCAGCAGGGAACTTATCTTTCGGAAGATCCCTTCACCAGTAGTTTGCCCTGTCAAGCAGCCTCGAACCAGACCTATAGGAGATAACATGTGGCATTCATCCGTACCTTGGTGGAGCCTGTATGACACATGGCATGGTAGACATGGTAGACATGGGGCAAGGCAACCTCCAGAGATTGGCAGCTCTCCACATTGAGTTTTGTGACTTCTTCATCTGTCTTGAGCCGACCTACACGTTTTGCTAGAATTGGAGCTTGGGACCTAATGAAATCTGACACAGATCGCTCCTATGCTTAGAGCGAGTATTTAAACATCTTCTAAGTTCATTGAAAAGAAGCTTGGGTAGTTAGCGAGTTAGAAGTTAGGGCATTAGGATCCATAAGACATTTTCAATGTTTCATTTGTAATAAGCCTCTAGCGACATGTGTGGCCAATGGGGCCTAACATAATTTGCATAGGGAAGGCTTGTGGGCATGTAGGAACTTTGTTATGATCAATAAAATTGCTTATTTTTCTCTTATGTTCAGTTCTCTGTTGAATTCTTCTACAAGGTTTGATAGTCCTTTCCAGATCCTCCAACCTTGACTACATCAAGTGGTATCATAGCTAGATTTGAATCCTTGGGGAGCATGTGTTTTGGAAGATCTGAATATGGATAGATTGTAAACTTGAGGCAAACTGTGGGTGTTGTCAACCAAGCATTGAATTGAAGTAGTTGCAACCTTGAGTCAGACTGTCGACCTGAGGTAGTCACACTTAATCCGAAGGAAAATGCCACCAAGAAAAATGCCAATGACGACCAATGTCACCGGTAGGGTAGAGGAATTGATGGACATGATGAGGTCAATGAAGAACCAACTGGATGTCATGGAAGAGGATAAGAGAAAGGGTATAAGCCCTAGACCAGAGGAGGAAGTGATGATGAGGAGGCAAGGATCTAGGATCAAAACAAGGAGAGTCAAGAGGATGGAGAACCTAATGCAGGAGCATCTTGGGTTCTTGGCAATCCTGCTCATCCAAAAATATGTTTGCTTTTGTTCTTTAGCTTATTTGGAGGCTGCTCAGTGAAGTGCTCGGTAACTGCTATTGCTCGGTTACTTGTTCTGTCTTTCTTTACCGACGGGTCTCGGTGTATGTTGGCTGCTCGGTGGGTTCTTTCACTGAGTTGTTTCTGATGCTTGATTATCTTCTTACCGAGTTGTTCCTGTTGCTCGGTTATCATCTTGCCGAGTTGTTTATCTTGATCTGGCCGACTTCTGCATTTAATTTCCGTGGCGTAATTAATGTGAGGTCTCTCATTGGGATCTGTGTGGACCTAAATCTGGTTCTCACTTTGGGATTTGAGTGCCGATCTCTTTGGTGGACTCTTGTATATATATTTGGTTCTCTGTTCTTAGTTTGGGGTATCAGTTTTAGGAGTTTGGTATCGGATTGTGATAGAATATTTTAGGTTAATGGCAGGTCTGTGACCTCGCATGTATGAAGATCATTCTGTAATTCATTTGAATGTATATGGCCAAAAGCAGGAAGGCCTTACAACCCGGCATGTATTGAGTTTGATCAATTAATGAAAACAGTATTTCCTTCTTGTGTTGTTGCTTCTGAATGGTGTATCTGCAAGCTAGTTTGGTATTTGGGAGTGCCTTTGGCCCTAAGTACTATCCCTCCTTGTGTCAGGTGGTATCAGAGCGAAGGTGAGATCTAGGTTCCTTCTTGTAAGTCCTAACCCTAGTTGGTTGATATTATTGTGGGGTAGCAGATTGCGATCCGACCTACAATTGCAAAGGGACTCAAGAGGGTTCGTGGGAGAGGAAATGCAGATCCAGGTCTAGCTGATATGCTAAGACAAATGGCTGCAAGATTGGAAGCTGTTGAGACAGCCCAGCGCAGAGGGAGACATCTTGAAGATGTTAGTGATGATGAACTGGAGGAAGTGCAAGGCGAAGTTGCACCTCAACCTGTTATGGATCAAGAAGAAGAGAGATTCCTGTGAGCACTGACAAGTTTGAAATCCACACCTCAGTTTAATCCCCCTGAGTATAGTGGAAAATTAGATTTTGATGAATTGATAGATTGGATAACTGAGATGGAAAAGTACTTTGAGTATGAAAATGTATCAGAGGAGAAGAAAGTGAAGATTGCAAGCTCAAAGTTGGAAGGTCATGCATCCTTATGGTGGGAGCATCTGCAATTGGATCAGAAGAAGAAATGTAAAGATAAGATCAAGGTATGGGATAAGATGATAAACAAATTGAAAGGCAAGTTTCTACCTTGTGATTACTAGATTAACTTGATTAGGCGAATGCAAAGTTTGAAGCAGAAAGATAGCTCGGTAAAAGACTATACTAGAGAATTCTACAGGTTAGACATCAGATCTGGACTTGTTGAATATGAAGTGGAAAGAATAGCAAGATATCTGAATGGATTGAGAAGTTCCATACAAGATGAGATCAGTTTGGTCAAGATGGAAAGTATTGAAGAGGCATATCAATTTGCCCTAAGAGCTGAGGAGAAACTGAACAAGAGATATGAACAAAGACAAAGAGGTAGAGGTGGTAGATTCCCTAGAGGAAGAGGTAGATCTCATGGTGAAAACAATAGATCTGAACTAGACAAGTCAATTTTAGACACACATCAAGATAAAGGAAAGACCGAATGGAAAGGTGGAAGTTCATACCGAGGAAGAGACAATTACTCCCGAGGTGGTTACAGTAGAAGAGGGTTCCAAGGAAATTGTTACAATTGTGGTGACGAAGGACATCGATCTTTTGAGTGTACACATGCAAGCAAGAAAGTCGGTAGCAACAGAAATGCTTTGGTGCAAGAGGAGTCACTGAACTAACCAGAGAAGGAAGGAAATCTAATGATCATAAGGATACTTTGGAATGAGCAAGATAAGCAAGATCCTGTCAGGAAAAGTTTGTTCAAGACCAGATGTAGAATTGCAGACAAAGTTTGGAAGGTAATTGTTGATAGTGGAAGCTCGGAGAATCTGGCATCTGAGGAAATGGTCACAAAATTGCAATTGGAAAGAATGAAGCATCTGAAACCCTATCAGATTTCATGGATCAAGGATGAGCATACATTAATGGTGAGTGAACAATGTTTTGTGAATCTGAAAATTGGAAAGTATTATGATAAGGTGTTGTGTGATATTATGCCGATGGATTGTTGTCATATTTTGTTGGGTAGACCTTGGCAATATGATAGACATGCTATACATGATGGAAGATTGAATAGATATACTATTTAGGTTGATGGTAAGAAACAAATCTTGTTACCTTTGGTTGAAGAATCTGTTGGTGAGATATGTATATCCGTGAATTTTTTTTTGATGGAAGGTAGACAGTTTGTTAAGGATTTGAAAAGAGATGATATTTGTTATGCTTTAATTCCTAACAAACCGAGTAAGAATACAGAAGATGAAATTCCTGCAGAAGTTGAGAAATTGCTTACTGAGTACAAGGAGATCATTTCAGATAATGTACCTGATGGTTTGCCACCAATTAGAGATATTAGTCATTGTATGGATCTAATTCCTGGAGCTAGTTTACCGAACAAGGCACCACATCGGTTGACACCGACTGAGAATGAAGATCTTAACCGACAAGTTCATGAGTTGTTGAACAAGGGTTTGATCAGAGAAAGTTTGATTCCATGTGCAGTACTAGCTGTATTGACACCTAAGAAGAATGGAGAATGGCGAATGTGCACTGGTTCAAGAGCAATCAACAAGATCACAGTTAGTATAGGTCTTCTATACCGAGGATCGATGATATAATGGATTATTTAAGTGGAGCAAGATATTTTACCAAAATTGATTTGAAGAGTGGATATCATCAGATCAAAATCAGTGAAGGTGATGAATGAAAGACTGCTTTCAAGATGAAAGAAGGTTTGTATGAGTGGTTGGTTATGCCTTTTGGTTTAACTAACGCACTGAGTACATTTATGAGATTAATGAATGAAGTTTTGAAGAAATTCTTAAATAAATGTGTGATTGTATACTTGGATGATATTCTGATATTCAGTAAGACTAGAGAAGAGCATTTGATGCATATAAGACAAGTATTACAGAGATTGAAAGAGGAAAAGTTGCTGATAAATCTGAAAAAGTGTTCCTTCATGAAAGAAGAACTTGTGTATTTAGGTTTTGTGATTTCAGCTAATGGTTTGAAGATGGATCTTGAGAAGGTTGAAGCTATGCTTAGTTGGCCTACACCTGAGAATGTCAGTGAGGTAAGATCATTTCATGGATTGGCAAGTTTTTACAAGAATTTTATCCGTAATTTCAGTTCTATTTGTAATGCTATGATTGAGACGATGAGGGGAGACAAAAGAGAATTCAAATGGACACATGGAGCTGATAAGATTTTTGAGACTTTGAAGCATAAGGTTGCTGAATTACATGTGCTAGCCTTACCTGATTTGAGTAAGGTATTTCAAGTTGAGTGTGATGCAAGTGGAAGTGCAATTGGAGCTGTGTTGACTCAAGAAGGTAAACCTGTTCCTTTCTTTAGTGAAAAGTTGAATGATGCTAAAAGGAAATATTTTGTCTATGATCAAGAATTCTATGCTATTGTTCAAGCTATGAAGAAATGGAGACATTATTTGATGCTGAGTGAATTTGTGTTGTATACTGATTATAAGGCTTCACAATATTTGGGTAGTCAGAATAAGTTGAATCAGAGACATATGAAATGGGTAGAATATTTGCAAAGTTTCAAATTTGTGATTAAGCATAAGAGTGGAGTTTCTAACCGAGTTGCTGATGCATTAAGTAGGAGAAGATCTTTGTTGGCTGAAATGAGAATTGATGTTCTTGGTTTTGATGATATGAAACATTTGTATGAAAATGATCTTGATTTTTCTGAGCAGTGGAGAGTGTGTAGAGAACCTATTCCAAATCAATCAAGTATAAAGAATATTTCATTCAGGAAGATATGTTGTTCAAGGGTATTCAGTTGTGCATACCGAGAGGATCAATGAGAACTAATTTGATAAAGGAGAAACACAGTAGTGGTTTGGCTGGACATTTTGGTATTGATAAAACATTGAGTTTGCTTAAGGAAAGGTATTTTTGGCCTCAGTTGTATAAGGATGTTCAGAAATTTGTGAAAAGATGTGGTGTTTAGCAAGTTGCAAAAGGAGTAAGTCAGAATACTGGTTTGTATATACCAATTACTGTTCCTAAGAAACCTTGGAGTGATATCAGCATGGTTTTGTTCTTGGCTTACCGAGGACAACAAGAGGTAATGATTCCATACTTGTTGTTGTGGATAGATTTTCTAAGATGACACATTTCATACCATGTAAGAAAACATCAGATGCAGTACATATAGCTGATCTTTTCTTTAAGGAGATTGTCAGATTGCATGGATTACCGAGGAGTATTATCTCTGACCGAGACAGTAAGTTTGTTAGCTATTTCTGGAAAACACTTTGGAAGAAGTTGGACACTGAGTTGAAGTATAGTTCTACATTTCATCCACAGACTGATGGACAAACAGAGGTTGTAAACCGAAGTTTGGGTAACTTGTTGAGATGTTTAGTTGGAGACACTGAGTAATTGGGATTTGATGTTGGCACAAGCAGAGTTTGCATACAATAGTTCAGTAAACAGAAGTACTGGAAAGACACCTTTTGAGATTGTTCATGGCACAAAACCGAGAGGTATATTAGACTTGAGAGACATTGCTGGAGATAAGATAAGATAAGATAAGATAAATTTATTAATGTCCAACAAGAGACCAACAAGGGTCTAGGGGACAAGAAATGTATAGCAAAAGGAGCAGCGAACCAAAAGACCACAAAACAGTGGTTGGGGAAAAAAGAAAGCAAGAACAAGAAATACAAAAGAGAGCAAGAAACACTAAGTGCCAGGAGAAAGCACACAGAAAGGACTAAGGCTCCTTTTCAGGCGAAAAGAAAGAAAACACGAAAGGATAGTGATCTAGGTGAGCAGGAGCCCTGAGTCGGCACTGTGAACTACTGGAGATGTGTCGCTGACGGGTAGAGGTGCTGCAGGATCTCACCGATCTGGAGTGACTGGTAGTGAAGGCATCACGAGGCCACTTCAAACCCTGCAACAGAGATGAGGGCAAGAAGAAGGCCGTAATGAGCTGGTCGGATATCTGTCTCAGTGGGAAAAGAAGCTGTAGAGTATGCGCACAAAGCTGGGCAGTCTCACGGAGATAAAGTGCGAGGCATCTCTGATCTGTGTAGCTGAAGAATGTAGTCAGGGAACTGCACCCCTTGAATAGGCAGTAGAATCTCCCTTTGATCTCATAGTAAGTAGGGCAACAAAAGATAAAGTGTGTCTCAGTCTCAATCTCGGCCAGGGTGCATAGCCTGCAAATCCGATCCTCTGTCAATGTGATGATTAGTCTGGGCCCGATGGCGGTGAGATCCAACCCTGAAGGATCCCAACTAGATGCGAAGAGCATGAAACCAATGCTGAGATAAGTAACTAGGACGAACAATGATCCCATCCTGGATGTCAAGAAAGTGCTTGGCATAAAAAGCCATCTTCGGGCGTAGACCCCCATATGGATTGATGCAGGTCGTGGTGATATACCGCCTGTAAATGTCAAGTCTGACATGTCTGTTCAACTCCTGTCTGGAAGGGAGGAGGTGATCCGGAGCGTCCAGAGAGAACTGGTAGGGGGTAAGTGATCAATGTCAATCCCGATGGAACCAAGGAGGGATGAGGCCTGGGCATACCAACAATGAGCTCTGGAGGAGGGGTCCGACTTGGCGAGTGCCACCGAAGAACAATAGGCTAGGTAGGAATATCTGTGGCGACCATCAGTGGAGTCGGCAAAACAACGGAGGCGGTGGATGAACCAAACCAGGTCAAAGATGGCCCCCAATCTGAAAGGGTGAGCCCCAAATTCAGCCAAGATGATGCTGTGAGAGGTGGACCGAGGACATTTGATGATACGCCTGAGAAAGATAGTTTGAACACGCTCAATAGAGGCCCAATCATAATCCAGGAGGGACAACCCCCAAACAGTAGAGCCATAAAGAACCATAGGTCTAACTAAGGAGTCCAATAGGGATAACTTGGACTCGGTGTCCTGAAAATAATGACTGAAACACTGTCTCTCCAACATGGAAAGGGAACCCATTCCGTTACTAATCCTGGGCAGAATGGCGGGTCTCAGGCTGAAGCGAGGGTCGGTGAACTTGACTCCAAGATAGGTATAAGAAGAAGTAATCTCAATCTCCAGGCCCTGATAGTAGAAGTGGAGATGCGAGGTGTTAAGGCAGTTGAATACCATGACCAGTGTTTTTCTTAGATTCACCACCAACTGTCTCAAGTCACAAAAAGATGCCAAGCTGTCAAGAAGTCTTTGAAGACTCTCTGGTGAGGAGGCAAGGAGAATCACATCGTCGGCAAAGAGGAGAATGGAAATAAGAACCTGGTGCAAGTAGCAACCATCACACGGGAGCGAGGAATCTCTGAGAAAAGCCTCGAGCTCATCAATGTAAATGCCGAACAAGGTGGGGGAAAGGGGGCATCCCTGTTTCACCCCAATAGTGTTTTGGATCGGATCGGAGAAGCCCGCGTAAGTCCTGAATCTGCCCTCAACATGCTCATATAGTCTCATGATAGCTATCAAAAGAGTCTCGAAAATCCCGATATCTCTAAGTCTCTGGAAGAGTGCGGTATGAGGGACGGTATCAAATGCCTTACGAAAGTCAATGAAGCAACAATAGACTTTCGGAGAGCAGTGACGAGCCTCCTCAATAATCGCCCGCAAGGTCAGGATATGGTCCATGGTCTGGTAATATGTCCGGAAGCCAGCTTGGCCTCTAGCCCTTTTATCTCTCCTATCCAGCTCCCTATTAAGAATAATATTCAGTGTCGTTGCGTCGAGTTTGGCAAAAGTTTGCCCAATCATGATGGTCGTGTAGTTGCTGGGGTCGGAGACAGGCCCAACCTTGTGAATCGGGTAGATCAAGTGTCTCGACCAAGACTCAGGGAATCCGGTGCAAACAACTCTATTAAAGAGTGTCGGAAGATAGGAGCTGAAAACAGGGATACTGAGCTTGAAGAGCTCAGCCTGAAAACCGTCCACATCAGCTGCCCTACTACATCTCATGAATCTGACGGCCTCGTAGATGCTGGAAGTGGTGAAGATATGGCAATGAGGGGGAGGGGTGAGGTGGAGAGGCAGCTGGTCAGGAATGTCGTAAAGAGTGGAGGTGTGGGAGGCGAGGGATCTAAGATCGATGGTGGAAGGGGGGGCGGGATGCCGAAGAAACAAGGTGCGCTAAAAAAGCTTAGGGTTCATGAAGAAAGTGCTTGGTCGAGACACTTGATCTACCCGATTCACAAGGCTAGGCCTGTCTCCGACCCCAGCAACTACAGGACCATCATGATTGGGCACACTTTCGCCAAAATCTACGCAACGACACCGAATATTATTCTTAACAGGGAGTTGGATAGGAGAGATAGCAGGGCTAGAGGCCAAGCTAACTTCCAGACAGATTACCAGACCATGGACCATATCCTGACCTTGCGGACGATTATTGAGGAGGCTCGTCACCGCTCTGTGAAAGTCTATTGTTGCTTCATTGACTTTCGTAAGGAATTTAATACCGTCCCTTGTACCACACTCTTCCAGAGACTTCGAGATATCGGGATTTCCGAGACTCTTTTGACAACTATCATGAGACTATATGAGCATGTTGAGGGCAGATTCAAGACTTACGAGGGCTTCTCCAATCCGATCCAGAGCACTATTGGAGAAGAGAAAAGAAGTGCTGAAGCATAAAAGTTTGCTGAGTTCATGAAGACATTGCATGAGGATGTAAAACATAAGCTAGAGAAAAGTAATCAGAAATACAAGAATAGTGCAGATAGATCAAGGAGACATAAAACTTTTGAATTTGGTGATGCAGTGATGGTTCATTTGAAGAAAGGCAGATTTCCTGTTGGAACATATGGAAAATTGAAAATGAAGAAATTTGGTCCTTGCAAAATATTGAGAAGATTTGACAGTGGAAATGCTTACGAAGTGGAATTACCTAATGACATGGACATATCACCCATATTCAATATTTCAGACTTGTATGAATGTCATGAACCTGATGAAGAAGTGATAGTACCAAGTGATTATCCTAAGAAACAAATAGAGGAAGTTGAACAGATTTTGAAGCAAAGAGTTAGCAGAAGTACAAGAGGAAAGGAATACATGGAGTATCTAATAAAGTGGAAGAACAAACCAATTGAGGACTCATCTTGGATTTCTCAATCTAAGTTGGATTCATTTCAGGTTGGACCTGACACATGATTCGGGGAATCATTTCTTTTAACCCCAGGTGTCTGATGCAGCAGCATCTTGGGTTCTTGGCAATCCTGCTCACCCAAAAATGTGTTTGCCTTTGTTCTTTAGCTTGTTTGGAGGTTGCTCGGTGAAGTGCTCGGCAACTGTTGTTTCTCGGTTACTTGTTTTGTCTTTCTTTAACGACGGGTCTCGGTGTATGTTGGCTGCTCAGCGGGTTCTTTCACCGAGTTGTTTCTGATGCTCGGTGGGTTCTTTCACCGAGTTGTTCCTGTTTCTCGGTTATCATCCTACCGAGTTGTTTATCCTGATCTAGCCGACTTCTACGTTTAATTTTCGTGGCGTAATTAATGTGGGGTCTCTCATTGGGATTTGTGTGGACCTAAATCTGGGTCTCACTTTGGGATTTGAGTGCCGACCTCTTTGGTGGACTCTTGTATATATATTTGGTTCTCTGTTCTTAGTTTGGGGTATCAGTTTTAGGAGGAGTTTGGTATCGGGTTGTGATAGAAGATTTTAGGTTAATGGCAGGTTTGTGACCTCGCATGTATGAAGATCATTATGTAATTCATTTGAATGTATATGGCCGAAACCGGGAAGGCCTTACATTCCAGCATGTATTGAGTTTGATCAATTAATGAAAACAATATCTGCTATTTCTTCTCTCCTTGTGTTGTTACTTCCGAATGGTGTATCTGCAAGCTGGTTTGGTATTTGGGAGTGCCTTTGGCCCTAAGTACTATCCCTCCTTGCGTCAGATCCCTAGCTATGTCGGAAGCTTGAATCTAGAGAAACTAATTGATTGGCTAAGTGAGATGGAAGAATACTTTGAATATGAGGAGGTTGAAGATCTGCAGCGAGTCAAATATGCAAAAACCAAATTGAAGGGACACGCTGCTACCTCGTGGAAATAAGTACAATTGGTTAGCAGCTCGAGAGGAAAGGAGCGGATCACAAAATGGGAAAGAATAGTGGTGAAACTAAAGAGTCAATTCATACCTGCTGACTATGAGTTGGAGATGCTAAATAAACTTCAAGACCTGTGGCAAAGGGAGAAGATGATGGAGTACACCGAGGAGTTACACAAAATGATAGTAAAGACTCGGCATAGCAAATCTAGAAGAGGGGAAATGCCTTGGTACATCAATGGTCTTAGAACCAACATTCAAGAGGAATTAACCCTTGTCTGGATGAGGATGACCACCATGGAGGAGGCATACGAGTGTGCACTAAAGATAGTGTTGTCCTCAAATTTGAATTCTCAAAATTGAGACAACCCATGGGAAAATTTAATCGAAATTTTGATTAATTATGGATTTAAAGGTTTATTTTCCGTATTTTGTCTTAATCCCTTTTTCTTTAATTTTTGTAAGTTTTATTAATATATTATATACAATGTTATGTATAATTAAAAATGCAATGAGATTTTAAACTTATCATCACACGATTATTTGTATATAATACTTTGCATAATATATTATTTTAACCCCCAAATGCATAATGTCCCGTCTAATATGCGAAAGATGGAGTTTATTTCCCCGTTACATGTTACATGAGTAAATTGTGATGCATAATATTTGAAAAGGTCTGACATTCTAAGTGAGCGGGTATTTCAAGTAACATTGCATATTTCCTAATAACATGTATTTTATTGTTAAATGCAATTTAAAAGGTGCCGAGTCCTGTAAAGTCGAGCTTTTATAAGTGCTATCACATGTTTTATATATGCTGTGTAATATGTGGTCAAGCCTAAAAACTCCGATCACATATTCTGGCATGCAAAGTGCGTTTCCTCTTTAAAGTACATGTATGGCGGCGAATTTTTTTTAACTGATTACATATTTTTTTATTTAAAAAAAGATATATGTTATATGTTTTGTTTGTGGAGTCTTTAAGCGCTTTTTCTCGGACGGCTTACATATAACTCAGGCTTATAACATATGCGAAGACATATGTCAAGAGGTTACAAAATCCGTGGCTTAAAGGGAGGGCGCTGTTTTCAGTAAAGTTTGCATATTACTTTTGACGTGTTCCTCTTCCCATATGAAAGTGGCATCGCTTTTTGCTTGGAGAGCCTGTTTCGATACATCACCAAGTTGTGTGCCATTTGCAATTTCAAACCCGTTTTTCTTTCAAAGGAGACCACGGTTCTAACTTTCCAAGGGAGGGCATTGATTTGTAAATAGTTTACATATCATTTTCAAAACATATGCCAACGCTTTCCTATACAGATGCCAATGTCTTCTTTCTTTAATAAGTAGAAGGCGTCGTTTTTTTTAGTCAAATGCATATCATTTAATACCGAAGCATGTGCATATCGTTTTTAAAAAAACCCTTGGCATGGTTTGAAGACTAATGGCATTGATTTTATATCACATAGCATATCATTTTTAAGAACATATGTGCCAGTCTTCTTAAACGTTTTCTTCTCCAAGGAAACCAAAAGCGAGTTTTGTCTTTTGCATTGCATAAAAACGTGATTTTAGAAGCTGTGTTTTGTGAAGAAAGATCTGCCTAGGGCATGGCATGAAGAAAAACGGATTTTGTTCAGACTTTCCCATGAATTTCGCCATCGATCTCTGCATTTTTTACTCCTAAATGCTTGGGAATTTGGTAAGCTTTCTTCTTGTTTTACAAAAACGTTTTTCTTCATTCTTCAAATTCGAAATGCATTTATTTTAGAATTGATGAGTGTGGTTTTTGTTTTGCTTTACAAGAAAGAGTTTGATATCAATTAGGGCATGTTTTTGGTTGAATTATTCCAAGTTAGTTGCTGTTTTTGTGCAATTTAAGAATGCATGGAAGACATTTGTCTTTCCTCTTTCCATGATTCATGTAAATACATTTATTTTGCATGAGGAATTAATCAAATTCCTTGCCTATATCTCCCAACTTGCTCTTCAAGACTAAATTCAAAATTCTCACATAATTTCCAGAATTTTGTGAATCCTGTAAGCTTGAGGGAGAAGTTTGTGGTTCTTCCCTTTTGCATTCAAAGAGAAGGTATAATTTCCTTATTCTTTTTCTTTGTTGCATATGCATTTTCATTTTTTTTGTGTTTGTTTTTCATTTCCATTTCTTCTTCTTCTAAGTTGCATATGAGAATGCAATTTATTCTTATATGCAGTTGGGATTAAAAACCCCCTTCTTGATGGTGACTTTCCCAAAAAATGAATGAAAAGATGCTAAATGCTCCCCCAAATGCAAGATGCAACAAAAGGCCGACCTTTTCATATTCTCAATGATGAAAAGACAAGTGTAAGACTTCCAATATGCTAAGTAGCGAAAAGCCCACTTTTCACTTTCATCTTCATATGCATTTGTTTCTAAAAAGCTCACCATGCACATGGCGTGTTCGTTCATGAGCTGTAGATGATTCCAAAAAAACCCACCTTGCATATTGAACATTTTCTCATGCATATATGCGTCAATGTATTCATTTTATCAAACTCAAAGTTTATTGTCCGCATATTGTAGTGCCTCCAAAATACTAATTTCTTCCCTATATGTGTTATGGATTGAAAAACCCACTTCTTTCATAATGTTCATACTTACATATCAAAGAAGAAGTCCAGCTTTCTGATATTCAAAACAACCACAAAAGCCCACCTTTTTGTGTCTTTTTATGAGATGTATGATCTTCCCCTCAAACAAATGAAGAATAATATGCAAGAAGCAAAGTGCTTCCCATATGGTTGCAAAGAGAAAGGAGATCTTACTCAAACATGCGATTAAGTTTCAAAGTCTTGATTTCAAATTCTGAGGTTGCAGAAGCATATGAAGCAGGAACTACCATATGATGGAGTCATACAAAGAAAGGGATAGAAGATGCAATGATGATTGACATAGAATGCTGTCAAGAGTGAAATCATAATGAAAAGATGCTTTTCCAACAATCACCACTATGATGCAGAGCAATCAAAGATGCAGTTTCATATTCCGGTTCGAGATATTTTCACCAAACTAGAACACATCAGTCATCGGGCATCTAGTAGCAACATGAAGACCGACAGAGGATGACACAAATAGATGTTGTGTCTTGTCAGACACTTAGAGTATTTCATTATGCATTTTGTAATTTGTAATTGACAGATTACATGCAGTGTAAGAAAATGATGTAATTGTATGTGATAGTATCACATGCAAAGTAGTCTCATGTAATCATGCTGCAAGTACATTAGGTACAAAGATGTAATTGCATGTGATAGTATCACGTGCAAAGTAGTCTCATGTAATCATGCTACAAGTACATTAGGTCCTGCAACATTGAATAGATCAAAGTTAGTGAGGGATAAGGATTGAATAAATCAAAGTGGTTAAGGGTATCCCCTTTCTTGTCCACTTTCCTCTCTCCTGTTTTCCTATATAAAGGAGGGAGCTCATTGTAAATAGGGATATTTTGTTGTGTGCAAGTAAACTATAGGCAAAACTGTAATATTCTGAAGATTTTGTGTTTCATTGCAAGAGAGTTGAGCATCTGAATAAAACGAATAGAGATTGACAAACTTTGAGTTGTTGTCTTGACAATTGATGAATGTTTTCTTATGTAGCATTTGTTAATCCTTAATTCAAATTGAATAGTTAACTTGTTTATTTCATTGGAGCATTTTTAATCGAAGTTTTTCTGAAGACTTTGTGCTTCAGAAGATTGGGGTTACTATAGAGAGTAGTGGCTGTAACATTCTAAAGATGAAGACTTTGGACTTCAGTGTTGGAATTTTAGATTAATTAGAGGATGTTCAAGGGAAGAATTTGAGCTTTCTTGAACATCTGAAACTAGAGTACTTATTTGAAGTGAGGACAATAGACTTTGAGCTCTTGTATCATTTCATCTTTAGATAAAATTCATTGCTGTCTCAAAGAATTGTTCTTAAGTCAATCTTTGAGTCACTGGTATTACTGTAGCAAGGAGAAATGTGTGTTACAGTTCAGTTTTACTTGAAACCACCTATTGTAAGAAGGGAGCCTCCCCTATTGCTGAGAGGAGAGAGTAATCTCACATACTGCTGCCTAAAGGTTACATTTTGCCAAGTTGTAGTCTTAGTGACTTGCAAAATATTTACCCAACAATTTTTGGCGACTCTACTGGGGAACTGAAGATATTTTTATCACAAGGTTGATAAGAAGTTCAATTGAGAAGACTTTGGGCTTCTACTTGATTTTCTAGCCCCGTAGAAGTGACGGAGGACTTTGCGCCTTCGTGGACACTTTACTTCTTTAAACATTTTGTTGTTGTTGTTTTTATAAGTCTTTTACATACTTTCACTTTGCAATCTTTTTCTGAAAAAAGGGAAAAAGATTAATTGTTTTTTCTATAGGAGAGAACTAGTTCCATCCAAACTATTTAGTTGATCTAATTGTTCTACTAGAGACACGATACAGATTCAGAAGCGTCATGCTTTCGTTTGAAGTATGCTTGTTCCTATCCATTGTAATTATTCCATCATTTTGTTATTTCTGGTAGTTTCTCAAGCTTTTTACCAAGGACATGTAAATGGCCGAAGGTCCTTGGGGAAATATTTTTGGTCTGTTGAATTTGGCTCTACCTCTACATGCTCTTCCTGATGGCTCACAAATTTTTTTTCCAAAGTTCTTTGGTAATGGACTACAACATCCTGATGAACATATCTGGTTTTTACATCACATGCGGTGTTCTTGGTGTTGAACATGAGGACATGTCTGCGAGGTTTTTCGTGGAAACTCTCCAAGGTGTGGCTGTTGACTGGTTTTACCATCTACCACCACAAACTATTACAAACCGAGCTACTCTCATAGCCAAGTTTGAAGAAAGGTTCATGCCGCCTGAAGATGCCCATGCGCTGTTGGCCCAACTCACTCAATTGAAGAAGGCATACAACGTACCTATGCGTGAATTTGTGGCTCATTTCAACAAGTTGACACGAAAGATTTCAGCTTTTGCTCAGCCTATAGTTGTAAATTTGAAGTGTTTCTTTGTCAATGCTAAGATCCATGAAGTCAGTTTTCTATTGAGAAGAGAAGCTCCCGCTACTCTTGCAGCTGCACAGACATTGGCCATTGGAATTGAAGATGATCTTATTCTTGCTGGGTAGATAAGAATTGAAGCAGGTAGGTTTGAAGGAAGTTATCTTTATTTTGTTTCATTTTCTTCCATGACAACAACGGATCTTGCAGTGCAGAGGTTGGCAAATGAGTTGCTTGCTCTTAAAAAGAAAATAGCTCAGGGTACATCTTCGTTCCTAACGAAGATGTACAAAGAAAGCCTCTCCTAAACGTTGCTCATAGTTCTGTTGTTGAGAATCAACAAAAGTTGGCTTCATCACCAAAGAAGCTTGCTATTGAAGCACCATCAGTGAAGGCAACAACAAAGCATCCTGAATTTGAGGATAGTGATCTTGCTATACTCTTCCAAGAAAAGGAAGAAAACATAGCTGGAGACTCTTATTTCTGGTCCACAGTCTCAGAAAGCTATTGATAAAAATAAAAAAGATGTAACTCATTCTTCTGATGCTCAAATGAACGAAGACAATCATGTCATTAGACATGAAAATATGGACATGCATGAAGGTTCCAGTCAAGTTAAAATGGGTGCATCTTTGTTTCAAGTTCATAAACTTGAACGAGTGTTGCATGAAAGATCTACCCCCAAACTTGATGAAGATCATTTCATGACTACTATAGAAGAGTTTTGCTCAAATCTTGTTGGTAATTCTCCTGAATTTGAAGTTTGTGATCAACATACTGAAGAATGCATTGCAGTCATGTATTCATCTGAATCGCATGTAGCGAATCATTTGGAGCATGAGATTGTCATGGTTGAAAAACCCATCACTCAAGTTGTAGCTGGAAATAAGAATTCAGTCTTTGTTCGGTCAAGGGGATGTCCCATAAGACATCTCGCTTGGTTGGAGGCCAACGGAAAATCAGATGTTCCACTAGTACCTGAGCATGAAGATACAATTGAGGAAGAGGTTAAACATGCATTTGCAGTTCAGCAGGAGCAGATTGGATCTATGGACTCATCTTTGAGCAGCAATACATATGACTCGTCTCAAGAAGGTGAATTTGTTCATCTCTTCCAAGAGGTGTTGTATCAAGCATTGGCATCATTGCTCCAACTGTTCGTGTTTCATGGTTACAAAGTTGCATGTGAATGTGCAAGGTACTACAAGCTACTGAAAAAAGGTAGCTATTTTGTTGAGCCAGTAAACGGTTTCATCTGAAAAGTTGCATTGTCGGCTAGTTTTAATTACGTAGATTTTCTTTGTTTTCAATAAGTGTGTTTGCACAAATTTGCTTTGTTTTAAATAGGTTTTTCTTTGCGTCGGTCACGTCATCCTTTTTGTTTTGTGTTTTTGATGCTTGACTATGTAGCCCAATGGATACTAAGGCACTTGGAGATTCTGGATTCTACATTTCTCGTTTCTAAGAACAAACGAGCTATGTTCCCCAGTTAGAGCCAGCTGTTGTCCTCAAATTTGAATTCTCAAAATTGGGACCATAGTTGAAAATCTCGCGATTATATCTCGGATATCGTGATATATCGCGCTACACAAATTGAAACGATATTATCTCCATTAATATCGCTGACGATATTTCCAATATCGCTCAGCGATTTTTACCTAAAAATATCGCAATTTTAGCGATTTTTACCCAAAAATCTCTCCGCTTATAACACTTAAGTTAAAAACAAATGATTTTTAAAAATTTAGGGATTTTTTAAAAGTTGTAAAGGCGTCGGGATTAGGTTGTTTTTGTTGGGATTAGGTGCAGTCTATATTATATTTCTAGTTTTCATTGATACCGAAACTTGAACTTAATATGTATTCAGAAGTTGTCGACTTGAAGTTTCATGAAGTTTGACTTCGATATGTATTGAACTTATTTTTATTCAGATGTCGTACTTGTTTTTTGGTATATGATAATGATTCTATGTTTTCTGCTAAGTTCTAAATTCTAATTGCTATGTATTTAACTCAAAACTTTGATTAATATATGGTGAATATCTCAAATCAGTATATATTCTACAAATTTGGTGTTTATTTGTGTTTTTAAGAATATTTTAAAAAATTACATATTTTCAGATGTTCGATAAAAGTGCCAATTTATTGCCATTATTTTCGCCGATTTTTTGCCGAGACCGAGATTTTCAACCTTGATTGAGACAACCCATAGGAAAATTTAATCGAATTTTCGATTAATTATTGATTTAAAGGTTTATTTTCCGTATTTTTGTCTTAATCCCTTTTCCTTTTATTTTTGTAAGTTTTATTAATATTTTTATATAAAATGTTCTGTATAATTAAAAATGCAATGAGATTTTAAACTTATCATCGCATGATTATTTGTGTATAATACTTTGCATAATATATTATTTTAACCCACAAATGCATAATGTCCTGTCTGATATGCGAAAGATGGAGTTTATTTCCACGTTACATATTACATGAGTAAATTGTGATGCGTAATATTTAAAAAGGTCGGACATTCTAAGTGAGCGGATATTTCAAGTAACATTGCATATTTCTAATAACATGTATTTTATTGTGTAATGCGATTTAAAAGGCACCGAGTCTGGTAAAGTCGAGCTTTTATAAGTGCTATCACATATTTCATATATGTTATGTAATATGTGGTCAAGCCTAAAAACTTTGATCACATATTGTGGCATGCAAAGTGCGTTTCCTCTTTAAAGTGCATGTATGGCGGCGAATGTTTTTTAACTGATTACATATATATTTTTTTAAAAAAAGACATATGTTATATGTTTTGTTTGTGGATTCTTCAAGCGCTTTTTCTTGGACAGATTACATATAACTCAGGCTTATAACATATTCAAAGACATATGTCAAGAGGTTAAAAAACCCGTGGCTTCAAGGGAGAGCGCCGTTTTTGGTCAAGTTTGCATATTACTATCGACGTGTTCCTCTTCCCATATGAAATTGGCGTCTCTTTTTGCTTGGAGAGCCTGTTTCGATACATCATCAAGTTGCGTGCCATTTGTAATTTCAAACCTGTTTTTCTTTCAAAGGAGACCACAGTTTTAACTTTCCAAGGGAGGGCGTTGATTTGTAAATAGTTTACATATCATTTTCAAAATATATGCCAACGCTTGCCTATACAGATGTCAACGTCTTCTTTCTTTAATAAGTATAAGGCGTCGTTTTTTTAGTCAAATGCCTATCATTTGAAATACTGAAGCATGTGCATATCGTTTTTAAAAAAACCCGTGGCATGGTTTGAAGACTAATGGCGTTGATTTTATATCACATAGCATATCGTTTTTAAGAACATATGTGGCAGTCTTCTTAAACATTTTCTTCTCCAAGGAAACCCAAAACGAGTTTTGTCTTTTGCATTCCATAAAAACGTGATTTTGGAAGCTGCGTTTTGTGAAGAAAGATCCGCCTAGGGCATGGCATGAAGAAAAACAGAATTTGCTCAGACTTTCCCATGAATTTCCCCATTGATCTCTGTATTTTTTACACCTAAATGCTTGGGAATTTGGTAAGCTTTCTTCTTGTTTTACAAAAACGTTTTTCTTCATTCTTCAAATTCGAAATGCATTTATTTTAGAATTGATGAATGTGGTTTTTGTTTTGCTTTACAAGAAAGAGTTTGAAATCAATTAGGGCACGTTTTTGGTTGAATTATTCCAAGTTGTTGTTTTTGTGCAATTTAAGAATGCATGGAAGACATTTGTCATTCCTTTTTCCATGACTCATGTAAATACATTTATTTTGCATGAGGAATTAATCAAATTCCTTGCCTATATCTCCCAACTTGCTCTTCAAGACTAAATTCGAAATTCTCACATCATTTCCAAAATTTTGTGAATCGTGTAAGCTTGAGTGAGAAGTTTGTGGTTCTTCCCTTTTGCATTCAAAGAGAAGGTATAATTTCCTTATTCTTTTTCTTTGCTGCATATGCATTTTCGTTTTTTGTGTGTTTGTTTTTCATTTACTTTTCTTCTTCTAAGTTGCATATGAGAATGCAATTTATTCTCATATGTAGTCGGGATTAAAAACCCCGTTCTTGATGGTGACTTTCCCAAAAAATGAATGAAAAGATTCTAAGTGCTGCCCCAAATGCAAGATGCAACAAAAAGCCCACCTTTTCATATTCTCAATGATGAAAAGACAAGTGTGAGACTTTCAATATGCTAGGTAGCCAAAAGCCCACTTTTCACTTTCATCTTCATGTGCATTTGTTTCTGAAAAGCCCACCATGCGCATGGCGTGTCCGTTCATGAGCTGCAAATGGTTCCAAAAAAACCCACCTTGCATATTGAACATTTGCTCATGCATATATAAGTCAATACATTCATTTTATCAAACTCAAAGTTTGTTGTCTGCATGCGTGCAGTGCCTCCAAAATACTAGTTCTTCCCTATATGGGTTATGGGTTGAAAAACCCACTTCTTTCATAATGTTCATACTTACATATCAAAGAAGAAGTCTAGCTTTCTGATATGCAAAACAGCCAAAACAGCGCACCTTTTTGTGTCCTTTTATGAGATGTATGTTCGTCCCCTCAAACAAATGAAGATTAATATCGAAGAAGCAAAGTACTTCCCATATGGTTGCAAAGAAAAAGGAGATCTTACTCAAACATGTGATTAAGTTTCAAAGTCTTGATTACAAATTCTGAGGTTGCAGAAGCATATGAAGTAGGAACCACCATATGATGGAGTCGTACAAAGAAAGGGATGGAAGATGCAATGATGATTGAGATAGAATGCTTTCAAGATTGAAATGATAATGAAAAGATGCTTTTCCAGCAATCACCACTATGATGCAGAGAAATCAAAGATGCAGTTTCATATTCCAGTTCGAGATGTTTTCACCAAACCAGAACACATTAGTCATCGAGCATCCAGTAGCAACATGAAGATCGACAGAGGATGACACAAATAGATGTCGTGTCTTGTCAAACACTTAGAGTATTTCATTGAGCATTTTGTAATTTGTAATTGACAGATTACATGTAGTGTAAGAAAAAGATGTAATTGCATGTGATAGTATCACGTGCAAAGTAGTCTCATGTAATCATGCTGCAAGTACATTAGGTCCTGTAGCATTGAATAGGTCAAAGTTAGTTAGGGATAAGGATTAAATAAATCAAAGTGGTTAAGGGTTTCCCCTTTCTTCTCCACTTTCTTCTCTCCTCTTTTCCTATATAAAGGAGGGAGCTCATTGTAAATAGGGATCTTTTATTGTGTTGAAGTAAACTATAGGCAAAATTCTAATATTCTGAAGACATTGTATTTCATTGTAAGAGAGTTGAGCATCTGAATAAAAGGAATAGAGATTGACAAACTTTGAGTTGTTGTCTTGACAATTGATGAATGTTTTCGTATGTAGCATTTGTTAATCCTTGATTCAGATTGAATAGTTAACTTGTTTATTTCATTGGAGCATCTTTAATCCAAGTTTTTCTGAAGACTTTGTGCTTCAGAAGATCGGGGTTACTATAGAGAGTAGTGGCTGTAACATTCTAAAGCTGAAGACTTTGGGCTTCAGTGTTGAAATTTTAGATTAATTAGAGGATGTTCCAGGGAAGACTTTGAGCTTTCTTGAACATCTGAAACTAGAGTACTTATTTGAAATGAGGACAAAAGACTTTGAACTCTTGTATCATTTCATCTTTAGATAAAATTCACTGCTGTCTCAAACGATTGTTCTTAAGTCAATCTTTGAGCCACCGGTATTACTGTAGTAAGGAGAACTGTGTGTGTTACAGTTCAATTTTATTTGAAGCCACCTGCGGTAAGAAGGGAGTCTCCCCTATTGCTGAGAGGAGAGAGTAATCTCACATACTACTGCCTAAAGGATACATTTTGTCAAGTTGTAGTCTTAGTGACTTGCAAGATATTTAGCCAACAGTTTTTGACAACTCTACTATGGAACTGAATGCATTTTTATCACAAGGTTGATAAGAAGTTCAATTGAGAAGACTTTGAGCTTCTACTTGATTTTCTTGTCCCGGAGAAGCGATGGAGGACTTTGCGCCTTCATGGACACTTTGCTTCTTTAATCATTTTGTGTTTTTATAAGTCTTTTACATACTTTCACTTTGCAATCTTTTTCTGAAAAAAGAGAAAAAGATTAATCATTTGTTCTATAGGGGAGAACTCGTTCCATCCAAACTATTTAGTCGATCTAATTGTTCTACTAGAGACACGATACACATTCAGAAGCCTCAGGCTTTCGTTTAAAGTATGCTTGTGTCCTATCCATTGTAATTATTCCAACATTTTGTTATTTCTTGTAGTTTCTCAAGCTTTTTACCAAGGACATGTAAATGGCCCAAGGTCCTTGGGGAAATGTGTTTGGTTCGTTGAATTTGGCTCTACCTCTACATGCTCTTCCTGATGGCTCACGATTTTTTTTTCAAAAGTTCTTTTGTAATGGACGGCAACATCCTGATGAACATATTGCTGGTTTTTACATCGCATGCGGTGTTCTTGGTGTTGAACATGAGGACGTGTCTGTGAGGTTGTTCGTGGAAACTCTCCAAGGTGTGGCTGCTGACTGGTTTTACCATCTACCACCACAAACTATCACAAACTGGGCTACTCTCATAGCCAAGTTTGAAGAAAGGTTCATGCCGCCTGAAGATGCCCATGCCCTGTTTGCCCAACTCACTCAATTGAAGAAGGCATACAATGTACCTATGCGTGAATTTGTGGCTCATTTCTGAAAGGAAACTAAGTGTGCGGAAAACAGTTCCCTACACTAAACTCCCGAGAAGAGGATCGTGCAAATTCAGATTTAACCCTTAGCAATTACAAAATGATAATACAATAACATGCATACATAGAAAAATGAGAATGACACAATGATTTACCCTGGGGAAAACCTTTTGGTTAAAAACCCTAGCACTCCAAAACCTGCACAATGTATTAATCGAAACTAATACTATTTACAATACACTTGCAATGCAAGTTCTTTCAGGAGATAATCAACACTTGAAGACAAATTCGGCAGCATAAAAACGTTTCAACAATACACTAACTTCTCTCAGATTCGCAACCCTAAAAAACGCTTATATCATGCGCTTCACTTTTTAGGGCAACTTCCAAAAACAACCGTATTAGGGTTTTACCATTCTCTGCGAAAATAGGAACCCGAAAAACACGATTGCAGAAGAGTGTACAGTACTCAACTGATTAGTTGCCACATGTCTTGCATGTCTTCACCCGTCATCGAAACTTCCACAATTAGCTCTTACAAATATTAATGACCGTCATAGGAATCCGTCATAACCATTTCAGTCATGATTA
>MU226586.1:1049060-1076057 GCA_018584345.1 Thuja plicata | reverse complement strand
AGTTTCAGCTCATAGAGACCTTCATATGAAACATTTTTATGCATGTAGTTATCATTAGAAGCTGTGATCAACAATATGTTATAAATTCTATAATTGTGTTTATCAGAATATTGGGTCCTCCATCTTTCTTTGGTGTATCACCTTCTTTTAACAGTTTTAAAAGTTTCATTAAAGTCTTTCTATCTCTTTTCCTATCATTTGTAAGTTTTTTTTAGGTAGCATAGGTGATCCATTTTCAAAGAATTTAATAGGAACCGGCCTAGAACCCGGAGGTTCAGTCACCCACATAGTTTACCCACAAACTTGTGATTGTTCCCATGTTATCCAGAATTTTCTAAGTGTTATGCGCTTAGTGTTAGGGTGCAAATTCAGGAGTTAACAGTAATCCATACACAACTTCAAATGGACTCTTACCAGTAGTCCTGTTTGTACTGTTATTATAGGCAAACTCTGCTTGAGGGATGACTTGTTCCCATCCTTGCCCATACTCCTTAGTTAGACACCTTAGCAAATTACCAAGAACTCTGTTAATAACTTCTGTTTGTCCATCCGTTTGAGGATGATATGCAGAGCTATGTGCCAAGTTGGTTCCCAATCTATTCCATAATGTTTTCTAGAAGTGCTCCATAAACTTCACATCCCTATCTGATACAATACTAGTTGGCAACCCATGTATCCTTACTATTTCCCTAAAGAAAAGATGAGCAATATGACTAGCATCATGAGTTGTTTTATGAGGGATAAAATGACTCATTTTACTGAATCTATCTACTACCACAAACACTATCCAAACCAGTTGGTGTTTTAGGTAGCCCCACTATGAAGTCCATACTTATGCACTCCCAAGGCCTATTAGGGATGGGCAATGGCTGATAGAGCCCTGCATTTGACGATGTTCCTTTGGCTTTTTGAAATACCCCACATTGCTCAACATACCTCCTTACATCCTTCTGCATTTTAGGCCAATGATAAAATCTCTCCACAAGATCTAGGGTCTTATTTAACCCAAAGTGCCCACTCAAACTACCATTGTGCTTCTCTTGGATGAGGTTCTCCCTCAGGGAACCCCTTGGAACACATAGTTGTTTTCCCTTAAACAGTAAGCCATTATGCAATGTATAGTCAGCATACTCACTATGAAAATGGTTATCAAAATCAATGCATACCTTGTAGATCTCTGAGAAATCTGCATCTCCTTCATATAGATCCTTGAATCCTTCAACTCCTGTGCTCTGCAACTGTATCTCTTGGACAGTGAGCAATCTCCTACTAAGTGCATCTGCAACTTTGTTGTTCACTCCCTTCTTATGCTTGATTGTAAATGTGTATGACTACAGAAATTCCATCCACTTTATGTGTCTCAAACTGAGCTTCTCTTGTGTATTTATGTAGCTAAGAGCTTGGTTATTTGTGTATACCACAAACTATTTTGGCAACAAATAGTGCCTCCACTTCTTGAGAGCTTGAACCAATGCATAGAGCTCCAAGTCATAAGATGAATATCTAGACTTTGCCTCATTTAACCTTTCACTAAAGAAGGCTACTGGCCTTCCTTCTTGACTTAGGATAGCACCCACTGCTATATTGCTAGCATCACATTCTACAATGAACAATTTGTCAAAACTTGGCAAAACTAGAATGGGTTGTGTAGCACTTCTTTCTTCAATCTTTCAAATCCTTCATTGGCTTCCTTGGTCCGTATGAACTTTGTCTTGACTCCACCCTTTATAGTACCTAGGACAGGTGCATAAATTTCACTAAACCTCCTCACAAACTTCCTATAAAACTAAGCCAATCCATGTAAGCTTCTCACTTCTGTCCCTGTTTTTGGAGTAGGCCAACTTAAGATTGCTTCAACCTTGCTTTTATCCTTTTTTAGATCACCTTGGGAAACTACAAACCCTAAATAGACAAGTTCTTGTTTCATGAATTCACTTTTCTCAAGGTTAATGGTTAGCTTCTCTTTTTGGAATTTCTTTAACACAATCTGTAGGTGTTTCACATGCTCTTCCTTGGTTTTACTAAAGATGAGGATATCATCTAGGTAGACTACTACAAATACAACTATGTGATCCTTCAAGACTTTGTTCAGGACCCTCATAAAAGTACTAGGTGCATTTGTAAGCCCAAATGACATTACTAACCACTCATAGAGTACCTCTGTAGTTTTAAAGGCAGACTTCCACGCATCCCCCTCTTTCATCCTAATTTGATAATATCCACTCTTAATGTCTATTTTTGAGAAGTACTTAGCGCCCCCAAGACAATCCATCAAGTCTTCTATTCTAGGAATAGGAAATCTATACCTAATTGTTATCCTATTTATTGCCCTAGAATCAGTACACATTTTCCACTTACCTCCCTTTTTAGGAGCCAAAACCACTGGAACAGCACATCGGCTGATGCTCTTTCTTATTAGACCTTGGTCCCAAAGCTCTTGAACTTGCCTTGCAATCTCCTTGTTTTGTTCTGGTGTCATCTTGTAAGCAGCTTTATTAGGCAATGATGCCCCTGGCAAAAAATCAATCTGATGACCGATTGCCCTTTGTGGAGGTAGTGTAGTTGGTGTCTCATCGCATATGATGTCTTTGAATTGATCCAGCAGTTGTCTAACTTCTGTAGGCGTAGGTGTCTAATTGGGTGTCTCTTCCTCCTTTGGTTTTACCAAGATAGCATAACCAACTCCTTCTTCCTTCATATCTTTTAAGAATTCTTTTCAACTCATTAAGAGTGTATTGGTGTCCTTCCTTTCCACTATATCCTCCTCTATCAAGGACTGAATCTTATAAGTGACTCCATTCTTCTTGAATGAGTACTTGTTCTCCTTGCTATGGTGGACTGCTTCTCTGTCATACTGCCATGGTCTTCCAAGCAACAAATGGCAAACATCCATTGGTAACACATCACAAAGTATCTTGTCCTGATACTTCCCTATGGTAAATTCAACCCATACTTGTTCATTGACCAATATGTTTTGCCCCTTGTTCAACCAAGTTACTTTATAGGGGTTAGCATGGGATATCTTGTTTGATTTCAACTTCTGCACTGCCTCCTCTGAGATCACATTATCTGTTGACCCTGAGTCTATGATGAAGCTATACACTTTGTCATGAATCTCGCACTTCACCCTAAAAGTGCTCTCCTTTGTTTGTGTTCTTTGTTAGGTTCTTTGATCAAGATCCTCCTAAGCATTAAGTTCTCTCCCTTCTCTGAATCAAGACTTACCTCAGAGTGTTTAGTACTGTCTTCTTCTTGCACATATGCAATTTTCTTTTCTCTTTGTGAAGATGATGGCTTATCCAGACACCTATAGGTAGGGTGACCCAATTGTCCACAGTTATAGCATTTCATTGAAGCAAAATTTGAGCTTCTTCCAAAACCACCATATCTACCTCTTCCACCACTATGATAACGTCTTCCTCTGCCATAGCTTCCTCTATTGTTTGACTCATTTGTTTGCTCAATGAGCTTAGAGTCTCCTTGACCTCTGGTGTCATTGCTTCTTCCACTAGAACCTCCTCTATGTCCTCTAGAGTCTCTACCTCTTCCTCTACCCCTAGAGCTTGAATCTTGCTTCTTTCTAAGTTTTTCTTCCACCTTAAGGGCCATTTGAAAACAACCGTGGATAGAAGTTTAGGTAAAGAGGCTTAGTTCCTCTTGAATGTTCCACCTAAGTCCATTGAGATACCTAGCTACTTTGATGCTTTCTATCTCTTGCACTCTGGACCTAAGGCATAATTTCTGAAATTCTTTTGTGTAGGCTACCACATCTAAGTCCTTTTGTCTGAGATTCTGTCTCTTTTTATGCAGTTGGATGTCATAATCCTCTGGTAGGTAATTTTCTTTTACCTTAGCCACCATAGCCTTCCAATTGACTATTGGCTTCTGCCCTTCTCTTTCTCTTTCTTCTTGCAAGAACTTCCACCAAGTTAGTGCCTGTCCTCTCAATCTTGATTTAGCTATCTTCACCTTTTGTGCCTCTGTAATTCCATCACATTCAAAGTGATTCTCCATGCCTTCAACCCATTCCATCACCAATTTTGCATCCATTCGGCCAGAGAATACAGGGATACCTTCTAATGCTTTGCCACTTAGTGCTTTAAGGGCTTTGAGGAAAGGTTCCTCAGGTAGTGGAGGGTCTGGTTCTGGTTCCACATTCTCTTCAATCTTAGTCTTTCCTTTAGCTTTATCCTCTTCTAACTGTTCTTTCACCTTACTTGCAGTCTCTGCAACTTCTGCCAATTTGTGTTTCATCTCCTCCATAGCTTCTTCTAGGAGTCTATTCTTTTCTTGTTGTTCTAACAAATCTCTTGCCAACTCTGCATTGGTCACCATGGTGCTCTCACCAATTGACTCACTCACCTCTAGCATGCACACTCACTTCCCAAGCCTTTCAATGGCTCTGATACCACTTTGATGGGGAGATCTAACTCACAAGATCTTTCTTTCTCTTCTCAAGGCCTTTCCTATGACCTTACTAGGGTACTTCTCTCTACCCTAACCAGAGGACACTCCTATGGTCCCTCTACTCCAACTAGATCTCTCCACCAACTTCAAACTCTCCTCAATCCTTCTCTACTCAACTGTGCATCCATAGACTCAATTCAAGTACCTATGCTCCCAAACTGTTCTTGGCAATAGAAATAGGTGTTCACACTATTTCCCCTTCACCTTCAATCCATCTTGACTCATTTTGATAGGTTCTTTCATAGATTTCCCATCGAGTTCATTCTTTCCTATTTTCTAGGCCTTGTAGCCTTTTTAGCCCAATTAGGCCTCCTAAAACCACCAAACTTGGAATAACTTCCAATCCACCTTAACAACCCACCAAATTGACTATGGATTCTTTCTAAGACCTCCTAGGCTTCAAGATTTCCTAGGTCTTAGGTCTCCAAAGTGTTCGTACTTAGGACTTCCAGCAAAACCCTATTTTTAAGGGTTTCTAGGGCATGTAGATCAGTCTGTCTTCTTTGCTCTCACTATGTGCTTTGATGGACTCCTCTACACTTCTCCTTGCATACACATGACCTTGTCACATGCCCCTACGCTCTCCAACTCGTGATTGGCACAAACCAATCCATTAAACAAGGCTTCTTGCCTCTGCAACTGTGCAAACTCCTAGCCGGATACCTCTGTACTCGCCTAGCGCCTGCTTGCATAAATAGCTCCCCTGCATAAAACGAACCCTAAAGCCATATTTACACTATGTACAAAGTGCCCTTCTTGATTCCAAGTAGCCATTGAGATTCAACCACGGGAACTCAAAAAGGAGCCATATTTACATGGTTGACACTGTTCATGACAGTGAACTAGAAGAAATTAACGAATTTACAAAATGACAAAGAAATGCACGAACTTCTCAAATCAACTCCACAAAGCTTAATTACATAACAAGAACTAACACCTCAAAGAATTGCAGTAGACCATTCAATCCATTAAGGTTGGATGATGGCTCAAAACTAGTCTCTGTATCACAAAAACAGTGCTCCCACTAAGTCAGTCCGTACAATCTGACATCCAACCCTTCAATTAGGGTTTGGGTGACCTTATATAGTCCATCCCCATGTGCTCAGACCCTAAGGTCGGGATTTGGACCCATTAAATGCCGAATGCAACATTCTAGGAAATGTTGTCATGACAACTTTGCAAAGTTGCAAAGTTGTCATGAGCAACTTTTGCAACTTTTGCAATTTTGTCTTACAACTACTCTAACTTGCTCAACTTGATCCAAAATCATTCCATTGGATCTCAAATCACCTAAAAAACAATAAAATAACACTTGTCCCTTCATTTGGGGATCTTGGTCATTGTTTGACCAACTTTGACTTTCCTAGTCACCTATTGCAAAACTGACTGTCTAGGACCTTCTTGAACTTAACCAAAGAGAACACTTAACAACTCCTATTTACACACACACCTTGGGACTTTATCTTAGTCCTTATTCATTGGTGGTTGGTTAGAACCACCTACAAGCCAAAATTGAAACTAGGATCAAACTAAGATCCTAAGGTGCTCCTGCACCACTTACTAAAAATAAAAATAACTAATAGAGTGCCTGAAAACACTCTAGTAAGTGTCATTAGGAATCATCTGGCAAATTAAGCTCAAAAAAACATTTGGAAATGCCAAAGAGCTGAACTGCAGAGGCTCCAAGACCCGATGAGTTCCGTAACCAATCCACATTAGGAACCCGAAGAATAGGCTAATAATCATTAACTTCCAATAACTTAGGAAGGGGACATTACAGCTTATTAACAGACATCCTCTAGCTTGTATGATCCCGCAGCACATAGTTTCCTATTTGGTTATGAGCTATTACATGACACTAAAGTTATATGGGACAAAATTGTTTGAGATAAATTATTTTGGTGATGAATATCAAAGAAGAAAAATGTAGGTCTCCATTCTTGTGTCCTATTCTTTAGCGTTGTGGCATGTTGGTTTGTGGGTATAACTTATATGGCTACACTAGTCAATGAAACCAATTTGGCCATGGATCAGTTTCAGAATGGATTTTAATGAAGAATATACTTAGAAAGTTTTGCTAGATGCACTGTTTTGTTAGTATGTTTTAGAAATGTTGTTTGTTCTTTGCAAGGAGATTGATTCATTTGTATCATATTAAAGAAAGAGAGCATACTCTTTGTACAAAGCATATTCTTCTTGCATTTTATGGAGAAGCTTTCCTAAATTCAGATTTGCAACCTGGAGGTTGAAGGAGATAGGTTTTTAATTTTTATTGATTAAATTGTCTGCAACTACAATTAACAATCATATGAATTCTTATGTTGTAGGTGTTTCCTGGAGCAGATATTGTGGGTGTTGATCTTTCCCCATACTTCTTGTCTGTGGGGAATTTTTGCTTGAAGGAGAAGTCAAACGTATGCTCATATTTCATCCTCTATTTGGGTCTAAAATTGTTTGGATATTATACTCTGGCGTTTATCAAGAAATATTTACTCAAACCAATATTCTAATTCTATTGTTTATAGATAGTAATTAGAACTAGGCATCCATAAAATTTCTTTACTGTGTAATACCTTATGTTTTGAACTTCTTTCATGGCACAATGCAATCTGTAATGTCTACGTAGTATTTGCTAAGTGCTTCTGGGACTGATTGCACATTATGTTTAAGAATTGGCCTCTTTGCTGAACCCACAATTAGAGTTAAAAGGTCTCTAGCCAATGCTTTTTGGAGATCCATTTTGCATTGTTGTGCATTCATTTCAATTTAGTTCAACACCTCTTTAGATGGATATCTTTAAAAAAGACTAATTAACTTGTCTGATGGTGATAAGCCTAATGCAAAACACAAGCAGTCAGTGAATTCCCTGCATTGCCAATTCATTTTCTTTTAGTCAATTACTTGAGCTCGGTAAATATTACTATCCCATTTTATGTTGGTGAGATAACTGTTAGTTTTAACAAGCTTCTAGATTAAGAGACGTGGATTCAAGGAACACAATTCACATAATTTATCTGGTTTATGGGTGTAGTTTCAAAAAGACTATTTACAAAACACAACAAGAAATCTTTAAAGCCTCATACTTGTGGTCATTCTCTTTTAAGCAGTTTTCCAATTTTTATTGAGATGTTCTAGTTTCTTTGCGATGCCTTCTTTTTCCATTTCATTATTTTCAGTTTATTTGCTTTTGTTACTTTTTGTACCATCTAATTGTGCTTGTGGACTTTTCTCGCACTTGTTGTGTGCTTGGTCTGGAATTCTACGTGGGTTGATTCTCAATGCCGGAAGTAAACTCTTACATTGTACGCTTCTTTTGCTATGTGTAACTTTTTTTTTCTTTGAATAACAATTGGATTTTTCAGTTTAAAAAATGTTTGCTTCTAGCTCAAAATTGGAGAGTTATCATGAGATAATGCAATAATTTCAGAATTTGTAGCTACTGATATTGTGGCCATAAATTCCCCCCAAACATAAATTGCAGCTCCTTTCTCTTATCAGTAAGTGGCCACCTTTATTATGTATGTTTGTTTTAGTAATTTTAGTTGAAGTGGATCTAGTTTGTCTATTGCTTAGAAATTGCATTTAAGGTGGTTGCTCATCTACCAAAAATCAAGAAAACCATATTTATCTTATTATATTCCATTTTAAAACAGGATGGTTACTTGCCAATACAGTTTTTGCATGCAATGATTGAAGACACAGGTCTTCCAAGCCATTCCTTTGACTTGGTCTCACTTTCCTCGGTCTGTCATGAACTGCCAAGGTCTGTCACTGAGCAGGTAAATATCCTGAAAGCTTACATGTATTTTCTTGCAAGAGGTAGTTTTAATTTTTAGTTATGTTTTAGAAGTCGTAGACATTCCCGGTGCCTCAGTTTCTTGTATTAGAGTTTACGTAATACTGTAACTTCCATTTTCTTTGCCTATTGCATGCTTTATTGGTTTATTACTGTAACTTGGTTTATTTTTTTCAGGTCATAGATGAAGCAAATCGACTTTTGAAGTCTGGTGGATCCCTTTGTATTATGGAAATGAATCCGCATTCTCCGCTAGTTCAGAAGATGGTCAATAATCTCTTTGCCTTCACTGCGGTAATTCAATTCATAAAATGACAAGAATAATTTGAAACTCTGTACCGAGAGATTTGTCTTGGACTTTAAATGACAGAATATACAGTACTGTCAGCTTCTTTTTTCATAGCTTATAGACAATTTAGTAGCCCAGTTATACTGAATTTGCATTTTTGTTTGCTTTGCAGTTTAAAGCAACAGAACCATATTTTGATGACTATAGAGCATTTTCAATTGAGAAAGCAATTGAAGAGAGAGGATTCACTTTCCCATTTCAGGCAGACAACTCCCCACGGCATAGAACTATCGTTGCCCACAAAAGATAAATCAAGTTTAATGTTTATGGTCAGTTCTTGAAAATCATGCTAATTTTGTGATCAGAATGATATAAGCCGGAAATAATGTGTGTGTTTTTTAACTAGGTGTATTGCATCAATGTCATTGCAACTTTTATGTGCAAAATTCTTGGAAATGATTGGTTCGGCCCACAATTTATTAGTTTATGTTTCAAAAATTCTTGAATGTTTTTTTCATATTGAGAGAAGATAGATTTTTTAGTTTTATATTCCTTCCCTTTTCTTGTTATAGCCCATCTTTGTCACAAAACTGTACATAGTTGTCCTTCTACTGGCTATACTATACTGCATATTGTTGAAATATGAAAGATAAAATTTGAGAAGCTTTAGTGGCTTATATCTAAGGCAGTGGTCTCTCTATCTAAAACAGAATATGAGACTACACGAGTATATTACTCAACTGTTGATAGGGAGCTCCAGGATGAAAATTAACAGCATTATTCTTGTCTCAAGCCATCCTAGCATGCTAGTTTGCATTGATACGAACAGACATACGTTGGCAGGGAGCAAGCCAGGTATTAGATCCCTTGATGATAGCTTCAGTGAAGCTCTCGGCATTCACAACTGGTGTTTGGAAGGAGGAGTCATTTCAGCTTTAGCCTGGTATCTTCAGCTATATATCTTTTTGCCTCAGCTTGTTCTTGATGCATTTCAGTTGTTCTCTGTTTGGCATTATATGAAAGTAGGTCTCAAAGCCTCAACTTTCGCTCATGCTGCTGAATACCTCTATCCATGTATTCATCACATTTGTCTGACAATTCAGTTCTTTCTTATTGGTTCACCATCTGAAGGTCTGACCAATCTACTTTCCAAATATGGATTATGAACACCTTTTCATGGATATTTATGTTAAGGTTGTACAAAATGGAAGTCATTTCCGTGAGAGAAGAAGCAACATTAGGGTCACATTTGCGGATACCAACCTGAATTTAGGAATGGGATAGAGTTTCCTCAGTGTACATCTACTGAGCTAGGAATCTGTCAGTTCAAGAGTAGGTATTCAATCAGGTCTTGGAGTTCTCTTGAACTTAAATTCGAGTGTCAGGCTGGATGCTATAGGCATTAGTGAAGGGTTGAAGAAGTATATTACTAATATCAAATTGGCCAAAATGGGAACCGTTTAACGTATGGTGTTCATTCTATGAATTTCAACATCAGGACAAGCTTGGGATGGAGAATAGGGTTTAAGATACACAAGAGGGAGATTTAATCTCACTCTTAGATTAGGAACAAGGATATTTAGTCATACTACGAGTTCATTTCAGTGAGGAAGCATATGTAGTGCATGAGCATAAGGATAATGAGTATTTCTAGTAACCTCAATCCCCTCCCGGTGTAATCCTTTGGATGGGAACTTTTTGGGTTTGGATTATTCCACTTTTTCTTGGTCCTTTTTTGACTAGCATGACTAAGTCTTAATATTTTTGCTTTGTCTGCTGGTGAAGTTGTTTGATTCTCATTGAGCCCATGAGGGATCAAGTCTTGCTGCAAGAAAAGGCTCCGACACCATAAGGGATGAGGCTGGGATCATACCCCAGGCAGAATTTTTTAATATTTTTGCTTTGACTATCGTCTTTTATGCTTGGAGATTTTGTCTAGAACTTCCTTCACTTTGACATCTAAAGAGCCAAAATGTTGATGCAAAAATCTCTAAAACAATGTAATCTAGAAACAATTTAGCAATAATCACTATGGATTGTGAAAAACTAGAATCATTAATCTAAGGAACCCCAAACTTTATTTTGAAAAATCAAATTCTTCAAGCATAGAACTCCAAAGTCTTATTAAATATGAATAATTATCAAGTAATTTAGTGTAAGATTGTTGAATTGATTTGCAGTCTTATTATAAGCCCGTTTTTTACCGTGTCACTACCTAATTGTCGTCATATGCTAATTGTGAACCTACACACTTTGCACCTACCTTCATTTCATCTCATTTAGGGTGGACTATTTCCCCCAAAATGGGCCCAAATTCAAATGTGTTGGTGTGTCAGTTCTCAACATTTGTGATCCGGTCTTGAAATTTTAGTATGGTTAGAAGTTAGCCTAATTTATGAAATACCTTGAGAACCCTATATAAGGAGGTCATTTCTAATTCATTTGAACATCTATCACATTCACTTCACCTCAAGCATATCCTAGAGAAAGTATTATGAGTGAATTTCTTCATATTTGAGCATTATGGAGCAACAAGTTACAACAATCTTCATGCAAGTTTGTTTTCATTATTGACTTTGTTTTGTCATGTCATGTTATTGCATCAACCATTAAGGGTCTTATCTAAAGATTATATTGCATCACCAAAATTATCAAGTTTGAGGTAATATCATTTTAATTCATCATTTTACTTCAGATTTAGCCTTTGCCTAATCAAAGGCACACTCTCTTTTTAATCATCGTTAGTGTAGGGGAGGTTAATTCTTACCCGAGTTTTATTGAGGCAAGCCCTTATGCAATCAACATTTTCCCTCTTTTCCATGTATAGGATTCAAATCTGAAAAATTTGGATTACAAGTTCGTGAAAGGCAGATTGAGACTAACAGATCCAACTTTGAAGTAGAAGATCTTGGTCATTGTGGGTTAGCCACAATAAATGATACTTTTTCAATGAAATCTCAAGGAGACGACCTATAGGTCATCCTAATATGGAATCCATTCATGAAATTTGCATCAGACATCTTCATGTCAATGGCCTATTGACATTGATCAATACTTTTGGGCTCAAATTGTAGACGCGGGTTCCTTTTTGATTTGTATTTCCAAACCTCTCTTCAGAATTTGCATATTTGTCAATTCTCTAGTGGTCTACCTAATTCCTCAAATCAAAACAACAAACAACAAACAAAAAGGAGAATAATTACATACAATATCCCACTCTCCTTTAAGGATTGAAGTTGAAACTTATTGATTATCCCTTCTTAATGAAACATAAGTGGTAATGATGATCTCCTAAGTTCTTAGTTTGTATCTCTAAGCTAAGAATCCTTATTTTCATCCATTTCATGACCATAGAAGGTAATAGTAAATAAGATGTGATAGGGGTAAGAAGATAAAAAGCTAAAAAGATTTTTACAAATACAAATAGAGCTAAGGTAAGACATTTAAAAGAAGTTGATAAAAAAATTCAGAGGAAAAAAATTGACTTGTAATATCCTCTTCAAGGGAGTAGCCAAAACTGACCCATTTAGTTTTTTTATTCCTATAGGCTAATTTGTGCTATATTAGAGAAAAAATTAATTAAATAAAATAAAGTTGCCCAATAAAGCAAATTTTATGGATAACTTTATTAAAGTAATTAGGACATTCACCTAGTCAATTATCTATTTAGGTCCTCTATTACTTTAGTATGGCTAAGCTAAACTTAGGAGTGCATCTCAATATTTAGATTGACCTAATCATAGGCCAAGTTGTCTCAAGTAATATAATTAAGACACTTGCCATGCTCTAATTGTTAGGAATAAGTAATACTGAGAGGGGGGTGAATTAGTATTACAACACTTTAAATTAAAATTAAACCAATTCCACATAAACCATATGATTGCTGAAATGAAAAGAACATAAGAAAATAACACACAACTCATTACACTATGATTTGTTGTCGAGGAAACTCTGGCCAAGGGAAAACACCGGTGGGGATGGTACCCACAAGCATGCACTAAAGTATAATGTCCCTGTTAGGAGACCTAGCCTTGTTAGGAGCTAAATATTACATAGTACATTTCCTTGTTAAAGGAATAACAACCCTGTTAAAGGTATACAACACCCTGTTAGGGGTACACTGAGCTTACAACTCTTATAATCAATACTCCAGAAATGTACAGCTCTTACAATCAATGCTCCAGAAAAGTATTCTCAGAAATGAACAAAACCAACATCTCCAATGCTTAGATAGTTCCAGTTGTAACTCTTCAATAATCTTTGTCAACCTCTTCTCTCGCACCTGCTATCAGATATCTCATTCACATTCTTACATCTCTTGGCTTTACACAATGTTCTTCATATATATATATATATATATATATATATATATATATATATATATATATATATATCATCTAGTCGGCTCTCTAATACGTTATCTTCCAGTCGGCTCTCTATTACAAAATAGAATTAATAATATAGAGTAAATATAAAGACAGTGCTCTTACATAACCAAAATATAGTTTATGCATAATCATAATCCAACTTAGTACACTAGGAGTCCACGTCATACTCCCTTAATCCTCGCAACTGTTCAACTGCTCTGTTTCACTATTTTGTTGTTTTCGCATGCCTTCAAATCACTCTAACTCTCTATAATCATCACCAAAACCAAATCGATCTTAGGTGTAGGTCATACATACTCCATAGTATCTTCCTCTAAGCTCACTCTTCATCAAACATTGTACTCGATCTTTGCTGTCCAAAATAATACTGTTATACTTTGTAAATCTATTTCTATACTTAGTCAATTTCAGAACTGAATCATCAAAACTGTACTTATCTTGATCATACTTTTAGATGTGTTGCCATAAATGACAACCATTAAGTGTCTCATAACATACCAAAAACATCACTTGCCAACAAACTCTCCCTTTGGCATTGATGACAACACTTATCGAAAAATGACTAAGTGTTCCAACACAAAACTGTTCTCTTCTCTACTACTTCTCTCATTTTTCTCTTTTCTCTTTCCCCCTTTGACAATAATGGCAAAGGTGCATCCAAAATTTACAAAAATGTAGAATTACTGCTTGCTCACCAGTTTTAGAATATCTTGAAAAGAATCTTCCAAGATCTTCACTTCTACATTCCATGACTCTACCAATAACTGACTAACATGAATTAGTCCATTCAGTGCATAGGATGGTGTCTCTATTGCTTTTAACTCTATGGGCATAGATTTTGCCAATGATTCTACATTCTTCTCCGTGTCAGCTTTAGACCAAATCTTGTCATTACTCTCCCTTTCTCTATATCCAAGACATTCAACTTATCAAAAATCTTAGTTACCTCTGTCCATTTCCATTATAGATTATGAGGAGGTCTCACAATTGTCCATCATGTTGTTCAGAGTTGCCTTGTCCTTTGCAATAATGTCTTCAATATTCTAAATGTGTCTGATAGGGTTCATACAGTAGATGTATAGCATCCTTCCATGTGTGACACAACTTCTGGCCTTTGATGTAGCTGATCTTAGAATGCCCAAGTCCCATGAAATAGACTGGCATACTTCCATCACTAAGGACTCATAGTGACCATCAAAATCATCTAGTGCCAATTTCAAGTTTTCTACTTCATCTTTACTTTGAAAAACAATAGGTACTAGAAGAAGTTTATTCATTGTATCAATTGCCCTAGTCATTACCTTAGTCTTCTTGTCACCTCTCTGCTCAGATCTCTCTTTTGCCTTTGAGAATGCGATGAAGGATAGTCTCATCAGTTCATCCTCATCCATGTTGTCAACATTTGTGCTTACATATTTGTCTTTACTTGCCAACAATAGAATATTAGATGTGTCAATTTCAGTTTTTACTTCAACTCTTGCCTCTTCTTTCTTCTCTAACTTTTTGTGTTCTTCCTCTTTCTGTTCTTCTTCTTTCTGTTCTTTTTCATCAACCATTGTATTGTCAATGTTCCCTTCAAATGGATCTTTCTCATCAAGTGAAGTGTCGAGGGTCACAGGCACACCAGAAACATAGAAATCTGGTTGCATGATATCTTCACTCTTCTCAACACTTACCTCAACTATCTTAGAGCTCTCTCCAATTCCTAAAGGTGTAGGCGTAGTAGGTTTAAGAGGTGGAGTATTCTCAAGAATATTACTCATAAGTATCTGATCCAATGCCTTCTGAGTCTCTTCTATGACTTCTTCATATTTCCTGCACATAATTTTCACTAATCTTGCTTTGGTTCTCAACAAGGGTTTGAGTGCTCCCAATATTATTTCTCTCTCCTGTACTGAAACTACTAGAAACATGTGCTCAATAGCTTGATTTCTTATATCCTCATCTTCAATATTTGCAAGTTGTTTTCTAATTTCCATTTTTCCATACAATTCCTCAGGTGTACTGCCTTCTATCTCTAGTAGATTCTTTTTGAAAACAAGTAAATGGTTAATCACTATGTCCTCAATCACTAGTTTGTCAGATTCTTCATACTTTTCATAATATTTGTTCATTGAAACAAGCTTCCTTGCTCAATAGCTCTCTTCTCTAACATCTTTATATTAGGCTTTCATACCTGTCTGTCACTTGTGGTCTCTTTCTCAACTTTCTTTTCTTCTACTTCTTCAGTCCTCTGCTTCTTAGGAGGTGAGTCCAACTTAGTGGACCTAGTGTTTCTCCGAGGAACAATCTTTTCTGCCCGCAAAGTCTTCTATGGTGGTGAGGGTGTAGTTACATCAATAACAGTAGAAGTAGGACTAACTATCTGCTCAATCTCTGGAGGTGGAAGGGCTGCAGTAGCAGTACTTGCGAACCCAAGTGATCTATATGCTATCTTCTTCCTTACTTCTCTCATCTCTTCTTTACTAATACCTGCCTTAGCTGCACAATCATCAACTATATTCTCCACTCTTCTCTTTCTTAAGCCTCTAGTTTGTTCTTCTCTGAACTTAGCTGATTTCTCTTTATATGTGCCCCTCCTCAGATGTATCAACTTCAGATTTCAAGATATGTTCAATTTGCATAAATAGAACCTCTGAACCGACTTCATAACCCATGGGATAACACCATTTCTTTCTTGGTACAATGGCCTCAAAACATACACAATCAGTTTCAACCATGAAACAGATTGTATCCTTTTATTTCTCAACTAACTGTTCAGAAATTATAAAGCATAACTAGAACCTCTGAACTGACTTCATAACCCATGGGATAACACCATTTCTTTCTTGGTACAATGGCCTCAAAACATACACAATCAGTTTCAACCATGAAACAGATTGTATCCTTTTATTTCTCAACTAACTCTTTAGAAATTCTTAATCTCTCTTTCATTTGCCTATGAAGAATCTTGACCATGCCAAACAGTTCTCCATCTACCCATGTGTTGTTTTTTCTTCGATAGCTTTGTGAAATCTGAATACCAGTGGGTATGTTGTCACTCCATGCTCTAGGGTGCATGCCAGTGAACTTATGCTAAATGTGGATATACATATGAATTAGAAGTGAGCCAAATCTAAAGGTCTTGGATTTATCCTTCTTGACTAGCTTTACATTCTCCAAAAATTGTTGTGCCAGAACCTTGCATAAGTTATATGTAGTGTTTTCCTTTACCATCCTGTAAGCCATCATAATGACTCTTGCTGAAACTGAATTAGGTCTACTGTTGTAGTAAAATTTGTATCCAAGTATCATCGCGATCAGTCTAACATTTTGCTGGAATATATCATTCACTGTCATAGCTCGTTTGTCCCATTTAGAATGTGTTAGGGTTTCAACTTGTTTCTTTATGCGCTTCTCTACCACAGGGATAACTCCAGTGTTGTCTAACCCAGTTATATCATGAGTCAACTGACTACAGATATTTACAGGTTTCTCTCTTATCCAGATGAATTGATCATGAACTCTGCTAAGTAAGATTTTGACCATTCATCTTCGCTGAATTCATACAAATCTAACATTTTCATAATGCTCAGGTTGTCTATATGTTTGAATTCATCCTTCATTTTACCATCATCAGTCATGTATTCCATTTCAGTAGAAATCTCATCAACACCCAATATATCATACTTGCAATGAATGTAAGCCCTAATATCCTCTACATGCAAGACGTCGTGTGGTGTTTGGGAAAATGCTCCTTCAGGGTCGTCTTCACAAGACTTAAATGGATGTTTCTTGAATTTGTATTTAGGTCGATCTACAACATCATAAATCAAAGGTGCATCCATAACTTCTATATGAGTAGATGATGTAAATACCTTAATCACATTGAATTTCGATGCTTCGATCGATCACACAATATAGCTGTTAGATAGTCTGATACTCTCTGATCTATGCTTTTCTTAGGTCGTTGCTCTTCAAATGGTGAAAAAATAGGTATCTCAGATGTCCTTTATTCATCGTTAAGTGTAAAATGAAGATTAACCAATACACTTAACTTCATACACTGTCTAGTCAATCACAAATCTCGTGATCATAGAATATGCATCGTCTGATGTTGCGCTCTCAGATATAAGTTCTATGACGTCTGCACATATCATAACTAAGCTCGCTGGAGCTTACTCCTCAGAATCAAGGGCTGAATATATTATAATATCTTCATCCAATGCTCCCCCTAAGCCCATGATCGGCCACTTAGGTCGATGTGTTCACATCAGGCGAAGATCCAGAAGCATCTACTGTCTCTCCCTGAACCAATATCTCTCTTGACTCTTTGACTTTCCATACCTTACCACTGTTGTTATCTTCTGCTTTCTTGAAACAATTTTCAAATTCATTTTTGTATTCTGCAAGACTCTTACCAGTATCACTGTCATTCCTCTTTGTATTTATAGGAGGTGGTACTCTTCTATTGTCTTCTCTATTGTATCTGCAAAACTTCTCTATATGCCCTAGATTGTTGCATTTGTAGCATATAGGAGGAAGTATGTTCTGACTTACTTGTAACTTACAGTACTTTGCAATGTGCCCAAGGTTATTACATTTGTAACATGTGGGTTTAACTGTTGATTCTCCTCTGATGTTATCTTGTCTATATCTAGATTGATCATGTTTCCTGCATTCTGCTTTCTTGTGCCCATATGCATGACAATTAAAATAGTAAACATAATTTTTTTTGAAAGGGGCATTACCTCTGCAATCTTTCTTCATGTGTCCAAACTTGTTACAACCAAAACATCTTCCTTTGAACGGTATGATATGTTCTCTAGGTTCTTCAAGAATAGGCTTTTCTTCATCAGGTTTCTCTTCTTAAATCTTAGAACAATTAGCTTCATTGAAGCCAACATCAGTCATATCTCCTTTAGGTTTACGTCTGTCTCTTTGTTCATCGATCAAGTCACTGCTCATGTGAAATCTCAATGTGTTTCTTTGTCTCAACAAGTTCACCTTTTATGATTTGATTATATTTCTCCAATTCTAGATACTTGTTCTTGTAATGGTCATGCTCATTCTTCATTTGTCCCATCAGCGTATTAGCATCCTTCAAAGCTTCTTCAATCTTGTTTTTAGCATCCTTTTGTTGTTGAATATTTGCTTCATTATTAAGCTTTAGAGTATCATTCTCTTGTTCAAGTTGCTTTATCTGATCTAAATTATCATTGTCTAAATCTTCTTTTATCTGAACCATAAGGTCCTATCTCTGACTTCTGGAAAGTTCAAGTTGATCTTTGAGTTTCTTAATAAATCCCTCAACTCTTCTTAAATTGAATCTCAAGTCACCATTCTCTGTTTTTTCTCTATCAAGGTCTTCAAGTGCCGCTTCAAAGTTTTCTTCCAAACTTACTGAATCCATCTTGATCTCCCTTAAGTTGCTAAACTTTCTTTTCAAGGGCCAACAACTCTGATACCAATTGTTAGGATTAAGTAATACTGAGGGGGGGTGAATCAATATTACAACACTTTAAATTAAACTTAAACCAATTCCACATAAACCATATGATTGCCGAAATGAAAAGAACATAAGAAAATAATACACAACTCATTACACCATGATTTGTTGTCAAGGAAACCCTGGCCAAGGGAAAACCCTAGTGGGGATGGTACCCACAAGCATGCACTAAAGTATAATGTCCCTGTTAGGAGACCTAGCCTTGTTAGGAGCTGAATATTACATAGTACATTTCCTTGTTAAAGTAATAACAACCTTGTTAAAGGTATATAACACCCTGTTAGGGGTACACTGAGCTTACATCTCTTACAATCAATAATCCAGAAAAGTATTCTCAGAAATGAACAAAACCGACATCTTCAATGCTTAGATAGTTCCAGTTTTAACTCTTTAATAATCTTTGTCAACCTCTGCTCTCGCATCTGCTATCACATATTTCATTCACATTCTTACATCTCTTCGCTTTACAAAATGTTCTTCACACACACACACACACACACACACACACACACACACACACACACACACACACAAATATATATATATATCATCTAGTCGACTCTCTAATACATTATCTTCCAGTCGGCTCTCTATTACAAAATAGAACTAATAATATAAAGAGTAAATATAAAGTCGGCGCTCTTACATAACCAAAATATAGTTTATCCACAATCATAATCCAACTTAGCACGCTACGAGTCCACCTCATACTCCCTTAATCCTCACAACTGTTCAACTACTCTGTTTCACTGCTCTACTATCTTCGCATGTCTTCAAATCACTCTAACTCTTTGTAATCATCACCAAAATCAAATTGATCTTAGGTGGAGGTCATAGTATCTTCCTCTAAGCTCACTCTTCATCAAACATTGTACTCGATCTTCGTTGTCTAAAATAATACTGTTATACTCTGTAAATCTGTTTCTATACTTAGTCGATTCCAGAACTGAATCATCAAAACTATACTTATCTCGATCATACTATCACATGTGTTGCCATAAATGACAACCATTAAGTGTCTCATAACATACCAAAAACATCACTTGCCAACACTAATTTAATCCTCTCCTAGGTTATTCATTTGTAGTTTTATCTTTATGATTTTATAAGCATTCATTGTACTCATTGTAATATATCCATTTATTTATAGGTTAATCTCAATATCAGATTCGTATTTTGGATCAATCTCTCTCAAGGTTGCATAGCAGCAATCATGGCCTTTTCCCTTCATATGTGATAGGCATTTTGGTTGCAAGTGATTGTTGGGAGCTATGGTGTTAGCTACCAACTCCAACATGGTATCAAAGCACCAGATCTGTAACTTCTTGACTAATTTTTGAGAGATCTAGTCTTACGGATAAAAACTGGCTCATCCTAGAGCAAAATGGGCATCACCATTAGATTTAGAGAATCAAAAAACATAAACATCGGTTGTAAATTTGTCAAAATCCGAGAAGTTGAAAAAAAATATTTTTTGTTTTAGCAGCAAGACCTTTGCATGAGAAATTGTGCCATCCTACTACGATTTATTGATTCGCATGCATGGGTATAACATATTTTTATTATTATTGGGTTTTCAAAATTTTCCCCGAAAAAAATAATGATCACATACAATATCCTACTCTCCTTCAAGGACTGAAGTTGGAACTTATTGGTTATCCCTCCTTAATGAAACATGTGATAATGATGGTCTCCTAAGTTTTTAGTTTGTATCTCTAAGCTAAGAATCCCTATTTTCATCCATTTCATGATCATAGAAGGTAATAGTAAATAAGATGTGATAGGGGTAAGAAGATAAAAATCTAAGAAGATTTTTACAACTACGAATAGAGCTAAGGTAAGACATTAGAAAAAAGTTGATAAAAAAGTGCAGAGGAAATAATTTGACTTGTAACGTCCTCTCCTCTTCTAGGGAGTAGCCAAAAATGACCCATTTAGTATTTTTTATTCCTATAGGATAATTCTATGTTATATTAGAGAAAAAATTAATTAAATATAATAAAGTTGACCAATAAAGCATATTTTATGGATAACTTTATTAAAGTAATTAGGACATTCACCTAGTTAATTATCTAGTTAGGTCCTCTACTACTTTAATATAACTAAGCTAAACTTAGGAGTGCATCTCTATATTTAGATTGACCTAATCATAGGCCAAGTTGTCTCAAGTAATATAATTAAGACATTTGCCATGCTCTAATTTAATCCTCTCCTAGGGTATTCATCTGTGGTTTTATCTTTATGATTTTATAAGCATTCATTGTACTCGTTGTAATCTATCCATTCATATATAGGTTAATCTCAATATCAGAGTTTTCTTTTGGATCAATCTCTCTCAAGATTGCATAGCATTAGTCATGATTTTTTCTCTTAAGATGTGATAGGCATTTTGGTTGCAAGTGATTGTTGGGAGCTGTGGTGTTAGCTACCAACTCCAACATGGTATCAAAGCAACATATTTGTAACTTCTTGGCTATTATCTGAGAGATATAGTCTTAAGGAAAAAAATTGGCTCATCCTAGAGAAAAATGGGCATCACCATTAGAGATTTAGAGTAGCAAAAACATACACATCGGTTATCAATTTGTCAAAATCTAAGAAGTTGAAAAACAAAACATTTTTTCTTTTAGCAGCAAGACCTTTGCATTATAAATTGTGCCCTCCTACTATGACTTATTGATCTACATGCAGAGGTATAACATATTTTATATTATTGGGTTTTCAAAATTTTCCTCAAAATAAAAAAAAATCTTAGATTTTTTGTCATATTATTTTTTAGGAAACTAAAAAAGGAGGTACATAGCATTTACAAAAAACAAAAATCACTTTTTTGATTTTTCAAAGAGAGGGGGAGCAATAAAAAAAAAAGCATTTGTCTTGTTTCATGTGTTACCCACTCTCAATGCAAATTTGTACCAGCTAGCATCATGTCCCAAGTACCTGTGCATGAAAACTCCTAGGCACCCAGTTGTTTTGTCCCTTTTTAGGGAATATTCTCTTTAAACATCATATAGATGAAAGATTCTAGCACTGCCAAAGGAACAAAATAGTTTGTCATCTTCAAAGCATATTCCATGGAATAAAATCAATGTATTCCAATAGCCAATTGAGTATTCTAGCACCCAAAATATTTTGGAATATTTCTTTGATGATGTCAGCATTTAGGTAGTCCCTAGTTCTCTCATTCATGCCTAAAGGGGAATTTTTTGTTTTGGCCATAAATTTTGCATACTATGTTGAAATTGGGCGAATCAACATCGTCAAAAAGCTAGATCTTCATATTTGCTCTTGATTTTTGTGATTGTAATCAAAGTTAGATCTTCATTTTCTACTTTCAAGCTCATATCTTTTAACTAGTATCTTTGACTTTCACAAATTTTGCAATGTTGGAAAGGTGATTTAGAGATCTGTTACCGATTTTCGGTACCAAGATCAATCGGGTGAATTTGTTATGTTTTGAATGGATTAAGGTAAATTCTCAGTTCTGTTGGATCACATTCATATGCACAGAGAAAAGAGCAAAAGAGTACATTGTTACATGAGACTTGTTGGCACTGCCTTAAGTTTTATTTGAATATCTTGGCTTTGCTTTTCCCGGGCTTTCTTTGTTCAAATTCTGTGTTTGCCGCGCAAAAAAGGTCAAAGTCCCTTTTGAAGTTATGTCTTAGTCTAATCGCTCAGTCGCGTCGGTATTTCTGAAGTTTTTTAAGTTGCGCGAGTGAGCGGGTTCAGCGTTTTTAAGTGTATATCACGCAGTCACGAGGCCTTAAGAGAGTTGGATTTTGAGTCTGCGACTCAGCGACGAGTTAAAATTATGTACATCGCGCAGTCGCTGTTAAGTCATGCTGTCTCTATCCTGCTTTGCGACTGAGCGAGTCATGTAAAAGAATAAGCAGTCGCATACCCGCGTCAGGTTTTTATGTCAATGTCTTTTGCCCGCGAGTCAGCGACGAGCTAAAAAAGGAACTCATCGCTCTGTCGCGCAAGATTTTTTCAAGGTTTATAAAGGTCTGCGACCGAGTGACCAAAGAGACCGTTCAACGTCTCGCTCAATCGCTAGGGCTTTGAGGTGATCGGGAAGGAGCTCGCGAGTGTGCGACGAGCTAAAAAGGGGATGCGTCGCACAGTCGCACAGGCAGTTTTCAATGTTTATAAAGGTCTGCGACCGAGTGACCAAAGGAATTGTTTACACATCGCTCACTCGCTGTTGTTTTCAGGTGATCAAAAGTGAACCCGCGAGCGTCCGATGAGCAAAGAACATAAGACATCGCTCAGTCGTCAGTCAATAAAGGTAATCAAGAATCAACTCGCGAGCTTGCGACTGAGGAAAGAAGAGGCAGCATCGCTCACTCGCGCGGAGGACAAAAGCAGAGCTTAAAAGGATGGCGAGTAGGCGACAGACACGAAATGAGGATTAAAGAAAACTCATCCCTCATTCGCGGAAGGCAAGAGTAAGACAATCAAGAGTAAGAAATGTGATTTTCAGAGCAAATAGAAGGTGCTACTTGCCGATTTCTGCTAATTTCTGGGTATTATACGCATTAATCTGAGATTTTTACAGACTTTTAAACGTGCACAGAGATAATAAACTAAGGGGATAGTTAGACTTTTCAGAGGCAGAAAGATATTAGATATTTTCTCAGACGTTGGAAATCAGATTTTTACAGATGGAAAGATCAGATTTTAAAAGATCAGAAGATGTATTTTTTGATCTGCAAAAAATTTATTGCAATTCAGAGACTTTTGTGACTCTTCTAGAGGGATAAGACTGCTTCTGTGAGGGGGTATTTATGTTGATATTTTTTGGGGATGACTTTTGGGTCATCAAATTGTATTTTTGTAGACTTTTGAAGGGCTAAAAGGTGGCTGGACAGGCCAAATCCGACCCAGAAGTTATCGCTTTCAGAATGCAGTTGGCTTTGAAAATGCATAAATATGAGTTGAGGACTCATTGTTAGGAAGTTCTTCTTCCCTTTGGCTTGAGGTTTTGTAACTTATTCTAAGTTCTTAACGGAGGCAAAGAGATTTTGTAACCCATTTCAGAGAGATATACAAATTTTGTAACACCTTTTGTTGGAATCTATAGCTTATGCCTTCCCTTATTAGTCTGTTATTGTGTACTTAGTGATTGGTACAAAATTCTGTGATGTTCTTTGTCCTTGATTTGTATCATATATTAGTGCCTTTATGCAGTACCTCATGCTTGTTTGCAGGTTTTAAGTTGTGCTCAAGTCAGATTTTCCCCGAAATTGTGAGAAATCTTTCTCCTTTAAGGGGATTATCGTTATTGGCCTTCTTACAAATTGATTATGCAGATATTATGATTTAATGGGGTTGTGTAAGAGAGCTTAGGTTACTACTTCATTGTGCGTCAAGTTATTTGTGCATTTCTCAGATTTTTCTCTAGTGTATCACCGTTTTAGGACATATTTTTATTTTCTTTTCTGTTCTCCTTCTATCTCTTTTCTCCATCAGAAAGAATCAGTTTCAGGTAGTATAGAGTGATTTACCAGATAGGAAGCTGGCCTAGGACCCGGAGATTCATTCCAGCCATAGTTTACCCACAAACTTGGAATGTTTCCATGTTTCTCCAAAAGGTTAAGTTCCTGCAAACTTAACAGGGTGCAATTTTGGTAGACAACAGTTTTTGGCACGCCCGGTGGGACCAGTGACTGAATTTTTCCAGTCATCTTTTGCAATATTTTTGCTTTTGTTAGTGTGTAGAGCAGTACTTTCAGCCTTGAAGAGGTTTCAGAATTACACACTTGGCGACTCCGAGCTTTGGAAAGGCAGAACCAGTGTATTACAACATATGAGAAGAGTGCAAACAAGAAGTAGTTCTTCAGATTTTGAATATTTGCAGCTATCTCCACCTAGGAGAAGAGGGAGAGTAACTGAAAAGCCCAAAAAGACAGTGGGTTATACAAGAAGAGCTAAGTCTACTCCCGCTGCAGTTAGAGTGTACCCTGCTGTTCCGGTTTTCACTACACCAGAAAGTCATTTCTTGCAAGTTCCCATGGCATTACCAAGGAACCAACTCTTTGTTTCATTCAATCAAGGCAGCCCGCTGAATCTAACTCAGCATGATGTCATTCCTGTGGCTGCATTAAAACTTTTACCGTATTTTACAGGTGAGGATCAAACCATCCCAGTTGAACACATAAAGGATGTGGCTAATCTTTGTGCCCTTCACCATGTTACAGAAGATAATGTTGCTGTTAGGTTGTTGGCTGCGTCCTTTAAAGGAAAAGCATTACAGTGGTTTAGAAGGCTACCGGTGGGCTCTATCGCTGATTGGAATCAACTCGGTACTGAACTTTGCAAGTTTTTTGAAGACAAATCTGACCATCTATCCTTGGTAGAGCAACTGTCAACTATCAAAAGGGCCCCTCATGAACAAGTAACAGATTTCAACTTCTGTTTCCAAAAGACATGGGAAAGAATCCCTCAAACGGTAAGACCCTCTGCTGATCATGCTTTCTTATATTATTTAAGGGCTTTCAATAGTGATATAGCAGTTATGATACAATCAATGGGAGGGGTCACACTCCCAGGTGCTTATGACATAGCTGTGAGAGCAAAAAATAGCCTTATACAGGCTGGAAAAATTGCCCCAAGGCCACCTATGCCCATCTTTCCAATAGCACCTGTAGTTCAGTCAATGATACCTTTGCAAGCAGCCCCCTTAGCTGTCATTCCAGCAGCACCAGCATTACCAACACCCAATACGCAACCCAATTCTCAAAGCAATGCCCTCCCAGCTCAATCTGCAGATTTACAAGAGATTAAGGGTATTTTGCAGACTTTTGGTAATGAAATTGTGAATATAAAAAAATAGCAAAGTCAAGGATATAGGTCTTACCAGCCCTCTTATCAATCCCAGTATCAGCAAAATCAGGGCAATAGACCGCCTTATCAACCCAATAACAAAGGCCAAAGACCAAATCTTAATACGAGGCCTTATCAACCTTATAACCCCAATGTTACTAGCACCTCAAATGAGCTGGTTCATACTCAAAACAATCTAGTTCAGGATTATGAGTGGTGTTTTCCATGTAACCAGCAGCATAATCAAAGTACTTGCATGAATGGGGTCATAAATCAGGCCTTAATGGTTCAAGGTATTCCAAATTCACAGGATGAGGGTTCTGATGGAGCCACTTTACAGCAGCATGAGGGCAGACCACCAGAGACAACTCTTATGAATTGGCAGGATGAGGACTTTTGTGGAGTAAACCAACAGGTTCTTGCTGTTTCAGATAACACAAGGAGCAAAAAGAGAGCAGTAGAGGTTGAACAACAAGTTGTTAGGCCAGCTAATACTGAGAATGTTCAGATTCTCTCAAGAGAACAACCTTCATCAAACAAGGGACAACCTATAAATCCGATACAGCCAATACAGCAAGTTTCCCATAATGCAGAAAATACTGAAACAAGGTCTCAGCCTAAGGTTAGTGCAACTTCTTTCAATATTATGGATCATATGAAAAAAGCGAATGTATCTATCTCCATATGGGATTCCTTGACCATTCCAGGCCAAAAAGACCTTTTGCAATCAGCTTTATCCGATTTAAGTTTTTCTAGTAAGCCCAAAGGCGAGGAGGCTAAAGTTGTAATGACTAACATTATTATAAAAGAGAAAGAACAACAAGTTCCAGCAGTTAAACCCCCACCATTTTATGTATCCTTGATCATAGGAGACCACCTAGTACATAACTGCATGATTGATTCAGGTGCTAGCAGCTCAGTGATGCCCAAACAGATCGTGGACAAGTTAGGAATCAAGTATGAGCCACTTGAAAAGGGAGTTGTGCAATTAGACGGTACTGATGTTAATACCATAGGTGTCATTAAAAATCTGAGCTTAACTCTGCAAGCTTGCCCAAACTTCTCCATCCCACAAGACATTTACGTCATAGAATTGCCTTCATACTTTGCAATATGCTTATCAAGGGATTTTACAGCCAAGATTGGGGTTATTTGTCTTCAGATTGGTCTCATATGCTGTTTAGAACCAGGTATGGCACCAAAGTTACCATAAAATCTGAGCCTATCGCCAAGGATCATGTTGAACCTTACTCCCCAAGTCCTGTTAATGCCAACTTGTTGGCAAGTGACCTAGAGGAGCAGCTTGTTTTTCAAGAAGGCGACACTCAGACTGATACAATACTTGATATACTCCTGGATGAGTGGGCTGTTCAAAATCAAGCAGAATATCATTGTGAACAGCACCCGAGTCATGTTGGTTTGGGTATGTATTTAATACATGAGGGTGATGCAGTCATCCCTAACCTCGAAAAAAGTGCAAAGCAGCAGTTTAGGCAGCAAAGTGACGAAGTTTGGGAGCTATTTTTTGATGGTGCAAGGAATAAAGTTGGGACTGGTGGCGGTTGCGTGCTAGTTTCTCCAAAAAGAGACAGGTATTATTCAGCCTTTCATTTATGTTTCAGTTGCTCCAACAATACTGCTGAGTATGAGGCTCTTATTCATGGATTGGAATGGGCGAGAAGAAGAGGTATTAGCTGTTTAAAGGTTTATGGTGACAGCGAATTAATAGTTAATCAAGTGA
>MU226586.1:1029703-1045096 GCA_018584345.1 Thuja plicata | reverse complement strand
TGGGTCATCAAATTGTATTTTTGTAGACTTTTGAAGGGCTAAAAGGTGGCTGGACAGGCCAAATCCGACCCAGAAGTTATTGCTTTCAGAATGCAGTTGGCTTTGAAAATGCATAAATATGAGTTGAGGACTCATTGTTAGGAATTTCTTCTTCCCTTTGGCTTGAGGTTTTGTAACTTATTCTAAGTTCTTAACGGAGGCAAAGAGATTTTGTAACCCATTTCAGAGAGATATATAGATTTTGTGACACCTTTTATTGGAATCTATAGCTTATGTCTTCCCTTATTAGTCTGTTATTGTGTACTTAGTGATTGGTACAAAATTCTGTGATGTTCTTTGTCTTTGATTTGTATCACATATTAGTGCCTTTATGCAGTACTTCATGCTTATTTGCAGGTTTTAAGTTGTGCTCAAGTCAGATTTTCCCCGAAATTGTGAGAAATCTTTCTCCTTTAAGGGGATTATCGTTATTGGCCTTCTTACAAATTGATTATGCAGATATTATGATTTAATGGGGTTGTGTAAGAGAGCTTAGGTTACTACTTCATTGTGCGTCAAGTTATTTGTGCATTTCTTAGATTTTTCTATGGTGTATCACCGTTTTAGGACATATTTTTCTTTTCTTTTCTGTTCTCCTTCTATCTCTTTTCTCCATCAGAAAGAATCAGTTTCAGGTAGTATAGAGTGATTTTCCAGATAGGAAGTAGGCCTAGGACCCGAAGATTCATTCCAGCCATAGTTTACCCACAAACTTGGAATGTTTCCATGTTTCTCCAAAAGGTTAAGTTCCTGCAAACTTAACAGGGTGCAATTTTGGTAGACAACAAGATCTTCATGTCCATATATGCACATTAAGACATACCAAATCTAACTACCTAAAAAATAATAGGCAAATAACAAAACAATTAAGAAAATAAAGGAAATTTACTTTAAATTATAATAACGGAAATAACTACTTTCCTTTACCTATAACCATGAATAACAAAAGTTTGTTAAATAGAAGAATGAGAGAAAATATAACTTGAATAACTAACTAAAGACAAAAGACTGATTGACTAACTAAATCTTTTTCTCTAATGCTAAAAGAAAGAATTCAATAACTGATTTTACATGAGGAAATTTAAAAAAAAAACATTTCTTATATTGAATAAAAGAAATCAGTAGCTGAAATAACTATAAAAGAACAATCCATAGAACATAGTAAATTTGATGGTTAAATCTCGATTATCTTTACTTTGGGCTCCTGACCTCTTCAAGGGGAAGAGTATCATCAAGAGTTTTACCACCCAACCATTGATCTTGCAATCTCGACCTAAATGGTCTCTTTTACAAGTTCCTCACAGAAGTGGCCCAACCCCTCTTGAGGGAATGCAAACATGGGGTTCAATTTTTGTGCCATCTGAGACTTGGTGTAGAACTCACAACTATCATCGCCAATCAACCTATAGACATCTTCACCTATTAGAGTGACCTTCCTAGCTAGACATTGCCCTACTAATTCTAGTGACAGACGGTTACTACGTGTAGCATAGTATCACCTTGGCCAAGGTTTCAAAGGTGCAAGCACTATACTTTGTATTGTCATTGTCACCGCTAGACTCATTTAAAAGTCCTTACGACTTCTTACATTAGGTCTTCATGACCTTGCTAGCTCATCATCCAATAAAAAATATGTAACCAACATTCCATGGCCATGTGAACTCATATCTAAGTGTTGGAAATATATGTTTGGTTGTCTATTGTCACTGATGTCAAAAATGTGTTTTGGAGGTCTTTGTGGTTGCTCAAATACCGTGGTCCAGAAGTCTGCTATACTTGGAGAAGTAAGGTTGTGTATTGAACCTATAGAATAGTAGAAGACAAGAATGTACTCAAGAAGGGAAGATATGGATGTATTCAGTGCTACAATGCAGTGGAAGACAAGTATGATTTCAAAACAATAGAAGACAAATATGTATGATGGGATCATGTGAAGATGATGTTTAATAGTGCTTCAGTTTTATACTCTTATATTTGGAAGTTTGTGATTTAGTGACAGAGAAATACAGTTTTACAGTTGTAGTTAATAGTGTTGCAGTTATGCTTTTCAGAAGGTTTATGCTCCAAAAATTAGGATTCAATGTGTTGGACTACAATGAGCACTAAGAGGGGGGGGGAGGGGGGAATTTGTGTTCATACATAATTTATCACTTTCAAATTCTTTTTCAACTTTGACTAAATTGAACAATAAGAAGCAAATAGAATAGATAATAAAATAAACAAAACATACACAAGAATATGACACAAGGATATGTCTTGACTAGAAACCCTCATAGGGAATAAAACCACTCGATAATTGCCTCATTGTCTTTTCTGAAATATTCTCTTTTACAATGCCTCACTATTTGTTTGTATGTTCCACTGACAATGCTATCTCACTGATAGACTTTTCAATGAGTCACTAGATATATCATCAAATTCAATGTAATGTAGTCATATACAAAGTACAATCTTTGTTTCACTTTTGAACATATTCTTATCTGAGACTCAGAATCATAAGTACAATGTAGATCTCGAATCTAATATAATGAATCATTATGCATATGAGTATTTTTACACACAATGATAAATTAAATAGATTCAACACAATGCTATTTAGTGACAGAGAAATACAGTTTTACAGTTGTAGTTAATAGTGTTCATACATAATTTATCACTTTCAAATTCTTTTTCAACTTTGACTAAATTGAACAATAAGAAGCAAATATAATAGATAACAAAATAAACAAAACATACACAATAATATGACACAAGGATATGTCTTGAGTGGAAACCCTCATAGGGAATAAAATCACTTGATAATTGCCTCACTGTCTTTTCTGAAATATTCTCTTTTACAATGCCTCACTATTTGTTTGTATGTTCCACTGACAATGCTATCTCATTGATAGACTTTTCAATGCGTCACTAGCTATATCATCAAATTCAATGTAATGTAGTCATATATAAAGTACAATCTTTGTTTGACTTTTGAACATATTTTGATCTGAGACTCAGAATCATAAGTACAATGTAGATCTCAAATCTAATATAATGAATCATTATGCATATGAGTATTTTTACACACAATGATAAATTATATAGATTCAACACAGTGCCTTGTAATCTTTTCAAGAAGGATGCTGCTATACAATTTATTTAATCACAAAATCTCTGTAACAGTGCACAAAAAGGTATTTCTTTTTCAACCTTACAATAATTCTCTCTATTTATGTGTATCTCAAATGCTTTTAGGAGAATGTATATATAATGATCTTTGTTTGTAAACTGAATAAGAACTGCCATCATACCTGATAAAAGTTTATGCCAAACTATTCATGTGTGTATTTTTAAATAATATAATATAACTTCTTCTCAACACCATAATCATAATCTTTCTTTGTTAATAGAACTGTTTAGTATGCCCGATCAAGGTAAAGAGGAATATTCCAAGAATTAAACACTTTACCCAAATTATAGACCCTATACAAAAACTAGTGTGACTCAGTATCAACTAAGGGTTCGAACATCATAAGAATCTCTAACACTAAACCCACTTTGAAACAAATCATCTATAATTTAAAAAAAAACATAGAACTTGTCTTCATTTTTATAAAAAGGGTTACATAGAAGTCTTGAAATAATAGATTTATTTAACATAAAAACTTTGATACACTTTATGCACACAAACACTTGTATACGAGATTATACACAAAATAACGAATGTGTAAACAAAAAAATAGCTTTAACACAAGATAGTTGCATCATGAAGAACCCATGCAAGGGCTTGTTACTGAGAGCACAAGGATAGACATCACAAACCAGGGTAACAAAGATGAAAGAAACAAACAAATCATAATTACCAGAACAAATGCTTAATCTCATGAATGAAGGAAACAAAAAACCTAAATGAATGATTGTGAAAAGAATTAAAATGGAGACTAACTAACACAATCATTAACCATAAACTATACAAGGTAACAAAAAGAATAAGTTGAGGAACTGAAACACCTATATCTCCTCGTGTTACTGGATTTCTCCATCAAAATTGTCACACCAAAACCAAACACCACTTCCAAGCTCCTTCCTATCAAAATGGCCTTAGACTTCCTCATCACACTGTCAAACTCCAATATTGTTCCTCCTAGAAGGCCCTAACTGACACACATCCCCTAGTTCGAGGCCATAATACTTCGATCTTCAAGAATGAAATAATGAATAAAATTTAATACCTTTTGTTGTGCTTTATATAATATGTCATATACTTTTAAGTTATGACAAAATATCAATGCCAAGCCACATATTTTTGCAAGATAGATGGATGATAGAATTCTTTGAAACACAATGTCTCCTATTCACTTATCGTAACTTAATTCTCATCACATATTCCTTTTCAATGGGACATTCATATTAATGACTAAAGTCATTAATATCAAACTTCTAATATCACCAAGATGGGCTTCATCCCTCTCACTTTATTTTATGAAAGCCTTTACAAATGCCAGTACTTATAGTGCATGTGATATGTAACATGCCTATGTCTATACTTAGGTGCTTAGAAATAATAATGGATTCCTTGAAGATTATTTGTATTAAAACAAGTCTTTTAATCTTTTGCAAAAATAAGAAAGAAAACCTCATTTTGAACACCTCTTTGGAACATGTGATCCTTTGAGTACAGGGATAAACCATTAGTGTCTTCATAACAATAATCTTTTCCATTTATGCAATTCAAGAATGCCAATTTATTAGTATGTGCAGACTCTCTTCAAAGGTCACATAAAGAGTACCATAACATCTCATTTGAATCAAGTAAACAATGTAATCATGAACACCTAACCATCATGAGTTTGACATAGATGCCAACACATGCCAGAGGGGTCAATAGAAGGTGTGTTGATACTTATGTAGATGGATTCAGATTTTAATCTTGGTTGTGGCATTCTTTGGTGATCCAAAAATTGTTCCTGGTGATCCATAAACTATGTCATCCAGTGTTGCAGGTCTGTTCAATTGTTGACAGGGTTTGTAAATGTATTATGACCACTTCTAACGTGGACTGTTGGCATGTGCTAGTGTTTATGACATGGCGTGTGGAGTTTCGAATATAGTTGGAAAGTTAGGTGATTCATTGGCTAGCATGTTTCTACACATTTTAGATATCCAAGTTGTTCAGGTAAGTGTGGATCTGGCATTGGGATATGTGTAGTGAGTTCATGGTCCCTTTCTCTCCTACAGTGGATCATGCTTCTTGTTTTAGTTCTGAGTTATGCATTTAATGATTATCACTTTCTAGATGGGTTCATGTTCTATGTGACCTATGCATTTAATGATTATCTCTTATCTAGTTGGGTACATTCTATGTTTTGGTTTAGATGCTTCTGGTATTAAACCTTATTGCATTTTGTTGCTTCCTTGGTTGACTTGTAAATTAAATTTTAATATCCATCTAACATGGTCGACCTTGTTCTAATATCCAATTATCTATCTTGTATATAAGTGCAGATTATGATTTGGCAAAATGTATGGTGTGAAGCAAGTGGATAGTGTGTGAACCAGTGAAGATCTACAGTCAGCAAAGCAGAGTTTAGTGATAGTGGAAGACAAGAAAAAGTAGTAATAGTGTACTTCTAAGGTTGACAGTATTGTGAAGGTCAGTTTCATTATCAGGAGAATCTCTCTTTATTATTGTAAAGAGTTGTATGTACCTTTCCTTGCAATGAGTCTTGGGTGCACAAGTTTGTTGCTATATCTTTCTACTTTGGCAGTGAGCCTCTGTTTACAAGTCCAAAGCAGTGAGCTCCTATTTGTATTCATTGTTGTATTGACAGTGAGCCTCTGGTTGCAAGTTTAGAGCAATGAGCTCCTACCATCTTTTGTAATAAAACTATATACATTAGTGAATTATTATTTGTGAGCAAGTGCTTTCCGTGGTTTTTTCCAGTTTGGGTTTTCCATGTATAAAATATGGGTGTTCATCTGTTGTCAATTTTTTTTATTACTTGCTTATTGTTTCATGTGATGACTATTGAAGTTAGTTAGTGCAATTTTGGTTTATGTTGATTCACCCCCACTCAACATCTAGAGTGTATTCAACAATTGGTATCAGAGCCTAGTTCCTCTTGAAGAAGCTTAACCGCTTGAGGTATATCCAGGATGACACAAAACTTATACTTTCCGACTCTAGTATTTGATGACTCCAATTTTTCTATTGGAAGGACAAGATGGAAGCATATCTAGAAACATTGCAGAATGGTATTTGGGAGGTTATTCAAACCAATTTCCATCCTCCTTTTGCAAGACCTTTGACTACTGAAAAAAGAAAGACAAAAGGAAGCTAATGTGAAAGAAAGAGCACTTCTTTTTAGTAGTCTATGTGACACAACATTTGGAATGGTAAAAGGTTTGAAAGGTGCTAAATAGATCTGGGATAAGATGGTCTTGGTATATGAAGAATATTTAAAGACAAAACAAGCAAGATTGATGAATCTCAAATAAAAGTGTGAGGTCCTAAGAAAGGCAGAAGATGAAAGTGTTGAAAGCTACATTTACAGAGTTACTAATGTTGCTGGTGGAATCAGAGCTCCCAATAGACATCTAGAAGACACAAATGTTGTACTTAATATTTTATTAACCCTACCAAAGGAATTCATACCAATGGCATGTTCAGTAAAGGAAAGAAATGCTCTAAGTGAGTATACAATTGATCAACTCATTGGTTCACTTTTTGCATTTGATATTGCAGATGCTGAAAGAGGAAAGAGGGGGGATGCATTCAGAGTTGTTAAAGATGTTGAACCTGAGTCATGTGCAAGATGTTGAAGGAAGTTGAAGCATATCTTTCAAGAAGATTCAAGTGAGGTACCAGTAGATACAAAGGTAAGTTACCTTTTAAGTGCTTTAATTGTGGAAGGATAGGACATTTTGGTAATGTGTATAATGAATATCTTACTAAATCAGAAGATCGTGATAGAAAAGAAAATCAAAAGAAAGGTGATTTTAGAAAGAAATTTAATTTCAACGGAAAGGGTAAAAAGAGATTATGTTCCATGGAGGAATACTTTTCTAAAGATGAGGATACTAATGAAACAATTGAAGAGCCTCTACTTTTAGCTATTTCAAAAAAGAAAGAGGATATTTCATTGCATGCTAAAGTTGTTGCAGGAGCATGGATCATAGATTTCAGATGTTCAAATCATATGACAGGAGATAAGAGAAGATTTCTCAAGTTTGAAAATTTTGATGGTGGATCAATCATATTTGTAGGAGAAGGAAGTGGAAAAATCAAAGGTGTTGGAACCATTTCAATTGATGGTAAGCATAGAACTGATGATGTTTACTATGTTGAGGGTTTGAAACATAATTTGTTAAGTGTTATTAAAATATGTAAAAAGCTTATGAAGTTATGTTCAAAAGTGATGACTATGTTGTCAGAAAGAATCAGACTCGTGAAAAGGTTGTCTTCAGGAATATCTATTAAATTGAAGACAAATGTAATTTTTTTTGTTTTCTAAGTCAATGTAATGGAAGATGGAGAGATTAAGTTGAAATACAACTCAATCAAGATAAAGTGGATTCCTCTTTACTAAAGAATAGTGAGGAAAGAAAGGTTGATTCAGATGATCCAGTGGAAACTGAATGGATTATGATACACTAGAAGCAGATGGAAATGGTAGACTAGAAGCAAGAAGAAGAAAAAAATGACATGATAGACCAGAAGTATATGGATATGGAAGACCATAAGAAGGAAGAAGACAAGAAGGATATTGTTGGTACTAAAAAATACAAGGGTTTTTGAGTACCTTGTTAAATTTTTGCATTTTTGACCCCCTATAAGTGCCTTTTGAGCCTATTTGCACAAATGGAATTTTGAATATTATCATGCTTGTCAGGTGTTCATCACTCTAGTTTTGGCATATGAAGACATCCCAAGTCGTCAATTTCAAATTTTGATTTCTTTAGTGATGACTTGTTTTGAGTACTTGTCCATTCTGCATTTGTTGTTTAGGTCTCATTTTGCTATAACAGACACTGTTTGCATCTGAATAACTTGTATTTTTTTGTGTTTTATGGGTTGCCACTTTGGGAATGTTCAGAATCTATATCACAGAGCCTATGTTCCAAATCCCAAGCCATCTTGAATCTATTTGATAGGTTTGAAGATTCCTCAAAGTTGGTTTTCCAGAACTGTCTAGTTTCTCAGTTTTTCCCAGAATGCTGAATAGCCTACTTTGAGCTTCTGCAAGTTGTATCCGATTGAGTGCCCTGCATAATTGATTTTTCCCCTATGTTGCAAACATGAAAGTGTACCTATTTGAAGAGTTTCAGATTTTTACCAATCCATTTAGAGACTTTTCCCGCTTGATTCCAAATCAGATTTCTGCATATTTACTAAGCTTAAATTCAGAATGTTGTAAGGTGTTGACTTTGCAGATTGATGCTAATTGATCAGTTCACTTTCAGAGAAATTTAACTGAAGATTCATATTCCATGTGTGAAGGTGAATCCATGTTCAGAGTTTCAGATTCTGAAGATTCTTCTTGGTGAGTTTATAAATTCAAATTTGAAGGAGTGTTTTTTGTAAATTGATAGTGCAGAACATAATTGAAGTTTGCAGAATGATCATTTTCATGGAATGATAAATTTTTGTCTAAAAGTTGTTTTCAAGAACTGACTGTGGGACCATTTTGTTTGCATGTAAATGTACTACTATGAACGTTGGTGAAGTCTTAGCGCATGTTTTGGTAACCTAGCCATGGCCGATCCGAATGAGATTTATGTTGTTTCAGCATTTGTACTTGCACAGTATTTTGAAATGTCCAAGTTTGATCAGTTGCACCTTGTACCTGAGGTTGAATCTGGAAAATCCCTTTTGCGTGCATTTTCATCATGGGTGAATGATTCACCTTGCCAAGTGAAGGCTCCTCAGGAGTCAATCTAGTTTCTTTCCAATTTGCATGATTGAGCAGGGTTTTGCATATATTTGAATACTGCTAGTTGAAGAATATAATGAAGTTTCCCACTTTGCATGTTATAATCTTTTGATCCTGACGCTTTCAAGCCAATCCGGTTGGCGACCATGTTCAGATGCTGGAGATAAGTAAGTTTTGTAGTTCCCATATTTGCAGAGTGTTGTTCAGTCAGTCTTGAGACTAGTTCCTGAGGCCAATTGTCATTAAAGTGGCTAAATTACAAAAATGTGAGAAGTTATTTTGAAGGCCGCTAGTTTGATGCTTTATGAAAAATTTTACATAATGATTTGTATTCAGAGTGTGGATGCAAGTTTGAAACATGTGAAAGTGGATGCACAAACAAAGTATGATAATGGTTTTATAGAACACATGAAACCAAAGCACAAATAATTTAAGAAAAATGCATAACATTTTGAATACCTTTGCAATGTCTTTGCGGGGGGGGGGGGGGGTCTTTGNGGGGGGGGTTCTTTGAATGTTATGAACCTTCCAAATCCCAGTGCAGAGCATAATGTGGAGCTTTGCGCAGAGCATGTGGAGGCATTTAAAACTTTAAATCCAAACTTCCAATGCATAAGTTAGATTTAGAAAGAGGAGTGGGAAGTCTTTTAAGTAAAAACTAAAACATATAGCATTGGGTGCAGAAAATTTGGTTGGGTGTTTATAGTTTTAAAATATCTCAAAAAAAAGCAATGCATATGAACATGGGGTTGCGCTAGTTTCTGTGGAGAGAGTTTGTTAAAGAAAAACCTTTAAAACAAGTTTAAGATGCATATTGAATGTACGCGCAACTTTTTGTGGTGAAGTTTAAAAGTCTTTCAAAAACAAATTGCATTTGCATACACCCAGTGCACCATTTTGGAGTAGATCAAGACCCCATGCAGTGTTTGTGGAAAACTTTGCCAAAAATGTCAAAGACAAGCTAAAACAAAACCAATCAAAAGCTAATGTCTACACAGTATGAGGGGAAATGAAATGGAAATTCCATGTTTTTAAAAGAAGGAAGTTTAAACACTGCAAATACAATTTTCACAACCCATGTAATAAAAAAAGAGCTGTGTGGATAGAAGACTTGCACAGGAGAGGCATGCAAGCCATAGAGGACCCCACGCACAACAGGGGAATTTTGCATAACATTATGAAGAGGAGGCTACCAGCATTACCAAACCAAATAATACCCTACACAATATAGTTTGGAGGAAGTTTAAAACAATGTGAAGCAAATGCATTTGCAGATGAAACAAAACAAGAAGATAATGGTTAGCGCAGGAGATATAAGAAGTATTTAAAACATTTAATAGAAAATGTATTTTCCAGGTTTAAAACCAAGTTACAAAAAAACACCCAGAGGTGCTGCCTATCATATGAGAAGTCTCTCCATGATGTTTTCTCTGGAGACTTTAAAACTTTCAAAATACAAATGGTTGTGGTAAAGGCCAATGCATAACTTGTGCAGGCTTTAATGGAGAGTTTACGCAACATTTAAAAATGACTCGAAGATTTCAAAACCAGTTGAATGAAATGGACAAGCCAATGTTGGAATGAAGGAGAAGAAATTTTTTCAACTTTAAGCAAATGCACTTTGCAATGTACAGAATATAAGAGCCCATGCGCAACATATACAGAGGTTTAAAACTTAAAAATGCATAGAGCATTTATCCCACATTGGTGGGGTTTGGGTTTTTTCTAGTATTTATATACTCTAGCGCACACAAAGTAATATGAATAAGAAACCAAGAGGCCTTGGTGGACCCCTTGGCTGGAGGACTCAACGTGAAGGTGGGTCCCATAATTTTGAACCAAAATACAGAAAAGGCTTTAAAAACCAAAGGGATTTAGTCCCACATTGCTCCTGTTGAGGATATTGAAGATGTTTATAAGAAAAATCACAAACATATAGAAATGTGAATCAGAGCAGGAGGCTCTCTTCACACGCGTGCACAGGAGGCCATATGGTGCATTGGGAAGCATGTTGGTGATGGAAGATAACCAAATTTTGTAGATAGGTGGCGCAGATGATGATGAGGCTGAATGTACATGTCATGCAAGGTCGTGAAGTCAGGAGATGGATTGGAGATAACCACCAGGATTCTGAGATAGCGTGACTAACTGCCAGATTGACCGTGCACGTAGTCGCAGAAGGATTGTGGTTAGCTGCCCAAGTTACAAAGATCACATGACTGTGCAATTGCGAAGTCACCCAAGCTAGCTGTGGTTAAGAGATAACTGCTGAGATTAAGCGACTGGAGGTCAACTAACCAGGTCACGCAGTCGCGAAGAGGTAAATGCTAAGTCCTTAAACTACCAAGACAAGGAGACTACCGTCAAATCAAGATCAAATCCAAGGGCATGCATTTAGTCTCCATGTAAACTCAGGATTAAGGAATTCTTATTGAGACTTGGAGACTACACTATGGAGTTAATTATTGTTAAAGCATGGTCAAGGTGTGGTTAAGTTAAATTCTTATAGAGACTTAGAGGCTAAGGGTTGTCTCCCAGTCTCAGAAGGAAACCATGGTTAGTGAAATCTTAAGGAAACTTGGAGACTTCATTGTGCAAGATAACTAGAGTTAAAGGTGAGTTTACAACCAGTCAAAGGCAGTGAATCAGAAAGTGCCACATGTCAAATTCTGGTGGAATCTGGGGAAAATGCAGAAAATGAAGAATTTCAAAGGGATTTAAATAATGTGCAAAGTTGAAAAGTTAAAATGCATAGTCCATGCAAATATTTTATTTCAAAACTTGAGATATGCATTCTCAGAAGTTATTGAAGACAAAAGAAATCAGATTTTTGCAAATGTAATCAGATTTCAAAGATATTTCTCAGAATGTTATCAAATTTGGAGAATATTTTTAGAGAATAAAAATCAGATTTGCATAGAGAGACAAAATGAAATATATTTTATTACAAATCCTAGTAAAGAAGCTTTCACAGAGGATTTTGAACAGAGTAAAAATCAGATTTTGGCAAGCAAATATAATCAGATTTGAAGGGTCTCTTCAAAGGCCGAATCAAATCATATTTATTGAAAAGATAGATGCTGGGTAAAATCATATATTTCTCAGAGGTTGAAGTCAGAAAGAGGAAAATGAATCAGAGTTTTGAAAAGACAAGAGAATCAGATTTTTGAATTAGATTGAAAAGGATATTTTCAAAATTTGAAAACAGGCTTTGAAGTCACTAATGGAGATCAGATTTCTTTGGAGAGAAAAGGCAAGTGAGATCAGATTGCAAAGAGCATAGATGTTTATCATGCATGAGCTTTAGGGTTTCTTCTTCCTCTATATCTTCTCTTCTTCTCTCAGTTTTAGGGGTTCCTGTGGTTGCTCTGCTTTGGAGAGGTTTTAGACTGTGTTCTTTCCCTCTTCCAAGACCTTCAGAGCAGGTTACAAACATTTGTATCTTCTATAATATTTCTCTTTTTTGTGCATGCAAGTTGTTCTGATTCCCTTTCATGTCTCAGAGAAGAACATTTTTGTAACAAGAAAGCTTTATGAATGAACTCTCAACATTGTTATTTTGATATTAAGTTGTCTCCATTTTGTTCCAAATCATATAAACTAGGGAATTAAGAATGTTTTAGTTTTCTCTGTTGTTGATCAATGATAGAGTTATTCAAGGAATGACTGTGATTTAGATTCATATTCAGATTTGTATGAGTTGGAATATCAAGGATATTGCCAATCTTGTCTTTTCAGTGGATGCTGGTTATGTATTGTCTATTATGAGGTCTCTTCCAAGGGGAGGGTTAAAATCTTTGAGTAGGGAGTTGTAAATTTGAGATACACAGGTGGATTCATAAGTAGAATTTGATTGATACGGTTTTTCTTATGTAAGGCATATATACATATCAAACTGTGTTGCTGTCCTTTATTCATAACCTCTTTACAATATCATGTTCAACTCTGTTTCCCATTGGGTAAGGCACTGGTCTATGCTAGATTTGAGATATTTGAGAGATCCATAAACATCAAAACATAATTGAAAAACCATTTCCATTTCATGTTATTAGGAGTTAGGATTGCTCTGGTTTTCAGACTTACTTTATATAAGCAGAATTTTGTATAAGATTTTATGAAATATATTGAGGTATTTGTTACCTAAGAGTTTGAAAAATATTCCACAGTTATATATCTGCAAGCTAGTGTTTGTCACAAGGAGTCATATATGTCTAGATTAGGCAATACCCACCTGAGTGATGTGGAGCTCGAAGAAGGAGGAGGAGCTTATCCAATCCTCATCAATTAGGCTTAGTCTTGCTAGAATCAGGAGTTGGAGTTATAACAGTTGATTGAGTTTTTAATTTGTTTTGTGATTCAACAAGAAAAAGCTCTAACAAATCTACTAGATAAAGTTATAATCAATCATATTCAAAGTCATCCTAGAATTTCTGGTGCATCAAATTTTTAAAATCTTTCAATCCAGTCTCAAGTTTGGCCATCTGAGTCACCCTAACAAATTGATGACTCTACTGGGTATAGAGATTACAAAGTCTTGTTGAACTTTCAGAATATCTTTGGTGCTTAAAAAGTTTAAATCAAATTTTAGATTGAGTTGGTCCATTCGAGTCACACTAAAAAATTGGCGACTCTACTGGGGAGTAAAAGGACAACAAGTGTAATATGCAAAATTCCTTACTTTGTTGAATCATCCCAGAGTCTGGTTATAGAGTAATTATTTGCAAAGCAAATATTTTCCTCAAAATTTTGTAAAAGAGTCAAGCCTGTTATGTCTGTCATTGCAAAGTGTCTGAAAGTCCAAGCTCCTCAAAGAAATATTCATACTATCTCACATGTGGTGATTAGCGACTCTGAGTTCTCTGATTTGCACCAGTGTTCATATTTGATGAAATACTACAAAAAAAAGAGAGGTGAACTTGTAGTGAAGAGGCAACATATTTTTAGACTCTTATGACTGAGACCATTTCATTAAAAAAAACTCTATATTGGAGATACATGTAAGTTGCTGATTTGAAGAAGGTCAGAGTTGGGAAAGAGATCTCAACCAATAACATATTTTCCTCTGCAAAGAGGTGGCGAATCTACCAAGTTTTTGAAGATGATTTGGAGGTGATTTCAAATCAAATAGTTTTGTAGCAGTTTCATCGTATCTCAAGTATTTTTATTTTCATTGGATAAAGATATTTTGTTCCATGAAGATAATTTTTACATAGTTTCCCTATTAAGTGGTCAGCACCAATTTAGAGGGAAGAGAGAGGTGGTTTGTCATTTTCCAGCCTACTAAGATGTCACAACTATTTAGGGGTAGGTTGTGTGGGGCTATAAATTTTGAAGGTATCCCTGGATACCCAAATCCTATTCCATCATTAGTCAAGGATTGTTTGCCTAAATTTATTGGCCTAGGTGAGCAATCAGCTAAGGAGCATATACGCAAGTTTGCTGATTTAATAGATGATCATGACAACACACATGAGGATGTACTAATGAAACTATTTGTGATATATCTAGTAGAGGATCCTAGGGATTGGTTTAAAGAACTACCTCATGGTTCAATAGGATCTATGGCTGCATTAGAAGGTTGTTTTGATCATCAAAATGGTGAAAGGGAGGATAGTGATTATCATGACATGTTCGAATCTGAAGACCCTGTTAGCTCTTTTTCTTGCAACACTTACCTAATGATGACAGTATACCTTGTATACTCAGTTGCAACCTCTTTTAGGAAAGAGAAAGACTAATTTCTAAGGATTGGATAAGATCCTTCCTCATTTTTGAGCTCCACAGACTCAGGCAGGTTTTTACCTTTTAAAGATTACTGATATCTCAGTCTATATATTTGGTGGATTGTTTTATTCAATGGGTATGAAACAAAAACCTCACTGTAATAACTTATAGAATAATTTAGAGATTGCAATGGCTAGTTTAAAACAAAGTACTATAAGCCAGGATATGGTTTTGAGAACATAGGCCAATGAGTCAAGGATTTGCATCCTTCTTCCTTTTGACTTTAGGAGGGATAACCTAATGATTCATTCTCTAAAGAATAGTGGACACTGTCTTGCTGACATAGGTCCTTGATCAGTTTAGCTCATATATTTTAGTAACAAGTGTGTTTGGAATAATTTAAAAAGTTTTGAAAACTTAGATGATGATAGATTATCAGACCTTGGTCTAGATCAGTGCCAATCCTTTAGGTTATAGAGTCAAAAGCTTGAAGTTTCACATAAACAAAACACTGTAAGATGCCTTACAACCTACATGCAATTAGGATAATTTGCCTTACAAATTATCTGATTACCTCTAAAATACTGTATTAAATCCTTAAATACTGATATGCTTCCTGAAACTACTCACAAAACTTAGTTCTTTACATGAAAGAAACTCGCAAGTAATTAGATAGTCACCTTGTAACCAAAATGCCTCAGACTGCCTTACAATCTTA
>MU226586.1:982342-1012206 GCA_018584345.1 Thuja plicata | reverse complement strand
AAGCCAGGCTATGGTTTTGAGAACATAGGCCAATGAGTCAAGGATTTGCATCCTTCTTCCTTTTGATTTCAGGAGGGATAACCTAATGATTCATTCTCTAAAGAATCAACAAAGTGGACACTGTCCTGCTGACATAGGTCCTTGATGAGTTCAGCTCATATATTTTAGTAACAAGTGTGTTTGGAATAATTTCAAAAGATTTGAAAACTTAGATGATGATAGATTATCAAACCTTGGTCTAGATCAGTGCCAATCCTTTGGGTTATAGAGTCAAAAGCTTGAAGTTTCACATTAAAAAAACACTGTAAGCTGCCTTACAACCTACATGCAATTAGGATAAGTTGCCTTACAAATTATCTGATTACCTCTAAAATACTGTATCAAATCTTTAAATACTGATATGCTTCTTGAATCTACTCACAAAACTTAGTTCTTTACATGAAAGAAACTCGCAAGTAATTAGATAGTCACCTTGTAACCAAAATGCCTCAGACTGCCTTACAATCTTAATCACAAAAAAGCATACACAGGAAATAAAGAGACAACAATAAAGAAGAGTAAAATTGCACCGTGTTTTATTGATGTAATCCTTCCTTCATACATAAGAAAAGCTTTCAAGCTTGAAATAACACAGGTACAGATTTAGAAAGACTGATTCTTTACATTAATTTTCATCCTCCTCCCCTTTTTTAAAAAATATAACTCTCTTCTATATATATAGGTCTTCAAAAATCTTGGAATCCCTTTCAAAAGGATGCTACAAGCTTCGGATGGTCTCAGAAAACCTAACCCTAAAACTAAAAAAGAGACAAAAAGAAAAAGAGAGAAGAAGCGGTAGAATGACCAAGTCAAAAAGATGAAAATAGATATTCGTTGTTCTTCTCCTGATCTAGCGACTTGATCTGATAGTGTACATAGTAGATAACAACAGTTATGTTGAGTCTGGATGACCGTGCTTTCAGATTTACCTACATTCTCCTTTTGCAATAACTGTCCTCTTTGTCTTCAATGGTGAGGTACCAAGTAGTCATCCCTACTCATCATCCAAAATTTCTTCTTCTACTGCTGGCTTCTTCCTCTTGGGTGTAGTCATCACATCCCATGCTTTCACTTCATCATCTGATGGCCACTTGAAGTCCTGAGTACTCTATATTTGGACCTTTTGCCTGTCCCATCTCGCATCAGTGATATTTTTAATGTCTACTAGAAACTTATTGATGTCAGTTTTTTCTTTGAAAGCTTCGTCCAATATCTTATTGAACCCTTCTACATCAATATCAGTTCCTAAAATAAATGCCTCATTACTAGGCATTTTGCTGTCAAACTCACCCCTCTAGGCATCTAAGGCCTTCACTTGATCATCATCTCCTCTTAAGGAAGGTATAAATCTATTAAAATCATCAGAAAAGAGGCTTAACTTCACCTCAATTTGGTTTAATTTTCCCTTAAAGAATGAGAGAGCAATATTAAATCTTTTGATCTCATCTTCAACTTCAGTTACTATCTCTAGAAAATCTGATCTCAGGGATTGTAATGATGCTAGCTTCTCAAATAACTGCACCCTAGTAGACCACTTAGTAAAATAGGGGTTGAGGATAGCCAAATACCCCATTACCTCAGTGTGCAAAGCTGGAAACTTGTTATAAGCATTGAGTATAACATTAGCTTTATCTTTTAAGATGTCAATTCTGTGTTGCAGCACACCTTTCAATGCTCTTAAAGCAATCTCATTTCCTTTTTCTTCCTCAACCTTTTCCTCAGCCACCTCTTCAGATTTTGCTTTATCTTCAATTTGTAGGGGCTGTGGCACATACATCACCTTAGGCTTTGTTTCCAATTCTTCCATCAATTTCTTTATCATCTGATCCCTCTGATAAAGTTGCACTCAGCACATTTCTCTATCTTTTTCCAATGCACTAGTCTCTTCCAACAATGTGCTGCACCTTTCAGACAATTGTTTTGTCTTGTCTTCATTCAAGTGAGCCCAATGTGTCATGATTTGGGATATCTCTAAATCCCTGTATTTTTCATTGTTCAGACCATTTGATTTCCCACCATATTCTCCTGAATGTTCACCACTTGGGGTTTTTGGTCTTTTGGACACAGGCTCCACATTGCAAAGCCTTGAGACTTTGGGCTATACCCAAATCCTTTTATTACATCGCCTATTTGCACTTCACTAGCTATATTGAGATCTGGCTATTTCCTTATTTGATCAATAATGAAGGCGAATGCTAAATCCCAACCCTCAACCAATAGTATCCCACTTCCCAATACTAATTTCCTGGCATCCTCTGGTGAAATATCCTCATTTTCAGGATCATAGTTTTGCAGAGCCATCAATGCCTCATTAGTTATGGTCTCTTTATCATCAACTGCCAGCTCTGCTCTGATTTGTTCTTTCTTGTACCATCTCAGGAAGTCTTTAAACTCCTCAGTTTTCACAAAATTATCTTCATTTAAAAACTCTTGTTGATGAATTAATCTCTCATCAATACATGCCTTAAGGGGCATTTCAACCTCATCATCTAAATCAGGTTGCTTTTTCTTACCTTCCCTTATTGACTTTCTTAGTTTATGATCATATAACCTATTTCCAGGTACTAAGGCCTTAGCCTTATCTTTCTTCTTATTCTGCCCTTCAGTTGAAGGCTGACCTATCTCTAATTTCTACCTCTTTGAAGCAGGTTCCTCTACATCATCTGGTTGGGTAGCAATTGTCAAATCTATAATGTGACCCTCTTCTCCCTGCAACTATGGTATTTCAGCAATATCTTTCTGTGATGAAGCATGCATAGTAGGATGTGCATAATCACTGTCATTACTACTATTGTATTCTGACTCTCTGAATGATCAGGTGTCTAAGCACCTTTCTTGTCAAGAACTGTATCCAGTTTCTCTATAAGCACATAATAGTTGTCTATCATGGCTTTAATTCTATCAAAATATGGGAGGTCAGGGTAAAAACCCCCAAAAGCCAACCCATTTCTCTTTATTTGCTTCTCTAGTTTTAACAATTCTTGAATCCTTAATCTTCTTGTATGAATATCATCTTCATCCAAGAGATTCCTTGTTGCATCTTCCTCTATGCACTCACAGTGGACATTTGTATTAGGGATTGTAGGAGTATACAATCTCCTTACCCCTACCATAAAACCCTCTGGGTCAATGTATCTATAAGGGGCTGCCCCCATCCTGTATTTTTTCAACCATTGACCTACTGCATCAATGGCACCCTTTCCAATTGTGAAGTTAGAAATCTTAAACTGCCTAGGGGTCAATGTCCCCTTCTTATGTGGTGCAAAATGCTCATTGTTCTTCAATAATAGCTATCATATAAACTCCATTGCCACCACCCTTACTGGCACATAATATGGTAATAGATGACGTGGGTGAATACACCCATATACCCTAATGACTGTGTAATTTTCTTCCAAAAAGAAGTCACCCCAATTATACTTTCCACCCTAGCTATCTGTATACTCATAGGGCCTAAGCAGTTGTATAACTTTTAATAGGATTCTTGTTCTGCTGGTCCCCAAACTCTGTACTATTGGATACACAATCCAATTCTGAAAGGCACAATCGTCACACTCCCTAGAAGTGTAATTCCAAACCCTCACCCAAAATTGGATAGGATTTTGTCCTGATTGGTAGAACCTCTGAGGGGTTAAATTATTAACATTCATAATAAAAAAATTGAAATGCAAAAGGAGATGCATAAGAACTGAGTAATGCAAAAATTTGGGCTCCTTCTCCTTTGGGTTCTTCATTCTCTTCTGGGTTGCAATGAAATCCTCATGCATTTCATCTATGATGTGTTTAATATAATCATAACTGGTGTTAGTGTGGACCTCTTTTAGGTCCAACACCATCATCATAATCCCTGTATCAATCTTTTCTATGTCACCATCTATCCCCAGCACTCTACACAGGGCATAGGCAGCATACTTAATATAGAAGTGTAGATCCTTGTAATAATATGGGCTGTCCCCGGACATAGGATCTAAATACTTTCTCACTTATTTTAGCATATGTTTTAACAACTGGCTCCTAGCAATCCCAGGCTTTAACGTATACCTCTTTTTTTTCTTTGTCATGTCAATTTTGGTAGACATGGTGCTGTATAAGCCGAAGGCTTGCATGAATGAATTTATGTTCAAAATTAATAGGGCAGTGCCATCATCCCTTCTGATGGTCTTAGACAAAACATCATAGTGATTGGCTAGGTCTAAAAACAAGTCCACATCCAGGAAGACATCTGCAACAATTAACCTGGCTAAACCACAGGTCCAAGGGTTTGACACTGGGATGGCCTTATCAGAATTTTTGTAAAAATAGATGAAGAGAGAAAAACCTGTTGTTCCTGGAGTCATAGCATCCAGAACATCTTTATATTCATCAATGAGAACATTTGCATTAACCTTCTTATTCTGTGTCGAACCAAGAAGGAGACAGAGGAATTCATCTGAATAGTTCACTTTTCCCTTTGCCGCTTCCTCCACCTTCTCACTTTCTCCACTGGTCAAAGCTACACTCACTACTCTGCTCATGTTTTCAGTGTTTGAATTCTCCTCTTCGTCACCGGTATTGAAACAAATCTATCTCAGAGACTCACAGACTGTCTTGCACACAATTTTGGAAACAATGAACGTATAAATCACAGAGAACACTACAAACCTTTGAATTTTACTCTGTTTGGAAACTGAAATTCTTAAACTTAGAAACTCTGAAAGTGAGGTGAATGTAAATGAACAAGCAATCATCTCCTTATAGTAACCATTTAAAGTACATAGCTCATGATTCTGAGAACATCAATTCTGTCTTAAATTCCACATACTGTGAACATAATTGAAAACCTAGCCGTAGTTTCCTGAGTGTGACAGGAAAATCAAATTTGTAAAACTGAATCCTCAGCTAAACCTTATAAAATTTGAATGAGCTAACATGTCACCCTGGGATTGGCCCTCTGTCATAGATCTCAGCTACCCTTTTTCTGCACAGTAATCAAAATCTAGAAATCTGATTGGCCGCTGAATAACTCACACTGACATATTTAATACTGGTGCCTTTTCACAGAAATTAGCATTAATTGACAGGGCAACTGCACTCATTTTCTGTCACTGATCCCAATCCTTAACCCATGGTTTATCTGGAGACATAGCGACTGTGCAACTTCCTTACTTTTACTAACCAGAGTCAATATTTGGCGACCACGCGACACCAGGCAAATCTAAGTCACCAGTGGTTATCACTAACCCATGTTCTTTTCTCAGACCATGCGACTAACAATTGGTGTTATCTTTCATAGTTATTTCTTAGTCATCCAATGTTATATCTCTTCTGCTAGACTGCGCGACAACCCTTAGTCGCCTGATCGCTGAATGCAGATGCTGAATGCCCAAAGACTTCATCTCATGACCACCCGATATACCCTTAGCCGCTAAGTCGCAAGGAATTTTCTCCTTAGGGTATTTTATCCTGAGACTTGGCGACCACCGTAGGATCTTTTCATAGTTTCATCTGACGGCTGTCGCTTAATCGCCAAGTGACTTATCATACCTTTAAAACATTTCGAAACCCTGCAACTAGAAGTAACACTTAAGTAGTCTCGTAGTCGCTGAATACACTTATACTTTTAAGCGATCATTCTGAAATCCATTCATCTCTTGACAGATGTCTTCTTCTGATTTGAAAGCTGGGTTATCTGGCAACAACCTGACTGATGCTTAATCCAAACCGTAAAAGGTTAGTCGCCAAGTCTCGGCGGTTTCAACTTAACCGGCCTCTTTTCTGGAGACTACGCGACTAAAGGCTTTGCATGACATATTAAATTAAACTCATTTAGCGATTGTGCGACAAAAGGTAATCATGAAGTCTCTTAATAAAATCTTAACTGTGGAAAACATCTTGCGATCAATCAACTGACTTGTGGACCCACTTACATATTACTACTCCGTTCAAATGATTTAGCGATTACGCGACACCGAGTGAATCACGAAGTCTAAGAAAGAATAGGGAATATTTGGTTGTTATATGAGACAATGCGACAAAAGCTAATCGCTAAGTCAGAAAGAAAAAGGAATATTCTATTTTAAGTTATGCGTCTAAGTGATTAGAAAAGAACTCATGACTTAAGTGGAACAAAAAGTAACTGAGAAATATAAAATGAACAATGCCTTAGGGTTTTCTTCAAATTTGAACGTTGAACAAGCTAGGGTTTAAGACTTTGAACATTTTCATAGGTTTTAGGCTTTTAGACATGAAATCATGAAAACCTGGAGAGGGAAGAACACAGAACTGAAGGAGAGAAGGCAAAACCAGGAATACAACCAATAGACCCTTTATCAAAACTTGAACTTGGTCATGCATTAATAGAAGTGTTGAGACAAAAACTTCAAGAGAGGGTTGTTGAAACATTCCAAGAAGATATGAGAAGAGAGGAGGGTGAATCAAACTTTGAATATTACATAAGGTTTTCTGCTCAGATTAAGGAGTATCATATCTCTTTCTGTCCTTAGGAATTTTTTTGGGTTGATTAGTTTGTCAAACTTTGTTTTCCTTATTCAGTTAGTTTGCTAATCTCTCAGAGGGTTGAATGTATTCAACATACTTTGAAATGGATGGAACATGTTGAAATTTTTTCTTCTAAAGTCATATCTAAGGTTGAAACTAGTGATATTAAATCTGAAAATGTCGAAGATGCTGAATATGAATCTAGTTATGTTGATGAGGCTGAGTCTAGTGATATTCAATCTAGTTATTATGATTATGACGATGAGTCTACTTATGCTAAAAAAATTTCTGATTATGATACTGATAATGAACTTTGGGAGTAGCAAGACAATGAGGATATTTTGTGTGGACAGCAAGATGATAACTATGATGCAGATGTAAGTGTCTGTAGTGATTTATTTTCACAAGATGATATGGTTTGAGAGATCTCACTCCAAGATTCCAATGAGGGAGAAATTTGCAGCATCAAGCAAGAAGCTAATGAGGATAAACAAGATTGCCAATCCTTGCTAAGCAGTGAGAAAATCTCAAAATTTTTAACTGCTGATTTTCAAAGGTATGTATCTGAACATGACTCTAAAACTTCATGCCCTATGGATATTAGTTTTGATAATGATGACATTGCTGAGGGTGTGAAAAATTACAATGAAAATGTTGATTGTGAAAGTGTATCAGAGATGAGTATAAATGATGACAGTTGTTCACTTCATAGTGAACAAATTTCAGAATTATTGTCTTATGAATATCTCATATTTTCAGGGAAAGATAGATTTGAATTTCAACACTTTACACATATTGAGTTTGAAAAGGAATATGCATCAGATAGTCAGAGTTTTGATACCTATATTTCTAATTTTTTTGTACTCCCATGTCACTAGACCACAATCAGATTGAATATGGTATGTCAGATAATGAAAGTAGCAGAGTTGTTTTAGATTCAAGGGGTAAAGAGACTCTACATATAATGTTGAGCACTGATTGGGATAGTTGTCTAGATTTGAAATATTTTTCATCTTCTGAATCTTCCATTAAATAATTAAAGGATAGTCCTTCAGTTGCTCAAGTTACATGTGTTTATGATGAATATGTTGATGTTTTCCCTCCCACCTTCCATCAAGTTTTGCATTTGTATAATGTTGATATTTTGCAGGAAGGTATTGAAGAGGATTCTGATTTGAATATACAAGCCACTGTCAAGATGCAGGATGGTAATCCTTTTGAGAAAAAGAGTATGGATTATGATATGGATTTTCCATTGTTTGACAATGAAGATGTTGAATCTGCCCCTTTTGATATTACTGATTTATCTCCTCTTGCAAAAAGTCAAAATCATTTCCATAAGATCCCTAATGTTTATGATTAGCTTAACTTTAATGTTTCTTAGATTGTTGTTCCTTATCTTTTAAAGAGTGGGCTAGATCATATCTCAAGTGATGAATGTTCTTAGTATTTGCATAAGTTTCAGTATGTTGGATTCTCATTTGATGAGAAAACTACTGATGTGGATGGATTTAATAATGCTAACCCAAGCAATATGGCAGATTTTGAGTGCTTTATTTTTCAGCCAGTTGGTGGTTATCAGAGATGTGGCAATAAACTAGGTGTTGTTGATTATTGCATTGAATCTTAGAGTTTTCTAACTAATGAATGCATCACGCCTATGCCACATTCTTTTCAAAATTTGTATGATTTCCACTTTATCTCCCAAATGGATTATGCTGATATTTTTTGTCTTGAGTTAATGGAGAATGGAAATAAGATAGATCAAATGCATGGAAATGATAGTTTCATCTTAACTCTGATTTATGAAGATGAAAACTAGGTGTATGACAGAGGTAAGAGTTGATTTCAGTTTTGGGGCTTTGGGCCTTTTGTAAATAGTGTGCATAGTTGTATAGTCACTTTCCCTTTCATTTGTGTGGTGTTTTCTTTAAATAAAGAGTTCCCAGTTTTTGAAAAGAGTTTTAAGAGAAAGGAGAAAGGAGAGAAGAAAGAAAGTGGAGATTATCTGATTTGAAGTTTCGGGGTGGTCTACTTCTACCATGAGATTCTGAAATTTATTTGCATGCTCGCATGGGGAACGCATCCACAGTCAGAGCCACTATTGATACTCAAAAACACAACAAGGGTTTTTGAGTACCTTGTTAAATTTTTGCATTTTTACCCCCTATAAGTGCTTTTTGAGCTTATTTTCCTGGATAGAATTTTGAAGATTATCACGCATGTCAAGTGTTCATCACTCTTTTTTTGGCATATCAAGACATCCCAATTCATCAGTTTCAAATTTTGATTTGTTTAGTGATGACTTGTTTTGAGTACTTGTCCATTCTGCATTTGTTATTTAGGTATTATTTTGCTGTAACATGCACTATTTGCATCTGAATAACTTGAGTTCTTTTATGTTTTATGGGTTTCCACTTTGGGAATGTTCAGAATGTATATCATAGAGCCTATGTTCCAAATCCCAAGCCATCTTGAATCCATTTGATAGGTTTGCAGATTCCCCAAAGTTGGTTTTCCAGAACTGTCTAGTTTCTCAGTTTTGCCCAGAATGCTGAGTAGCCTACTTTGAGCTTTTGCAAGTTGTATCTGATTGAGTGCCCTGCATAATTGATTTTTCCCCTATGTTGCAAACATGAAAGTGTACCTATTTGAATAGTTTCAGACTTTGATCAATCCATTTATCCTCTTTGCCCGCTTGATTCCAAATCAGATTTCTGCATATTTACTAAGCTTAAATTCATAAAGTTGTAAGGTGCTGACTTTGCATATTGATGCTAATTGACCAGTTCACTATCAGAGAAAGTTAATTGAAGATTCATATTCCATGTGTGAAGGTGAATCCATGTTCAGAGGTTCAAGTTCTGAAGGTTCTTCTTGATGAGTTTATAAATTCAAATTTGAAGGAGCTTTTTTTGCAGATTAATAGTGCAGAACATAATTGAAGTTTGCAGAATGGTCATTTTCATGGAATGATAAATTTTTGTCTGAATTTATTTTTCAAGAACTGATTGTGGGACCATTCTATTTGCATGTAAATGTACTACTATGAATGGTGGTGAAGTCTCAGCGCATGTTTTGGTAATCTTGCAATGGCTGATCCAAATGAGATTTATGTTGTTTTAGCATTTGCACTTGCATAGTATTTTGAAATGTCCAAGTTTGATCAGTTGCACCTTGTACCTAAAGTTGAATCTAGTGAAGCCCTTTTGCATGCATTTTCATCGTGGGTGAATGAATCACCTTGCCAAGTGAAGGCTCCTCAGGAGTCAATCTAGTTTCTTTCCAATTTGCATGATTGGGCAGGGTTTTGCATATATTTGAATACTGCTAGTTGCAGAATATAATGAAGTTGCCCACTTTGCATGTTATAATGTTTTGATCCTGAGGCTTTCAAGCTAATCTGGTTGGAAACCATGTTCAGATGTTGGAGATAAGTAAGTTTTCTAGTTCCCATATTTGCAGAGTGTTGTTCAGTCAGTCTTGAGACTAGTTCCTGAGGCCAATTGTCATTAAAGTGGCTAATTTACAGAAATGTGAAGTTATTTGAAGGCCACCAGTTTGATGATTTATGACAAATTTTACATAATGATTTGTATTTAGAGTGTGGATGCAAGTTTGAAACATGTGAAAGTGGATGCACAGACAAAGCATGATAATGGTTTTATAGAACGCATGAAACCAAAGAACAAATAATTTAAGCAAAATGCAATGTCTTTGAGGGGGGGGGGGTTCTTTGAATGTTATGAACTTTCCAAAGCCCAGTGCAAAGCATAATGTGGAGCTTTGTGCAAAGCATGTGGAGGCATTTAAAACTTTAAATCCAAACTTCCAATGCATAATTCAGATTTAGAAAGAGGAGTGGGAATTATTTTAAGAAAAAACTAAAACATATAGCATTGGGTGCAAAAAAATTTGTTGGGTGTTTATAGTTTTAAAACATTTCAAAAAAAAGCAATGCATATGAACATGGGGCTGCACTAGTTTCTGTGAAGAGAGTTTGTTAAAAAAAAACTTTAAAACAACAATTTAAAGATGCATATTGAATGTATGCGCATCTTTTTGTGGTGAAGTTTAAAAGTCTTTCAAAAACAAATTGCATTTGCATACACCCAGTGCATCATTTTGGAGGAGGTCAAGACCCCACACAGTGTTTTCGGAAAAAATGCCAAAAATTTCAAAGACAAACTAAAACAAAACCAATCAAAAGCCAATGTCTGCGCAGTATTAGGGGAAATGAAATGGAAAGTCCATATTGTTTTTTAAAAGAAGGAAGTTTAAACACTGCAAATGTAGTTTGCACAACTCATGCAATAAACAAAGAGTTGCATGGATAGAAGACTTGCACAAGAGAAGCATGCGAGCCACAAAGGACTCCATGTGCAATAGGGGAATGTTGCATAGCATTATGAAGAGGAGGCTGCCAACATTACCAAACCAAATAATAACCTGTGCAATATAGTTTGGAGGAAGTTTAAAACAATATGAAGCAAATACATTTGCAGATGAAACAAAACAAGAAGATAATGGTTAGCACAGGAGATATAAGAAGTATTTAAAACATTTAATAGAAAATGTATTTTCCAGGTGTAAAACCAAGTTGCAAACAAGCACCCAGAGGTGCTGCCTAGCATATGAAGAAGTCTCTCCACGTTGTTTTCTCTGGAGACTTTAAAACATTCTAAATACAAATGGCTATGGTAAAGGCCAATGCATAACTTGCACAGGCTTTAATGGAGAGTTTACACAAAATTTAAAAAGGACTCAAAGATTTCAAAACTAGTTGAATGAAATGGACAAGCCAACGTTGGAATGAAGGAGAAGAAATGTTTTAAACTTTAAGAAAATAAACTTTGCAATGTACGGAATATAAGATCCCACGTGTAGCATATATAGAGGTTTAAAACTTAAAAATGCATAGAGCATTTATCCCACATTGGTGGGGTTTGGGTTTTTTCTAGTATTTATATACTCCAGCGCACGCAAAGTAATATGAATAAGAAACCAAGAGGGCTTGGCGGGCCCCTTGGCTGGAGAACTCAACGTGAAGGTGGGTCCCATAATTTTGAACTGAAATGCAAAAAAGGATTTAAAAACCAAAGGGATTTAGTCCCACATTACTCTTACTAAGGAGATTGAATATGTTTATAATAAAAATCACAAACATATAGAAATGTGAAGCAGAGCAGGAGGCTCTCTTCACGTGCACGTACAGGAGGCCAGATGGTGCATTGGGAAGCATGTCAACAATGAAAGACAACCAAATTTTGTAGACAGGTAGTGCAGATGGTAACGAGGCTGAAGGTACATGTGGCATAAGGTCATGAATTTAGGAGATGGATTGGAGATAACCGCTAGGATTCTGAGATAGCGTGACTAACCACCAGATTGACCACGCACACAGTCGCGGAAGGATTGTGGTTAGCTTCCAGAGTTGCATAGATCATGCGACTGTGCAGTCACAAATTCATCCAAGCTATCCGCAGTTAAGAGATAACTGTTGAGATTGAGCGATTGGAGGTTAACTAACCAGGTCGTGCAGTCGTGAAGATAAAAATGCTAAGTCCTTAAACTACTGAGACAAGGAGACAACCGTCAAATCAAGATCAGATCCAAGGGCATGCGTTTAGTCTCCATGTAAACTTAGGATTAAGGAATTCTTATTGAGACTTGGAGACTACACTATGGAGTTAATTGTGGTTAAAGCATGGTCAAGGTGTGGTTAAGTTAAATTCTTATAGAGACTTAGAGGCTAAGGGTTGTCTCCTAGTCTCAGAAGGAAACCATGGTTAGTGAAATATTAAGGAGACTTGGAGACTTCATTGTGCAAGATAACCGGAGTTAAAGGTGAGTTTACAACCAGTCAAGGTAGTGAATCAGAAAGTACCACATGTCGAATTCTGGTGGAATCTGGGTAAAATGCAGAAAATGAAGAATTTCAAAGGGATTTAAATAATGTGCAAAGTTGAAAAGTTAAAATGCATAGTTCGTGCAATATATTTTATTTCAAAACTTGAGATATGCATTCTCAGAGGTTATTGAAGACAAAAGAAATCAGATTTTTGCAAATGTAATCAGATTTCAAAGATATTTCTCAGAATGTTATCAAATTTGGAGAATATTTTCAGAGAATAAAAATCAGATTTGCATAGAGAGACAAAATGAAATATATTTTATTGCAAATCCTAGGAAAGAAGCTTTCACGGAGGATTTTGAACAGAGTAAAAATCAGATTTTGGCAAGCAAATATAATCAAATTTGAAGGGTCTCCTCAAAGGCTAAATCAAATCATATTTATTGAAAAGATAGATGCTGGGTAAAATCATATATTTCTCAGAGGTTGAAGTCAGAAAGAGGAAAATGAATCAGAGTTTTGAAAAGACAAGAGAATTAGATTTTTGAATTAGATTGAAAAGGATATTTTCCAAAGTTGAAATCAAGCTTTGAAGTCACTGATGGAGATCAGATTTCTTTGGAGAGAAAAGGCAAGTGAGATCAAATTGCAAAGAGGACAAATGTTTATTAGGCATGAGCTTTAGGGTTTCCTCTACCTCTATATCTTCTCTTCTTCTCTTAGTTTTAGGGGTTCCTATGGTTGCTCTGCTTTGGATAGGTTTTAGACTGTGTTCTTTCCTTCTTCCAAGACCTTCAGAGCAGGTTACAAACATTTGTATCTTCTATAATATTTCTCTTTTCTATGCATGCAAGTTATTCTAATTCCCTTTCATGTTTTAGAGAAGAACATTTTTGTAACAAGCAAGCTTTATGAATGAACTCTCAGCATTGTTATTTTGATATCAAGTTGTCTCCATTTTGTTCTGAATCATATAAAATAGGGCATTAAGGATGTTTTAGTTTTGTCTTTTGTTGATCAACAACAGAGTTATTCAAGGAATGACTATGATTTAGATTAATATCAAGATTTTTATGAGTTGGAATATCAAGGATATTGCCAATCTTGTCTTTCTAGTGGATGTTGGTTATGTATTGTCTATTCTAAGGTCTCTTCCAAGGGGAGGGTTAAAATATTTGAGTAGGGTGTTGCAAATTTGAGATACACAAGTAGATTCATAAGTAGAATTTGATTGATACAGTTTGTATTATGTAAGGCATATAGACATATCAGACTGTGTTTTTGTCCTTTATTCATAATCTCTTTGAAATATCATGTTTGACTCTATTGCCCATTGGATAAGGCACTGGTCTATGCTAGATTTGAGATATTTTAGAGATCCATAAACATCAAAACATAATTGAAAAACCATTTCCATTTCATGTTATGAGTTAGGATTTCTCTGGTTTTCAGACTTACTTTATGTAAGAAGAATGTTGTATAAGAGTTTATGAAATATATTGAGGTATTTATTACCTAAGAGTCTGAAAAATATTCCATAGTTATATATCTGCAAGCTGGTGTTTGTCACAAGGAATCATATATGTGCAGATTAGGCAATACCTTCCTGAGTGATTTGGAGCTCGAAGAAGGAGGATATTATCCAATCCTCATCAATTAGCCTTAGTCTTTCTAGAATCAGGATTTGGATTTATAAGAGTTGATTAAGTTTTTAATCTATTTTGTGATTCAACAAGAAAAAGCTCTAACAAATATGATAGATCAGAAGTAGATAGAAGGCAAAAAGAATATGACAAACCAAAAGTAGTTGGAGGATGAAAAGAAACTAGTAAAATGGAATCAAGTGAAGAACAAAATGAATTTTTTGCAAGCAAAGGATAGAAAGAGGATGATGAATATAATACCTTCTCATATTCATTTTAGGTACTCTCCTTTTTATATTATATGTTTTTTCTTGAAATAAAGTAGGGCACAAAGTTAATGATTGTAGAAGTTTGAAAAGGAGTTATGTTTTTAATGGGAGCTGTTATCATTGAAATAAGTTAGGGTATAAGGTAGTTCAGTGCAAAAGTAGAGTGAATTTTAGTAGGGTGAATGTGAATAAAAGTGTCAAGAACTTAAATGGATACTACTATGGTTGCAATGGATATGGAGAGAGAAAGGTCAAATGTACTATTAATTTCAATGTCAAAAATAATGAAACTTATAAAACCAAAAAGGATGGTCTAGTGTTCTATAAATGTAACACGACAAGACATATTGCAAGGTTTTGCAAGGATGGCCTGGTTTTCTATAAATGCAACATGACAAGACACATCACAATTTTTTGGAGAAATATCAAAAAACAAGATGATTGTTTGATGAACGCAGAAGATTCAAATGAAAGGAACATAATATATTTGATGTGGAACACATAAGGTACTTCTAATGGTGTTCAAAATCCATTCTAGATGTTGTTTCCTCCTCTGTCAAATGATTCATACTATAGGGTTTGAGGGGGATTTATTGTATGAATAGGTTTTCCCCTTCGAGGTTGGATGTTGGGTATCTTCTGCACATGGAAAGAAGGCATGAATACTTTTTTGGAGGTAAGATTTGTGTTTTGTGGTCTGGAAAGAAGACCGTTTGGTTCCGTAAATAGTGTACTAATTATTTGGTTGTTTTAGAGATTGTTCTTTCTGAGTTTTGTTCAAATGTGGGTTGGAGATATGGTATGTTTGATGGATCACAAATTAAGATGCATTTGAATGACTTGGATAACAATAATTTGAATTATAGAAGTTCCTTTGATAGGATAAGCTTGTGGGACAATCCTTATAAGGACATTAAGATTTTCTGCTATAAAGAGATATGCTAAAGTCAAAAATTGTTTCAAGAGATGATAAATAAGGAGAACATGAAGAAGAACAGAAAGATGTTGATGATCAGGTTTTGGTTGTTGGTAAGGAACATGTTTTTTCTCATGTCTTATCAAATGAAGATAATCTATCACTTGAAATTTTTTTTATCGTGTTGAATCAGATGATCAAAACTTTTTATGAAGCTTGGGGTCGTTGCCCTTTCTTCTAGCTTAGCGCATCAAAGTGGTGCATTTGTCTAGCGAGAGCTTTCTGACTTATTCTTTTTTATAGACTGATGCTAATGGCTATTATCAAATTTGTGCAGTGGTAGATATGTTCTTGGAATTTTTCCTTAATGGAAAAGGGGGATAAAGATAAGGAAAATGTTTATTTGTTCATGATTTATTTAGTTGTTTTAGTAAGGGGTAGTTGATAGTAATTAATATCTTAGTCAAAACATTTTTGGTGATTATTTTTCATCAATGACAAAGGGGGAGATTGTTGGAAATATATGTTTGGTTATTTTTTTCATTGATGTCAAGCATTGTATTCCAAAGGTTTTTGTGGTTGCTCAAACAGTGTGGTCTGGAAGTATGTTATACTTGGAGAAGTAAGGTTGTGTACTAAACCTATAGAACAGTGGAAGACAAGAATATACTCAAGCGTGGAAGATAAGTATATATTCAATACTATAGTGCAGTGGAAGATGAGTATGATTTTGAAATAGTAGAAGACAAATATGCATCCTATGATCATGTGAAGATGATGTTTAACAGTGATTCAGTGTTATACTCTTATATCTAGAAGTTTGTGGTCCGGATGTTTGTGGTTCAGTGACAAAGAAATATAGTTTTACAGTTGCAGTTATGCTTTCTAGAAGGATTCTACTCTAGAAATTAGGGTTGAAGGTGTGTTGATACTTATACATATGTATTCAGGTATTAGTCTTGGTTGTGGCATTCTCTAGTGATCCAAAAATTATTCCTCGTGATTTGGAAATTGTGTCATCCAGTGTTTTAGCTATGTTCAGTTGTTGTCTAGGTTTGGAAATGTGTCGTGACAACTTCTGGCATGGATTTTTTGCATGTGATAGTATTTCTAACATGGAGTGTGGATCTCACTATGGTGTGTGGAGGTCCAGATACAATTGGCAAGTTAGGTGATTCACTAGCTAATGTGTTTCTTCCTATTTGAGATAGAAAAGTTGTTACGGTAATTGTGGATCTAGCATTGGGCTATGTGTAGTGTGTTCGTGGTCCCTCTCTTTTCTAGAGTGGATCATGGTTATTGTTTTAGGATCGGGTTATGCATTTAATGATTATATTTTATCTGAATAAGTTCATTCTAAATATGACCTATACATTTAATGATTATGTCTTCTCTGGTTGGGTACATTCTATGTTTTGATCTTGTCACTTCTATTATGGGACATTATTCCATTTTTTGTTGCCTTGACCGACTTGTAACTTAAAATTGTAATATCCCTTTGACATGGCTAACTTTTTTGTAATCTCCAATGATCTATCTTGTATATAAGTACAGTTTATGCTTTGGAAAAATGTAAGGTGTGAAGCAAGTGGATAGTGTGCGAACTAATGAAGATCTACACTCAGTAGAGAAAATTTCAGTGATAGTCATGTTATACACTAAATTTTGCACCCTAGGTCAAGCTCTCGTAGTCTTGATAATCTAGTATAACATGGGAATAATTTCCAGGTTGTGGGACCTTTTCTAACTAAAATGAGACCTCCAGGTTCTAGGTTGGTTCCTCTTGGATAATCACCCAAATTTTCTTCTTAACATGAAAGTAAACTCTTGAGGGAAAAGAGATAGAAGAAATGCATAAAAGGGAAATAATTAAATAAGCAAACTATCCTACTAGGAGATACACCGAAATTAATATGAAGAAAACACAGTTGCCACACTAGCATGAAGACTCTTATATCTAATAGAACACAATCTTTCTGAATAGGCTTGCATAATAATTTTGTAGAGAGGTTTGAAATAGAAAGAGGCTATTCAAGGAAAGAAAAGATTTCACAAAAAATAAATTTCCTAAGAAATTTAGACACAGATTGTGACCTACAAGAAAATGTTCACTTCAGAAAATGGATGCAGAAATGAGACAAAAATAGTTAGGGATTGAAGGATATCCACAAACTCATCTAAATTAGATCATCCACAATAGTACACAATATTGCAGAAAGAAAGAGGGCTCAGGAACTCCAAGTTCATTCCAATACCAATCTCTATATTATATTCTAGTAAGAGAAGTACAAACAAGAAGACCCAGGGACAGAAAGAATGTCACAAAAACCCCTTGCAATAATTGCAATTCAATAAGATAACTAACACATGAAAAATTAGGGGCAGAGAAAATGCCACAAAAATATTACACTAGCTGGAAAAATCTAAGCTAAAAAGCTCTGAAACTAACTTATATACACTACTCCTCTAGCACGCAGGTTCAGGAGTAAATCTGATTTAGGGTTACAATTGATTTGCATAAAATAATTGGAAACCCTAACTCTGTTGATTCTTATCATTAATGCATCTAGAAATATCTTAGAATATCAAATTTAGGCATGAATATCTTTACTTTTCCATTAATGCAGCTCTGAGAAGTTGGCTCAACCCATCTCTCTGTCAAATTCCTAAAAAATCATGCCACCGATATGAACTCTGAGAATTAGATTTTCATATATTTGAATATTTAAACCTTAACGGTCACAAGTGGCATGAATTCCTGTATCAATGGCCAAGGAAAATCCTGAATCTCCTATTTTAAACATAGTTGTCGATCTATGCTTCAATACCTTTACCTTTAACCCGTATTAGACTAACCCCTAACCTTGGGTCTTCAATTTTCCTCAGTCTCCAAGTCACGAGATGTATTTGTTTACTCTGAGTTCATCATGAGACTCAGTGACTACCACAAGATCGGATCTACATCGGATGATCAGAATCATATCTTTGTACTTAAATCTCTACAACCCTAATTTCATCCAGTGACAATGTGACTGAGTATATCAGAATAGGAACATGTGGCATCATGGCGCATTGCCTCATATATTAAATAGATTGCATCTTTTCTTCAATCCATAATGCCAACTGTCCAATCCTTTCAAACTTGCATGAAGATTATGTTTGCATCGATTTCAAACCTTAACTCAGCTTTGACTCATCTTAACCATGGTTCACTGAATCCTTCATGTCTCTGAGTCACTCAATGTTTCACCTAACTATGATTTCATTGCAAGAACACACAACCATCGTAGGATCGGATCAAGATCAATGACCATCGGGAAGTCTCTAAATGATTTTGGAATATTCCTCTTCTTCATGAGACCAAGCAAATAAATATGAAAATTGGGCCCGCCTACTGTCAGATGTCACACTGTGATTTGTCAATGATTTCCAATGCTGCAGTCTTTGACCCTTTGACCAAACCCGCCCTCTAACCGCGATTTAATTCAGAGACCTAGTGACTGAACAACCTCGTAATATCTTATCACTTTGTTTGATCATGGTTAGTTCATGAGATTACACAACTGAAAGGATCTTAACCTAACCCACCTTGAACTCAAGTTATATCTCGAGGATTAGAAATACACTGAGTCACGAGATCTGTAGATATTTTGCTAACTTTGGGTTACTTTGGGAGACTTGGTGACTACCTTCCGATCAGAACATGATCCAATGACTGTCACTAAGTCTCTAGATCAAATGAGAATATTCTTTCTCTTCACAAGATCATGAGACTAGAGGTAGTCTCTGGGTTGTCATATAAAGTGGAATATTCCTTTTCCATTATGTGAATAGGATACTAAAGGCAAATGTAAATGTGCACATGGAATTTAAGGAACTTAAGGGGCCCAAAAAGTTAATGAGGAAATAGAACAAGTCTTGGGTAACTAGGATTATATCAAAAAATTGCATAGGGTTTTCAATACTTAGGTTATTTTTCATGAACAAGGCAAACCAAAGAGTTGAAAAGATTACAGAGGACACAACCAAGACCAGAAAAATTTAAAGATTTTCATAGGCTAGGCTCTACCCTTGTGGGAGCCACATTTACTCCACCTGTAGCCAAAGATTTACTAGACAGGGAAATTTTGGATAACAAGTCGCAAAGGAGAAAAAGCACTAATAGTGTATTGCTAAGGTTGACAATGTTATGCAATTCAGCTACATTATCAACATAATCTCTCTGTATCCTTGTAAATATTTTTATATACCTTGTCCCTAAGACAATGAACCTTGGGTGCAAATATTTGTTGATATATCTTGCTACTTTAGTAGCGAGCCTCAATTTGCAAGTCTGGAGCAATGAGCTCCTATTTGTATTGATTTTTTAATTGGCAGTGAGCCTCTAGTTGCAAGTACAGAGTAGTGAGCTCCTATCATATTTTGTAATCAGCCTATATACATCAATGAATTATTATTTCTGGGAAAGTGCTCACTGTGGTTTTTCCCAATTTGCGTTTTCCATGTATAAAATTTGGGTGTTCAATACTAAGCCCCTAGATTGACCATGATTTACCCTGATAGCCTATTCTATTATAATTTAGCTTAGGTAGCATACTATCCTACCATAGAACATTAATTTCTACCCAGGGTTAACAAGTCTTAAGGATTAATTATAATTGAATCACAACGAGACTAATCTATCCTATCCCAGACATAACTTTAGACAGTAACAGACTCATTTTAAAGATTATTTAAAGGTTGTGATATTGCTATCAGGATTCAACTATGTAGTTTTTTGAGTCAAACTCATTGACCCATGTTTTATGAGTAGTGGTTCACACGAACCCACCTCATGAGAATGAATGGAACACTTAGCAATGATTTCATGTAGGTGGTGGTCACAAAGGTGAAGCACTAAGACTTCCCGGGAGGTCACCCATCCCAATACTACTCTAGCTCAAGCATAATTAACTATGAATTTTCCTCCATGGTTAAACCCACTTTTCTTGCAACCCCATTTTTAAAACCTTCAACAAGTTTTGTTCCTTATGATCCATTCTTAAGAGAGCCTCTTAAGCTCATCAATTGATAAGTAGGAGATACTTTCCACAGCAAGTCAAATTGTGATATTTCTATCAAGATTCAACTATGTAGTTTTTTGAGTCAAAATCATTGACCCATGTTTCATGAGTAGTGGTTCACATGAACCCATCTATCATGAGAATGAATGGAATACTTAGCACTCATTGCATCTAGGTGATACTCACAAAGGTGAAGCACCGAGACTTCCCGAGAGGTCACCCATCCTAGTACAACTCCATCTCAAGTGCGCTTAACTATGGATTTTCCTCCATGGTTAAAACCAATCTTATTGAAACCCCATTTGCAAAACCTTCACCAAATTTTGTGCCTTTTGAACCATTCATAAGAAATCCCCTTAATCTCATCAATTGATAAGTAGGAGATATTTTCCACAACAAGTTAAATTGTGATATTGCTACCAAGATTTAACTATGTAGTTTTTTGAGTCAAACACATTGACCCATGTTTCATGATTAGTGGTTCACATGAACCCATCTCTCATGAGAATGAATAGAATAGTTAGTACTCATTTCATCTAGGTAATGATCACAAAGGTGAAGCACTGGGACTTCTCGGGAGGTCACCCATCCCAGTACTACTCTAGCTCAAGTGCGCTTAACTATGGAGTTTCCTCCATGGTTAAACCCACTCTTCTTACAACCCCATTTGGAAAACCTTCAGCAAGTGTCATGTCTTATGAAACATTCATAATAAATCCACTTAAGTTCATCAATTGATAATCAGGATATATTTTCCATAGCAAGTCAAATTGTGATATTGCTATCAGGATTCAACTATGTAGTTTTTTGACTCAACCTCATTGAACCATGTTTCATGAGTAGTGGTTCACATGAAATCATCTCTCATGAGAATGAATGAAACACTTAGCACTCATTTCATTTAGGTGATTCTCACAGAGGTGAAGTACTAGGAATTCCTGAGAGGTCACCCATCCCAGTACTACTCCATCTTGAGCGCACTTAACTTTGCTGTTTCCTCCATGGTTAAACCCACTCTTCTTGTAACCCCATTTGAAAATTGTTTAGAAAGTGTTGTTCCTTATGAACTATTCATAATAAATCCCCTTAAGCTCATTAATTTATAAATAGGAGATACTTTCCATAGAAAGTCAAATTATGATCTTTCCATCAGGATTCAACTATGTAGTTGTTTTAGTCAAACTCATTGACCCATGTTTCATGAGTAGTGGTTCACACAAACCCATCTCTCATGAGAATGAATGTAACACTTAGCACTCATTGCATCGAGGTTATTCTCATAGAGGTGAAGCACTGAGACTTCCCTAGAGTTCACCCATCTGAGTACTACTCCAGCTCAAGCTCGCTTAATTATGTAGTTTTCACCATGGTTAAACATACTCTGCTTGCAACCCCATTTGGAAAACCTTTAGCAAGTGTTGTGCCTTATGAACCATTCATAAGAAAGGTCCTTAAGCTCATCAATTGATAAGTAGAAGATATTTTCCATAGAAAGTCAAATTGTGATATTGCTATCAGGATTCAACTATGTAGTTTTTTGAGTCAAACTCATTGAACCATGTTTCATGAGTAGTGGTTCACATGAACCCATCTCTCATGAGAATGTATGGAATAATTAGCACTCATTGCATCTAGTTGATTCTCATAGAGTTAAGTGCACTTGACCTGGAGTAGTACTGGGATGGGTGACCTCCTAGGAAGTCCTAGTGCTTCACCTCTGTGATAATAACCTATATGCAATGAGTGCTAAGTTTTCCATTCATTCTCATGAGAGATGGTTTTTTGTGAAACAATAATCATGAAACCTGGGTCAATGAGTTTGACTCAAAAAACTACATATTTGAATCTCGATAATAATATCACAATTTGATTTATTGTGGAAAATATCTCCTACTTATCAATTCATGAGCTTAAGGGGATTTCTTATGAATGGTTCATAAGTCACAACACCTGTTGAAGGTTTTACAAATGGGGTTGCAAGCAGAGTGGGTTTAACGATGGAGGAAACTCCATAGTTAAGAGTGCTTGAGATGGAGTAGTACTAGGATGGGTGACCTCTCAGGAAGTCTCAGTACTTCAACTCTGTGAGAATCACCTAGATGCAATGAGTGCTAAGTATTCCATTCATTCTCATGAGGAATGAGTTTGTGTGAACCACTATTCATGAAACATGTGTCAATTAGTTTGACTCAAAAACTACGTAATTGAATCCTAGTAGTTAAGTGCGCTCGAGGTGGAGTAGTACTGGGATGGGTGACCTCCTAGGAAGTATTGGTTCTTCATCTCTATGAGAATAACCTAGATGGAGGGAGTTCTAAGTGTTCCATTCATTCTCATTATAGATGGGTTCATGTGAACCATTAATCATGAAATATGGGTCAATGAGTTTGACTAAAAAAACCACATAGTTGAATCTTGATAGTAATATCACAATTTGACTTGTTGTGGAAAATATCTCCTAATTAGCAATTGATGAGCTTAATGGAATTTCTTATGAATTATTCATAAAGCACAACACTTTCTGAAGGTTTTGCAAATGAGGTTTCCAGCAGAATGGTTTTAACCATGGAGGAAAATTTATAGTTAAACACGCTCAAGCTGGGGTAGTACTCAGATGGGTGACCTCCCGGGAAGTCCCAGTGCTTCACCTTTGTGAGATTCACCTAGATGCAATAATTTCTAAGTGTTCCATTCATTCTCATGAGAGATGAGTTTGTGTGAATCACTACTCATAAACATGGGTCAATGAGTTTGACTATAAAAACTACATAGTTGAATCCTAATAGAAATATCAAAATTTGACTTGTTGTAGAAAATATTTCCCTTATCAATTAATGAGCTTAAGGGAATATCTTATGAATGTTTCATAAGGCATAACATGTGCTGAAGGTTTTGTAAATTGAGTTATAATAAGAGTAGGCTTGACCATGGAGGAAACTCCATAGTTTTGTGCATTCGAGCTAGAGTAGTACTGGGATGGTTGACCTCCCGTGAAGTCTCGATGCTTCACCTATGTGAGAATCACCTAGATGTAATTAGTGCTAAGTGTTCCATTCATTCTTATGAGAGATGGGTTCATGTGAACCACTACTCATGAGACATGGGTCATTGAGTTTGACTCAAAAAATTACATAGTTGAATCCTGATAGAAATATCACAATTTGACTTGTGGAAAATGTCTCCTACTTATTACAAGATTGTCCAATATGCAACATTAAACATATATAAAGTATGAAACATTCAACATATATAAATTGTCAAGACCTTCATTTTGTTTACTAGTTTTGTGTTGTTGTTTTTTTATGTGATATGGTAATTCTAAATATCTTAGATAATAGACACATTTTCATGGTTTCCTGATGGAAGAATGATGATTATTATGCATTATAATCCTTGATAGAAGTAAAGCATAATGAATGTATAAAAATAATTTGATTCATTGTTATGACTTTATTTTATTGATGGTGTATGCACATCAGTATAATAGTTCAATGATTTATCTGAATGCATAGTTCTCAATGAAGATCAATGCTTAAACAAAATAGTTATTAGAATGGATTTACACTATGATTCGATCAACCAATAAGAAATAAGTGCATCTTTCACATGATGATGATTTGAACAAAAAAAAATCATGATTCTTTTCAAAGTGACAATATGACTTATATTTAAATATTTATTTATTTTATAATGCAACAAGAGACTATAGGTTTATTCCATAATCATCTATCAACACACATAATATATTTGCGTGATACAAATAAATGATCAAAAGGAAAATCATTCTTAATAGCTTGAGGTTTATTATAGACTCAGGTGTTGTGTTTCCAGTGAGAGAAATAAGCCAAAGATGATGATTATCTCCTCTCAAATGAGTTTCAAAAACAAAATAGGTAGAGCTCCCAGTACTAGTAGTGAATGAATTAATATGAGTTGATGAGACAAGAAAATAAGGCTCAAAGAAGACCTTGTAACTCTTTCTTTCCATTGGGTGTCAAGAGGACTTACATAGCCATGTAAGAAATATGCACCGATGAAAATATTTGATAATAATATAATTCCTATAGTTATGTTTGACTATCAATGTAAATTATAACAATGATATGGATATCGATCTCGTGATGCACTAGAATGCATATGTGTGTGTGTGGCATATGCCTATGCATATTTATGTGTGTATATATTTATATAAATAAATTTATATGTGCTAGGTACTTAGTGCCAAATAACACTTTATTCGTATATTTAATGATCATTGGCATACACATTTACATTTATTTATATTTATACATATATTTGTATATGTATATTCTATGTGTGTATGTGTGTGTGTGTGTGTGTGTGTGTGTGTTATCCTAAAAAGTTAGCACCCATAATTGGATGTTTTATTAGGACCTATTAGCCCTCATTTTGGCGATTTTGAGGTCTGAATGCCCTTTATGCTTTATGCTAGCAACTTGTTCTTCCTCCTTCCCCCCACATCTTTTCACCCATCCAAACATCTTGTCTAATTTTGGGCTCATTCTCTAGGGTACTTAACATTTATAATGTTCTATCCTCGATGGGTTTGGACCAAATTTAGCATGGGGCCCTATCTCAGGGTGTTAATAGGAATTTTGATCCCGTGGTCAGCCTGATTAATTTTAAATCATGAAATGATGAATTAACTATATAAACACCCTATATATCCTCATTTTGATATACATTCATGATCTATAACTTTTTTAAATCAAGCTATCAAGTTTTCAAGCAATCAAGAGCAATTGAGGAATTAGATTCAAGATTTGAAGGCAAGCATCCAAGATCAAGTTTTTGCAAGTCTCCAATTCTTCAAATCCTTTTAAGTCAAAGGAAATATTCCCCAATTGAGGCAAGTTTCTCTCCCATGATGTCCAATTAGATAAATTCTCAATCAAGAAAGAAGATCCTTCCTTACACCTGCATTCATTCTCCTTCATTTCAAGCTATTATCAAGCATATCTATATTCAAGATTTAGGAGTGGCATTCATAGATCATGCATTTTTAAGCCCATCCTTGGTTCCATTATAGATTTTAATGTCAACTCTTTGGATCTAAGTACATTCAATAATCTTCATGGGTATGAATGATTTTTACATCCATCTATGAGGGTTTATGCAAGGTGAATCAAATATTTATCTTTTTACAGGTCAGATTTGCATTCTGATTTACATTTATGTTATCAGTCTGTTATTTCTAGATTTTTATTTACTTATCTATTTTATAATTTACATTACATTTTACCATCATTTCCATTGTCATCAATTCATATTTAGCAAAGGATCATTCTCCCATTCAATTTTTGAGTCACCTCTTGAGCCTAGTGGGACATCTTCCTTCTAAATGTGTGATTGTGAAAAGGGAGTTGTGAATTTACCTTTTTACCCCATCTCTCTATTTCTCACTCTACATTTTGGTGAACCCAACTCTTCTTACATACTTTTTATTTTTTTAGTTAGATCATCTTTGCATGCCTATATATCCTTTGTATGCATTACATTAGAGCTTCATATTTGATGGTTAGATGTGTTTTCCATTAAAATTTCTATTTGGCTTAGTTGATTTACATATCTCTTTAAAAATTCATATTTACATTAGATCTATCTATCTTTCATTCTCTTTTTCATTAGTATTATTACCTTGAGTAGTACCTAGAGCATTCAGGTTAGGAGAAGTCGAATGCTTATGGCTTCCTTTGATATTGATTCCTCTATTTTTCCTAGAAATCTTGATAATACTAACATGCCTACTAATGATATTCCTCCTATTAATGATATAAACTCTTTCCACTCTTCTCATGATGAATATGAGACATTAAGAGTCCATCCTATAGAATTTCAAAATCTTTCTCGTGACTTTAAAAAAAAAGAGTAATGGTTAGGACAAGAAAAATCCAATCCTGAGGTCATCTTCGTAGTAGAGGGTTTGAGGAAGATAATTCATAATGATTAACATAGTGTTAATATCTTTCATAGTACCTCTTATCTCATTAATAATAATGTTAATCCTATTATAGATTGTTCCCAAGAGCTAGGTTTCATTCCACCTACCACTAGTGTTGAGACCTCCATGCCTATTCATACCTCCATTCCTAGCATATCCACTTATGGTACACCTATCATAACCACTTCCGTTCAAAACATCAACCCTAAAAATGTTAGCATTCCTAACCCTATTATTCCAACTATTCCTTCAAGTGATCAATGTGTTTCTTTACCTCAATCCATTCCCACTTATAATAGTGTTCCTTCTTCATATTCCACCAATCCTTCCATTTCCCATAATGCTCCAAATATTTCACACATATCTCCTACCACTCTTTCTACTGATTCTACTATTAATAGCTTGGCTTAAACTGTGTCTTCTTTTAAAAAAATAATTACTTCCATGATTCAATCCAAGTTCAACATTCCTACTTGTGACATTGCTAGTCCTTTGTCCTTAGACATCATCTGTGTCGTTATCCCTAAATACATGGAAATTCCTCACCTAGAGACTTACAATGGTAAAGGTGATCCCTTGAACCATGTCAAAACCTTTCAAACATTGTGTAGTGATTTCTCTCATGATCATAGGTTCATGGATAAACTGTTTACAAGAACCTTTCAAGATAAAGTCTTGCAGTGGTATTGTTCTTTGCCTCCTTATTCTATTATCTCTTTCCAAAATCTTGCAAATGCTTTCATCCAATAATTTCAAAACAACATTGGACCTAATATTTGTTTGACTGATTGGATACATTGTAAACAAGATGTTCAAGAAAAAGTGACTAGTTTCATTGGTAGATTTTAAAATTTACATTCTCACATTTCTAATCATACGCTTGATATTGGTGTACAACATATTTTCATTTTTAATTTACAAAAAACATTCAAGATAAGAATTTTCTTTCAGAATTTTCTTCTTTTATTCAATTTTGTGCATGGATTTATAATTATCATCTTCAAGTGAGTCAATTTGGGATCACCACTCCAATGGATCCAATTGATAAGAGTGATGCCACATCCCATTCCTATAACAAGTTTTAGAAACCCAAGAACTTCATTAAGATCAATAACTCATCAAACAATGTTGATAAGAAAGTGACAACAACATCCAAAGGTGTGGCTCCTTTGTCATCTATTTTTAGACCTCATAATTTTACACAAATTTTTGAATCTTTTACATAATGTGATGTTGAAGTTGATTAATCCTAAAGTGTTAAATCTTCCTTCTATTAAACCGATTTACACATTCCAACCTTTCGCTAAATATTTTGATCACATTTTTTTGTCAATACCATCATCAACCTGGCCATGATACCGAGAAGTGTTTCTATTTGAAATTTGTTATTCAAGACCTCACTGATTCTAATACTATATCTCTTGAGGGTGTTAATGATAAAGGAAACAAATTTTTAACACCTCCTAACCAAATATTTTAAATATATATTAATCCTTTGCCTTCTTATTCGACCAATATCATTAATTCTACCCAGTCGTTACCTTCTTCCACTCATGTTGTTGACTATGATGATAAGTGTGTTGAAGACAAAAATATTGTAAATCTTATTTATCAATCTGAATCTTAACCTAAACCCAAACATGAACCTTAGCCTTTCATTACCTTTTATCCTAGTGAGATGATTAAAGCACCTGATGGTCCTCTTTAGATTGTTGTAAAAGTTAATGCTCTATTTTCTCGTGGTGTCCTTATTGACCCTACTTATATGGTGAATGTGATAACTGAATAACATATTTACAGTAGACAATTGCAATGATATTTCTATGATAAATTTGATGTGATGATACAAACTTACAGTGGTTTTACTTATCCTACACATTGTTCTATTAATTTTCCCATAGAATTTGGTGGTAAAACTCTAGATGCCATCTTTTTTTTCATCCCAAATCTTGATTAGTTTCAAGTTAGACTTGGTCTTCCTTGGCTTACCTCCATGATATTCATGGGGTCACCTATCCATAAGTGTTTGAAATTTCCCAATAGAGGAGAAATCATCACTGTTAATCATAGTATTTATTAACCTTCAATGCCTCAAAAGTATTTTGACCTTGACTTCTTTTGGCCTTCTATGCCTCGACCAACTAAACCTCGCAAAGGCAATATATTTAAATCCAATCAAAATTATAAATTCCAAAAGATTTGTGAGCTTAACAATCCTAAGGATGTGTCATCTACTTGTTCAGGACCTCAAGTTCTTCCTAAACCTTCCACACCTCCTATATATACTTCCATTCCACCTCCTATATCGTATAAACATTCTATTGATGTTATCTCTTAACCTAGTGTGGTTCCTTCCGTTCTTCCTTCTAAAGAATAAAATGGTTTAATGTTGACTGATCCTGAACCAAACAAAATTTTAAGCAAAACCAAATATAATTATTGTGCTCGTGATTGCTACCATTAACATCATTCTAGATCCCATGAGTGTGCTTTCCAAAACCTTTCTTCTCCTAAAACTATTGGCAAGTGATCAATTTTGTTAATGTGGTTCACTTTTTGGTTGTCATTTATGGCAACACATATGGGTTTCAGATTGATTCCTATAAAGATAAGTTTTGCTGACTCAGAAATTGACTAAGTATAGAAGTAGAAGTATAGAAGTATTTTGGATATCAAAGATCGAGATCGATGAATTAGGGAAAGAGAGCTTAGAGAAAGACATTATGGGGTATGTATGACCCCCACCTAAGATCGGTTTGGTTTTGGTTATGTCTACAACAAGTTATAAAGAATTGAAGACAGACAGACAACAACAGAACAACAATACATAGCAGTTGGAAAGTAGTGAAGATTGAGGGAGTATGAATTGGACTCTAGGAAATTGAATTTGGATTTTGGTTGTTGATAACCTAAACATTGACTATGCATTTGAGATTTACTGTAAAGGAAGAAAATTTAGTTATATGTTTGATTGATTAGGGGTGTATTTCCTTAACATTTACATTTAATTTAGTTTAGTTTTGAATGTGTATTGAAATGTGATTAAGCATGTAGGGGAAAGGAAGATAAGATGTTCCTCTTTTATCCCCAAAAGCACAAATGAAAGATCCAAGTTGATTAACCCAAAAGAAGGATCAATGCACAAGTGAATCAATCATTTGGAAATGAGAGAAAGGAAGAAGAACTTAAATTCTATTTTATTATTAAGTAGATATGATATATGCGAGTAATTGAAAAGAATGAAAGGAAGTACTAACCTTGAAGAAGTACTATGTTTCTAGAAAATCTGAAGTATGACCTGGAACCGGAACGCAGAGACGAACAAAACCCAGAAATATTTTTTCGATCTAACACCATCTTATGAAAAGGTTGACCTAGACCCACTAATCTCACTGCTAACCCAATAATATCGACCTTGACTTGTACAGGTCTGATAGAAAATCTATTTGCGGATCTCGATAGTTCGCTGAAAAGGGTATCCAGATCTGAGTTCAAATCTTCAATCCTGAACCTTTACCTACAAGAAAAAGAGATTTGTTTGTTGGGGGGAGGGGTTTGCCTTAGTCAAACCCCAATTTAGGAATTAACCTTGAAATCAATAATTGAAATAAGAATGCTAGCAAGTAGTAGAATTGAATCTA
>MU226586.1:955493-982156 GCA_018584345.1 Thuja plicata | reverse complement strand
TGATGGCTAGATCTAGGGCTTGAATGATAAATCTTGAATGCTTGAACCAAATCCCTTCAAAGGCTTGAAAGCTTGAATCCTTGATCTTCAATGGAGAGCTTGAATGCTTAAGAGGAAGACTTGAACAAATTGAAAGCTTGAGAACATGTAGAAAAATGGATGCTTGAACCTTTTGCTTCTTGACAAAATCTTGGTTAGAGCTTTTTTGCACTTAGAAGACTTCTTTTCGCTCAATATCGCTTAGACAAAATGAGAGGAGAAAACTCCCTTTTATATGAAAATAGGGCACAATATTCTAAGGAGGATGACATAAGAGAATTAAATTCCAATTAGACCCATTCCCCTAGAAGAGGAACTATATTAAATATAATTTAGGATTTTCCACTTTGGAACCCAAAACAGTCGACCTAGAAGCGGGAAAAATGAATTTTTGATGACCTTCGGAAGCCGACAAGCTTCCAGATTTTGAAGGGGGGCCCAAGTCAAGGTTGAGGTTGACCCTAACCTAGGTCAAGGTCAAGGTCAACCTTGACTCAGGGGGTCAGAACCCCTGGAAAAAGTGCTAGGTGGGATATAAGGTGCCCAAAGAGGCCCCATTAGGGTCCTAAACAGGCATAGAAGCAGGAGATGATGCAGAAAGGAGGAGGAAGTATGATGGTGGTAAAAAACATCCCCTAAGGAGGGATAAATATTCTTAACATTGAAGTGCTTCCATTTTTAGATGATACATTAAGCCCCCACTTTAGCGGAAGAATGGAAATCGAATATGCTTTCGGGAAAGTTAGAAGAAAGACTCTGGTGGATCACAACGAGGTAGAACATCACCAAGTCAAGAACATAAGTCCTTAGACCAAGGATTCTAACTCAACATACATGCATAAAAGATATGAAAAATAAAGAGCAATCAATCATAGAAAACATACATGACTACATAAGAAAGACAAGAGCAACACTATAGATAACATAGCTTCATGATCTAATCCTACTAGCATGAAAGCGAAAGAGAGAGAAGAGAGATAGTGATTACCTTGCCTAGTAAGATGCCCACCTTACTATGAATCACCAAGGAGGGAGAGCCCAATAGGTTCACCCATAAACTATGCTTGTAATTGTAATGCATCTTCTGATAGCTTTTGAAAATATCCATAGATCCACATTCTTGTATCACTATGAATATAAAATGTGTGTCTTTTTCAGGACTTAGCAACTTATGTGCGTTACCTTCCAAGGATTTAGCATATTGAAAATTTAAAAGGGTGTGTATCTCTTTAGGATTTAGCAACTTATGTGCTTTACCTTCCGAGTATTTAGCAAAAATAAAAGTGAAAATGTGTGTCCCTTCAAGATTTAGCAACTTATGTGTGTTACCTTTTGAGGATTTAGCAAAAATAAAAGTAAAAATGTGTGTCCCTTCAGGATTTAGCAACTTATGTGCGTTACCTTCTAAGGATTTAGCATGCTGTAAAATGTAAACTAATGTAAACTATAGCACAAGGGAGGCCCTATATATGCCCCCCTCCTTATCATGACTACCCACTAGGCAGGATAAGGAAGAGAAAAGAGGATACCAACTTCACAAGGTAAGGAGATATCCAGCTTAACAACAATGTATACCATATTCTTAGCAAAGAGCCTTGACCCTTTCATCCAAGAACATAGATAATCATGAAATGGATATGTCACTTATGGAAAAAGGATCCTAAAAAAGGGAAGAGGTCTCATCAACAAGACCCTCACCATAGAGGAGTGCTTAGGATAAAATATCATCTTTTAAAGAAAAAAGGGACCAAAGATTCAATCAACAAGCCCCCTATAATCAAGAGGAAGTAGAATCTTAGGATGAAGGAATCAAACTCTAACCCAAAGCAAGAGTAAGAGTTTATCAAAAGAATAGTTTGAAAAATAAAGAAGACGTGATGACCTAGGACAATCACCTCTCATATAAGAGGGTATCCATAGTAAAAAACATACATCTTTATTAGGAAATAATGTTATATGATAAAAAAATGCCACTAAGCTAAGGAAAGTAGATCCTTAGATAGAGGAAGAAGGAGAATACCTTGCCCCCCAAGTGTGAAGGCAAGGGATATATCAAATTATATCAATATATTTCATAGCAAAGTGATATCTTTACAAAAAAAATGTCCTAGAAAAGATATCATGAATGATTTTATAGGGATAGAATTGTTACCCAAATTTTTACATGCGGGGAAAAAGTAAAATTTGCATAAAGATACATCTTTTAGACATTACTGTTCAGCCAATACAAATGAATACATTACTATTACATTCATATTATCAGATTTTATTTGTACTCTAAGTTTTGATCAAATTCACACTTTCAGATTCACAAACGATCATTACATTGTGCATTCATACTGAATGTATTAGACAAGTGTTCCTTCAAGGTCACATCTTTCATACTGAAACTTAGAGGACATATGCAGAAAAGAAAGTAAGAAGGAAGCATGATGAATTCTAGGGTCTATGTAGTTCCTTTATGAGGTCTTCTAGTTTCTGGAGTGGTTCATCTGCATCATCTGAAGTCTTTCATGTCCTGTCTTGTCTTTGTCTATCCTCAATCCTAGGTCTTCTGTGGTCCTATATCCTGCATCATGGTGTGAAAGAGATATTAGATCCAATTGGATCTAAGCAATACATAAAATCCTAAAAGATACCATGCATCAGTCAAACTCCCTGAACTGCATAATCACTAATGATATCAATGTGATAGAAAGATATGCATTTGCATTGACGGAATAATAACATCAAACAAACATATCTTTATGAAATCCTATGCTATATTTGAAAAGATGCAGTGAGTGTCACGAGCCTGTGCTCGAACCTCATTAACAGAAAATAGACATTTTCATCTTGTTTTACTTATCATATTAAGTACAGATTCAACATCAATGTGAATTATTTATAGTGGACAAAGCTACAGGATGCAAGCTGAACATAAAATGGAAAATATGTATAAACTGGAACAGAGCATGTGTAACCAGCAGAAGAATATCATAAAGGACAGAGTACTTATCTATTATGGAAATAAGAAAATGTGTTGAGTATATCTCAGTCATAACTTTGCAACTTTAGTAAGTTATTAAGAGGTGTTTTCATGGTTTCATAAAGCAATTGTCCATCATGGCCGAGCTCATCATATTTGGTTTGCAAAGCAGAGAATTAACCAGTTCATCAAGTTTATATCTATTGATTACACAGGGTTCTGCCTATGTCAGCAAAAGAGAGTCAAAAATTTGGATGCTCTATATTATCATAGAATATGCTGAGGTAGATACTTAAAATTGATAAAGATGCAGTTGACAGTAATTCAAAGTTCCATCAATGTAAGAATTGTGCTGCTATGTTAATTTCAGAAAATAACCATAAGCTACTTACCGATGTTCCAGTTATCAAAATGTGAAGGGATTATTTTATTTTAAGTAAACTGAAGAACTCATTTATAAACCAGTGACAGTCATGGTTTTAAGAATCAAATGAAATGACAACAGTTAAAATAGTGACTGTTACTAGTTTGTAAACAGGTTTATATCTATGCCAGTCATAAGTGCTTCAAATGTGTTCACAGTTCTCAATAAAATTGTTGAGAACAATTCCAGGTTCACAAACTTTCTAACCCATATAGAAATATGAAATCAATAGTGTTTGACTATTACTAATAATGCGATATCATTATTAGTAACAGTCAAAACCAAGGTTGACATCATTAATAACAGAAAGTCACCACATGGTATAATAGTCACGGTATAGTAAGCATTACACACAGTGAGTACCGCGTATGGCATGTGAACTATGGTGAACAAGTTCAAGTTCATGAACCTTCAAACCTGCATGTACAAAATAATAGATAAAAAATAGTGAGTTCAAAAAAATGCATGGAGCCGTATTGAATAAAGCGCATGTAAATATGGGGAATAGCAGATATAATGCATGAAGCCATGAAGCCGCGGTTATAAGCCATAGCAGAAGAAGATGAAAGTTGAGGAACAGTTCAATAGAGATGCATAGCAATAGATGTTGTAGATAATGATATGGGTTTGTGGCCATAAAAAGAGAACCTTTAGTGTACCCACAACTAATGCAAAGTAAAGGAATGAAATAACAAGTTTGACTGTTGAAAACAAAGATACAACTATAACTCATAAACTGTGAGTATATCAAAAGCAACAGTGGAACAAACAGTTAACAATGAGAAATGCATGCTCTAACTTTGTAGTTCATTGCAAAATCAACAGGAATTTCAAAGAATAACTTACAGTTCACTGATGGAGAGACAAACACAAATGCCGAGTTCTAACAAAGTTGCACACAAAGGAAGTAACAGATGAAGGCTCGAGTCCAGTAGTAGTCGAAGATTCTCATAGTCAAGCTGAGATCCTTCATAGTTATAGGAAGCTTAGGGATTCATTTCCCTAAGATTTCTCTGAGAAGCTTCAAGAGAACACAAACACAAATGCCAAGGAAAATGGAATAACAATTTTGGAGTTCGCCAAGCAAAGCAGTGCATTCAATGCATGACAGTGCCAGCTTAGCCTTGAAAACTGAACATGCCACCTTTCATCCTTATCCCCATCATTCTTTCAAATGCATTGCAAGTGGATTGAGGGTCATGTCGACTTCTCCACTTTGTAATAGTTCACACTTAGATTTTTATCTAAGTTAGGAAATGGGAGTTACGGTATAGGGGTAGTGTAATTAGTATTAAGTTTTTATTTAATATTAATCCCTTATATAATTTTTGGCATATGTTATTTGTGTAAAAGGATTAATTCCTTATATTTTTAGGCCAAAATTTAGGAAAATAGGCGTGTTTGAGGAACTTAATGTAGTGGCATATTTTTAGGCACGCTTTTAGGCTAAGATTGAGGAGCTTAAATTTTTGAATTTGAGGCTGGAGCTGGTTATAAAATTGATTTTTGGTGATCAATTAAGGGTGGCAGATTTTGGAGAGAGGGAATATAGTGAACATATCATTCCTAAGTTCTTTGCAGGCCATTTTGTAATCATTTTGTCAGATTTTTGAAAGAATGAACTAGATTCTTTGACTCCTATTTTGCGTACTTGTTTTTCAATATCGAATCCTGTCTCATCTTCTCTAAAAAGTGTCAAATCATTTATTATCTAAAGGAAGTGAATGAAATTATATTCCTTCTCAAGATAATCAATTTCCCATAGGCCTTGTGTGAGAAATGTATGTTGTTAATTTTCCAAGCTGTTTGTGGTAGAACCCTGGTAGCATGAATTTATTAACCTATATGTTGAACAGAGATTCAGATTGTTAAAGTATTCATTCATGAGTCGGGATTGAAATTCATCTTTTTGTGAAGTCTGAATTATTCATTGGTGTATCACCCTAATCATTTTAAGTTATAGTATTTCTTTTCCCTTTTCCCAACAATTTGTAGATCAGAAAAGTGATATTCCATATTTTATAGGAACTGGCCTAGAATCCGGAGATTCCTCTTCATTCATAGTCTACCCACAGCTAGGAGAGGTTTCCATTGTCAGGATATAATTTTTTTTATCCTTAATGCCTGATCTTAGGTAACAATTCTAAGCCTGAACAAGAATCTAGAAAGAATAACCAATTAAACTCAAAACAAAATACATGCTAAGAGTTAAATGGATCCTAGAAGACTGGAATAAGATACCTCTTTCCCCCCAGTTAAGAATAAGAGGAAAAATGTAATCTAACTTGTAGAAGAATGAGGGGAATGCCCTATATCAAAATTATGAAGAAATTGTAATACTGCACGGGAATGAGATATAATTCCCAAGGCAACTCTCTCTAACATATAGCTTGAAATGCACACAATCAACAAGTAAATGTTTATTGCTATAATGAAAAGGACATTTATATTTAGAGAGAGCATTTTTCAAAATAGGTTTGAAGATTTATTTCTTGGAATTGATTAATTGGACATACACTTTCTTAGCCACATCTTGAGGAGTATCAGGGTGATCTAGAGGTGTTGGAAGAAGAACATGAAGAGGAGGATGGAGGTTAAGATCAAACAACCTGGTTGGAGGAGGTGGAAAACCTATACCATGCATATCCTATTTAGGAGATGAATGAATTGGGTTTTTAATGCCTTGTTCATTGATACCAAGCCCTAAACCTTTATAGCCTTGTTTATCTACCATAGTATATCCATTAGTGTACCTATCTTATCCAGTAGTGTAAAGCTTCAATAGGAGGAGATTGATTATGGTGCTCATGAGAAAATATTGTGTATGGTGGAATAATAGGATTAGAAGAGGTTTCCTTGTTTTCCCCTTTATCATCATCATAGATTGGATAGGGAGGTGAAGGTAAATGAAAGAATTCTTGAACATCATTATCATGGATCCTAGTTTGAGCCCCATCATAAGTGTGGGAAGAACTAGGGATTGAAGGTGGAGAAATAGAAATAGGAATATTTGGAATTGCATTAGAATTGATAAGATTAGGGTTAGGAAGATTAGGAACTATATTAGGCATAATAGGAGTAGGAAGATTAGGAGGTGAGGCATCATCAACCCAATTCTTCACATAATCCAAAAGAGTAATAAGTCCACTACATAAATCTTTAATGAAAGTTTTGAAAGTCGGAAGAGTGGTTTTGGTTAATCTCAAAATATCAAAAGCAAGTGAAATATGAAGATTAACAAACATGATGAAATGGATGATACTCTCATAGACATCATAAGTACTATAAAGAGATGCTAAAAGAAGCATAATAAGAAAAATAACCATACACCAAAAGATCTTCATAATGAATGAGATGCAAGAAGTGTTGTTGTATTTTGATATATATATATATATATATATATATATATTTGTGTTTTAAAATGCAATAGAATAAAAATAAAATTTAATATGTATGCAAGAGCTAATGTGAGAGGAAAAGAATCTAACACCAACAAGAAAGAGTTGTCTATCGCGGGTTCACCAAAATGTAAAGGAAGAAAATTTGGTTATATGTTTGATTGATTAGGGGTGTATTTCCTTAACCTTTACATTTAATTTAGTTTTTTTTTGAATGTGTATTGAAATGTGATTAATCATGTAGGGGGAAGGAAGATAAGATGTTCCTCTTTTATCCCTAAATGCACAAATGAAAGATCCAAGTTGATTAACCCAAAAGAAGGATCAATGCACAAGTGAATCAATAATTTGGAAATGAGAGAAAGGAAGAAGATCTTAAATTCTATTTTATTAATAAGTAGATATGATATATGATAGTAATTGAAAAGAATGAGAGGAAGTACTAACCTTGAAGAATTGTAGATCAAAGAATGCTATTTTCTGGGGTCTGTACTCTATTTCTGGAAAATCTGAAGTATGATCCGAAACTGGAATGCAGAGACAAACAAAACCTAGAAATATTTTTATGATCTGACACTGTCTTATGAAAAAGGTTGACCTTGACCCACTAATCTCACCACTGACCCAATAATATCAACCCTAACCTACACAGGTCTAACATAAAATCTGTTCGCAAATCCTGATAGTTCTCTGAAAAGTGTATCCAGATCTGAGTTCAAATCTTCAATCCTAAACCTGTACCTAGAAGAAAAAGAGATTTGTTTGTTGGGGGGAGGGGTTTGCATTAGTCAAACCCCGATTTAGGAATTAACCTTAAAATCATTAATTGAAATAAGAATGCTAGCAAGTAGTAGAATTGAATCTAATAATGAAGCTATGCTATTCAATGGATATGCAATTGTAATTCTAATGTAAACCAATATGTAAATATGAAAGCATGGACTTTAGAAACCATAAACCTCTATGATTGTATGCTTGAAATCCACCTTGAAGAGATGATGAAAGAGACTTGAGGATGCACAAAGGATCTTGAAGGAAGATCACACCATCATGATGGCTAGATCTAGGGCTTGAATGATAAATCTTGAATGCTTGAACCAAATCCCTTCAAAGGCTTGAAAGCTTGAATCCTTGATTTTCAATGGAGAGCTTGAATTCTTAAGAGGAAGACTTGAACACCTTAAAACCTTGAGAACATGTAGTACAATGGATGCTTGAACCTTTTTCTTCCTGACAAAATCTTGGTTAGAGCTTTTTTGCACTTACAAGACTTCTTTTTGCTCAATATCGCTTAGAGAAAATGAGAGGAGAAGACTTTCTTTTATATTAAACTAGGGCACAACCTTCTAAGGAGGATGACATAGGAAAATTAAATTCCAATTAGACCCAGTCCCCTAGAAGAGGACCTATATTAAATATAATTTAGGATTTGCCACTTCGGAACCAAAACTAGCCAACCCGGAAGCGAGAAAAATGAATTTCTAATGACCTCCAGAAGCTAACAAGCTTCCAGATTTGTTAGGGGGACCCAGGTCAAGGTCGAGGTCATCCTTAACCTAGGTCAAGGTTGATTTTTACCCTTACCTAGGTCAAGGTCAAGGTCAACCTTGACCCAAGGGGTCAGAACCCCTAGAAAAAGTGCCAGGTGGGATAGAATGTGCCCAGAGAGGACCCATCAAGGTCCTAAATAGGCACAAAAGCAGTAGATGATGCATAAAGGAGGGGGCAGTATGATGGTGGTCAAAAAAATCCCCTAAGGAGGGCTAAACGTTCTTAACATGGAAGTGCTTCCATTTTAAGATGATACATTTACTATATTAAATGTATTTTGTATTGAAGGCCGACTTTGCAATATTTGTAATATTCATATTGGGAGCCGACTTTGTAAAGTTGTGAGATATAAATGTAATATATTTTTGATAAAGATATGAGGTTGTTGATGCACAGTTGGATGAGTTGTTGAGAAAATAGAAGAGTAGAGAATGACAGAGATCATTAAAGAACTATAAAGGAACTATCTAAGCACTAGTGTTTCTTGTTTTGTTCATGTCTGAGAACACTTTGTAAACTGAATTACTTTGTAAGAGTTGTAAGCTCAATTGGCCCCTAATAGGGTGTTGTGAAACTTTAACAGGGTTGTAATTCCTTTAACAAGGAAATGTGCTATGTAATATTCATCTCCTAACAGGGCTAGGTCTCCTAACAAGGACATTATACTTTAGTACATGCTTGTGGGTACCATCCCCACTGGGGTTTTCTTTGGCCAGGGTTTCCTCAAAAACAAAATATGGTGTTATGAATACTGTGTCATTTTATTATGTTATTTTCTTTACTACAAGTTTATGGTTAATGTTTAAATGGTTGAAGAATTTAATTAAGTGCTATAATATTGATTCACCCCCCCCTCTCAGTATTATCCAATCCTAAAAATTGGTATCAGAGCTTTTGGACCTTGGAGAGAAATTCTAACAGCTTGAGGAAGATCTTAATGGATTTGAACAATATCCAAGAAAACTTTGATGTTGCACTCGAAGACCTTGATAGAGAAAAAGTAGAAAAAGGAGAGTTGAAATTCAACATGCGAAGAGCTGATAAATTTGTAAAGAAACTCAAAGAACAACTTGAGGTTTCCAGAAGTCAAAGACAAGATCTTATGGTTCAGATAAAAGAGGATTCAAATGAAGACAATTCAGATTAGATGAGGAAACTAAAAGAAGATAATGAGACCCTAAAACTTGAAAATGATACTATGGCTAAAGAAATATAGATATAGAAGGATGCTAAGAAGAAATTTGAAGAAGATTTAAGCAGTGCATTAGATCAAATGAACAATAAGGCTGACAACTACAGGAACAAATATCTGGAAATGGAGAAATACAATTAGATTATAAAAGGTGAACTTATTGAAGCAAAGAAAAACATTGAGAAAATTCACACCAACAGTTATTTGATTGATGAACAGAGAGAGAAATAGAAATCTAAAGGTGATATGACTAGTATTGGCTTCAATAAAGCTAAATGTTCAAAGAATCAGGAAGAGAAATAAAATGAGAAGATTGATGCTGAGAAACCTTCTATTGAATAATCTAGAGAGCAGATCAGATCCTTCAGAGGTAGATGATTTAGTTGCAACAAATTTGGACACATGAAGAGAGACTGCAAAGGTAATGTCCCTTTTAGAACTTTCTCTGGTTATTGTTTTAACTTTAATGGATGTGGGTAGAAGAAATCAGGATGCAGCAAACCTAATCAATTTGGACATAGACAAGACAATGGAAGAGAATCTACAGTGAAACCTATATGCTACAAATGTAATAAAATTGGATACATTGTGAAGTATTGTAAGCTGCAAGTTAATCAGGAAATAAGACCTCCTATATGTTATAAATGAAATAATCTAGGACATATAGAAAAATTTTGTAGGTATAATGGTTCAGACAACAGAAGAGTACCACCTCCTGTGAATTCATAGAAGAATGCAAATGATACTGGTAAGAGTGTTGCAGATTTAAAGAGTGATTTTGAAAGTTGTTTTAAGAAAGCATAAGATAGAAACAATGGCAATATATGGAAGACCAAAGAAACCAGTGAGACATTAGTTCAGGGAGAGTCAGTAGATGCTACTAGATCTTTGCCTGATGGTGGTAGAACATAATCAACCTAATTGGTCGATCATGGCCTTAGGGGGAGCATTGGATACAGAAATCAGAATATATCCTGCCCCAAAATTCATAGATTGAGCTCAAGCGAGCTTGGGTATGAACTTGGCTAACATCAGATAACATACATCTGAGAGCGCAACATCAGCCGACACATATATTTTGTTCACAAGATCTAAAACCTGACTGGACAATATTGAGTAAAAGTGAAACTTATGACTTAAACTTGTATAAAGCACCATTCGATGACCTATCTCTTTACCATTTGATGAAGAGTAAGCTAAGGATATTAGAGAGAATAAAGATTCAGACTATTCTACATTTGTCATGCATGATCGATTGAAGTATAAAACATGGAATTTGGCGGAAGAAAGGTATTTACATCATCTAGCCATGGATGCACCTATTATTTTTGATGTTGTAGATCGACCTAGGTACAAATTTAAGAAACATCCATTTAAGTCCTATGAAGAGGATCCAGAAGGAGCATTTTATCAAACCCCGTATGGTGTATTACATGTAGAATATATTAGGGCTTACATACATTGTAAGTATAATATACGGGGAATTGATGATATATCAACTGAGATGGATTATATGACTGCTAATGGAATCATGAAAGAAGAATACAAACACATTGATCAATTAAGCATAATGAAGATTCTAGACTTATGTGAATTCGATGAAGATGAATGGTTTAAAATACTGTTGAGAAGGGTTCATGTTCAGTTCATTTGGATAGGTGATCAACCTATAAAGATCTGTAGTGACCTAATTCATGAAATCATTGGACTAGACAACACTGGAGTCATCCCTATTGCAGAGAAACATGTAAAGAAAGAGGTTGAAACCCTAACTCATTCTAAATGGGATAGACGGGAAATGACAGTGAATGACATCTTTCAGCAAGATGTGAGATTGATTTCTATGATACTTGGATACAAATTCTACTATACTAGCAGACCTAACTCAATATCTTCAAGAGTAATCATGATGACATGGAGAATGGTGAAGGAAAACATGAAATATAACCTATGTGAAGTTCTGGCACAAAAATTTCTTGAAAATGTGAAGCTAGGGAAGAAGGACATAACTAAGACCTCAAATTTGGTTCATTAGTGATGCATATGTTTATTCATATTGAGCACAAATATCCTGCCTTACATCCTAGTGGTTGGAAATCTAGGATACCTACTGGTATTTTAATCTCACTGAGTTACAAGAGACATAATACTACTTGGGTTGATGGTGAACTATTTGGTATGATTAAAATACTACAAGGATAGATGAAGAATAGGTATAGGATAAATGAGGATATTGTTGAAAAGTACAAGGCTACAATCTGTTTCATGGTTGAAACTGATTGTGTGTGTTTTGAAGCAGTCACACCTAGAAAGAAATGGTGTTATCCTATGGGTTATGAAGTAAGTTCTGAGGTACTTACCATGTAAGTAGAACATTTTCTTGCATCAGAAGTTGATCCATCAGAAGAAATATGGAGAACATATGAGGAGAAATCAACAAAGGTGAGAGAAGAATAGATTAGAGGTCCGAGGAAAAGAAAAATTGAAAACCTTGTACATGAATGCGGTGTAAAGGCTGGGTTGATAGAAGAAGAACATCAGGAAGTGAAAAAGAAGATGACAAGTAGATCTCTTGGACTAGACAGTGGATGTAATTCAACCCCTCCACTCATTAGGTAGTTATGGTAGACAGTCCACCTCCTCCATCACAGACAGAGAACATCACTCCTAGAGTAACTAGATCAAGCATGCAGACATTGCCTAAAGAGCAGAGCACAATAAGAGAAGAGAAGAAAGAAGAGAAGCACATATGGAAGCCTGACATAAAAATGATAGAGAAGAGATAAATATAACAAGGAAAGCTGGTCACAATTGACAAATACTATGACAGAGATTCAGATAAGCTTAAAATTGAAGACATTGTGATTGAACATTTACTCACTTTCAAAAAGACTCTTTTAGAAATTGAAGGAAGTATACTTATAGACCTACATCGGAGATTGGAGACAAGAAAAAACTTAGCACAGATTGAAGATGATACAATCAGGAATTAGGAAATTGATAACATGTTGCCTGTAATATCCATACAAGAAAGGGATAGAGTATACAAGGAATTAAAACCCTTGCTAAGGACCAAAGTAAGATTGTTGAAAATAATTGCAAGGAAGTATGATGAAGTCACTAAGGAAACTGAGAAGGCACTGGAGAAGATATTGATGAATACTACTTCTGATAAGTCCCCACCTCCTAAAACCACTTTGCCTACACATTTAGGAATGGGAGAAAGCTCAAAAGCAATGGAGACAAATGCTGAGGAAAGCGAAGTAGATCCACCACCAGATTTCTATGTTTTTGGAGTGGCAGTAACTCTTGACACTTCACAAGATGAAAAGTACCCCTTTGCAGGGAATGTGGACACCCCTATAGTAGATTAAGCTAAACAAAAAGAGGAAGTAGAGAAGAAACAGGAAGAATAATATAAGATAGAACAACAAGAGGATGAAAAGAAAGAGGTAAACTCATCATCTATCTCACTGTTTGCAAGCAGTGATGTGAATGTTGATAGTATGGATGAAGTTGAGTTATTCAAATTGGAATTTACTACATTGAACAAAGCCAAGGAAAGATCAGAATATAAAGGAGACAAAAATGCGAAAGTAATTACAAGAGAAATTGATACTGTGAACAAATTTCTTCCAGTACCTATTGTTTTCCAGCACAAAGATGATATTGAAAATCTAAGAATAACACTTGATGAATTTGATGGGCACTATGAGAATTTGATAAAGATTGCAGAGGAGAAAGCATAGATCAAATATTCAGAGAAGAAGTTAACAGAAGTTTGCAAGTCTATCACATGGGACTTAGGCATTGTGAATTTTTTTTTCCAAATGCAAAGAGCTGCATTGGACATGGGAGAAAATTGTTTAGCTATTACATGAATCCTATTAGGCATTTTCAGAACGTAGAGGATATTATTTCTAAAGAGAGGGAAACTCTGAACAGTATGATAGATGATTGTGAAACATCTTCACAGTCTACAATAGAGCTAGACAAGGAAGTCACATGAATTTTGGCTAAACTCATTGTATTGGATAATGAGAAAGGGAGAGTATTGACAAGATTTAATCTACTGAAGAGCTTTATCACTCCTAAGCTATCCATACTTTAGGTTCATCTCTTAGACTTAGAGAAAGTGGCAGATTAACTAACTAAATCTATGCCCACTAAATTGAAAGAAGCTGAGACCACATCATTTCCAATGAATGACTTAATTCATATAAGCCAAATATTGTTCAAAACATGGAATGCAGAAGTGAAGATCTTGGAAGATTCCTTTCAAGACATTCTAAAAAATGGTCAGAAAGCACTAAATCTTATTATTCTATGTGCACCTTTGTCATTTTTGTCAAAGGGGGATAAGAGAAAAGAAAAAAAATATATATGGGAGAAGAAACAAGGAAAAATATATATGGGAGAAGAGACAAGAAAAGGAAGGAGAGAATATAGTGAAGACAGTTTAGAACACTTATTCATTTTTTTGTTAAGTGATGCCATCAATGCCAAAGGGAGAGATTGTTGGCAAGTGATCAATTTTGTTAATGTGATTCAATTTTTGGTTTTCATTTATGGTAACACATCTGGGTTTCAGATCAATTCCTATAAAGATAAGTTTTGTGACTCAGAAATTGACTAAGTATAGAAGTAGAAGTATAGAACTATTTTGGATATCAAAGATCAAGATCGATGAATTAGGGAAAGCGAGCTTAGAGGAAGACAATATGGGGTATGTATGACCTCCACCTAAGATTGATTTAGTTTTGGTTATGTCTATGGCAAGTTATAAATAATTGAAGATAGATAGACTGCGGAAGAATAATGATACAAAGCAGTTGGATAGTAGCAAATATTGAGGGAGTATGACTTAGACTCTAGGAAATTGAAGTTGGATTTTGGTTGTTGATAATCTACACATTTACTATGCAAGAGAGTCAACTATGCATTTGATATTTACTATATTAAATGTATTTTGTATTGAAGGCCGACTTTGTAATATTTATAATATTCATATTGGGAGCCGACTTTGTATAGTTGTGAGATATATGTAATATATTTTTGATAAAGATATGAGGTTGTTGATGGACAGTTGGATGAGTTGTTGAGCGAATAGAAGAGTAGAGAATAACAAAGATCATTGAATAACTATAAAGGAAATATCTAAGAACTAGTGTTGCTTGTTTTGTTCATGACTGAGAAAACTTTGTAAATTGAATTGCTTTGTAAGAGCTATAAGCTTAGTTGGCCCCTAACAGGGTGTTGTGAACCTTTAACAGGGTTGTAATTCCTTTAACAAGGAAATGTGCTATGTAATATTCATCTCCTAACAGGGCTAGGTCTCCTTACAGGGACATTACACTTTAGTACATGCTTGTGGGTACCATCCCCACCAGGGTTTTCCCTTGGCTAGGGTTTCCTCAAAAAAAAAATATGGTGTTATGAATATTGTGTCATTTTCTTATGTTCTTTTCTAACTAAAATTTTATGGTTAATGTTTAAATGGTTGAAGAATTTAATTAAGTGTTATAATACCGATTCACCCCCCCTCTCAATATTATCCAATCCTAACAAAAAGACCTATTCATTCCTTCATTCCCTTTTGACTAGCCTATGCATAGCCCAAGGGAGGAAGTTAATTTGAAAAGGATCATATTGAACAAATATGACAATTATATGAATTTTTTTATTATCTTGGATTGTATTACAATTAATTTGGATGAAGAAGATACTCTTGATTATGATGCTTTTGATATTCCTAATGCAATTAATGATGATATTCATGCTAGTGATTTTGATGATATGTATGAGATTATTGATTTTAATCATGATTTACCTATTATATTTGCAAAAAAATTATCTCTCAGTCCTAGTGACAAACAAATGTGACTTATCTTCATAACATGGTCCTTGTTTGGAACTATCTATTATTCCATCTTTCATGAATGATGTTTCTCCTCTTGCGTGTTTCCCACCTTCCCTAAACACTTTAGAATGATATGGGGGGTAGGTGATATGCTTGAATATCTCCCCTTGTGTGGTGGATTCTTTGTGTTTTCCTTTTGTAATGTGCTTCCTACATGATGTGTTGCTTGTTATATGTTTTTTTAGATTTCTTTAGATGACCCATGTTTCTCCATTGGAGCAAGGTGATAAAGGAATCGATCTATCATGACATTCCTCTATTTGTATCTCACTTCTTCTATATGTCATTACATGTGAATTTGCATTGTCTGATTAGCGATGATGCAAAATGGTAGCTACCTATTCTTGTTGGTATTTGTGATGTTGACCTAAAAAGACTCTTCTTTGTGATTCTTACATGTCATTCTTTTAGTTCTACTACCTCTGGGGGATGATGGTAGTATCATTCTTTATCATATTTACCATTGACTTAGAATATCCCTTCATGTTTCTTTGTCATGTGTTTCATTTCCCTTGGTTTTTCCTTTATTTAGGGTATCTCATAGTGAAAAAATTTCTTTTGGTTGCATGTATTCTATGTTAAATTCATTTCTCTCGTTAAGGTGTTTTCAATCACTTTAACATGGGGGCAGACACTCCACTCCTTGTTTCACATTTCGTAAACTCACATAATCATTCAATGCAATCCCTCTTGTAGATGGCTAAGGAGACAATTCTTTCCTTATGTTCATATTTTCATTTTCATATTAGATCCCTTAGTGGAGATAATTATTTCCTTAAGGAATGACCTTCCTTTTCTTCATCCCTTTGGAGACAATACTTCCTTAGTCCTGATCACCTTTTTGGATCCCTTAACGGAGACAATTCTTTCCTTAAGGACTGATCCTCTTTTATGAGTTGACTAGTATAACTCACCTTGCTAGACTATAAGTGTCATCTTTGAAATGCTTTCTCTTTGCGTGATACATAGTAAGGCAATACCTCACTAGGCTAGTGGTCACACCTCTCTCTTTTCTCCCTCTTTTAGGTGATGCCTCTTTTATCTTGGTTTTGGATTTGATGAATACTTAAGTCACTTGGGGGCTTGATGTTAATTTGTCTCCTTGACCTTGATAAGATTTTTCTTATGCATTGATCTAATTTACCATGAGTATGAGTTTATCTCATACTCTCGCTAAAGTGGGGAATAAATGTGAAGAAATTTTTCCATTAGTATGAAAAGGAAAATATTTTTGAACCGTCAGAAACAACACCGAAAGATAGTGTAGTGCAACCCGACAGACAAGTTCACAAGGGAACCTAACAACATATTTTACTAGTGAAACCCAAAAATGTTATAAGAGGAACCCGATAGAGGAAGCCAAAAAAGAAGACAATGGAGGAACATGATAAGTAGATTAGAGTGTAATCTGATAGAACAGATAAAAGATGAACCTGGTAGAGTAGACGACAGAGGAAACTGACAAGCAGATTATAGTGTAACATGATAGAACATATAACAGAGGACCCTGACAGAGTATAGAGAAACCCGAGAACTAGTCTATCGAGAGACAGTTAGAATTATGAGAAATGTGGATCTGACTTCCATGTTAGATAAAACACTTGTGTTTTATATTTATATTTTTGATTATCTTTAAATCTATTTCTTGAGGGACAAGAAATGTAAATGTAATTGTTTTAATCTATCTAACTGATTGAAAACATGCAAACTAGGAGAACAAGGTCAAGTTGTAAACCTTCAATCATAGAGTTATCATTGTAATACGTGAAAATTATTTAGGTCAAAAAGACTGTATAAATAGATATGTAATCAATCAGAACACATGTGTGTGATGATGATTGTAGCTGAGAAGCACATATATGGATCAGAATGAGAGTTTTATACAAAAGAACAACCAAAGATGAAATCAGTTATCAAGAAAAAGAACCAAGGCTACCAAGAAGAACAGTGGTATTGATCAATCACTATAGGTGATAAATATACATGTAATCTTTATTGGATCTATAATCAACAATTCTAGATTGCATATACTCAAGTCAATGAATATTTTTTACTACATTCTAACAAGTGTAGTAAATAGAAGAAATCCTTAAGAAAGGTGGATTTAACAATCCTTTGTAAATCTCTTAACCGAGTACACACTAAAAAATGGTGCTAAAGATCTTAATAGAGTATACCTTAACCAGTCTCTACATAATAATCCTAACATGGTAGATCATCAGAAGTGATCAAAATTTTAAGCCTTAACTGACCCCTTCCATTCTGTAGATAGTGAAGTTTTGTGGGTTTCATCCCCACCATTATTTTTACATTCTAACAGGGTTTTTTTGCATTACCAAATCTTGTGTCATGTATCAATACATTTCATGAATATTTTTAATAATGTTTACATGCTAATTGAGTTTATGATTTGATATACCATACACAAAGATAGAATAACATATATGGCTGGTAATACAATTGATTACTAAAAGGATTAAGGTTAAGTGATAAAAATTTTGAGGGTATTGATTCACCCCTCCCCACTTAGTACACACCATTCCATTATTTCCAACAATTGGTATCAGAGCTAGATCTTTTATTTGGAAAAGTTTAAAGACTTAAGAGAAAAAGATCATACAATGGAAAGGTACAAGCTAGACAAGAGTATCGAGAATCAGAAGTTAGAGATACAAATTTTCTATGAGAGATATAAAGAAGCTAGAATCAAGATGAGACAACTACTGGATGAAAGAAAGGTTATGGCATCTCGCTATAATGAAAAAGACTATCATGAAGAAGAGATACCTGAATTATTTGAGTCTTCAGGATCTAAATCTAGAAACACATAAAACACATCTGAAGGAAGCATTACAAGCCTAAATGAAATCAATAAACATCTTTCTGGACAAGTGAAATCACTGCAAATTAGTCAAGAGATGCAAAGGGTAAGAATAATTGAGGTTATGAATAATTCTAGACAAGCTGAGCAAGAAAGAAAACTGGCTATTGATGGTAGGATGAAGATCACTGAAAAGCTACAAGAGAAAGAGTCATAAATACAAATACTTACTGAACATCACCATGATATCACCAATCAGATTATTCTTATGAGTCATGAGGCAAACCGAATGAACATATAACTGAATGGAAAAATGGAAGCTATTGGTGAGATAAGAGAAGAAAATGAAAGACTGAAGCATGAAGTCAGAATTCAACAACAACACAATGACATGATCAAGAGAGCTGAAGAAAGCACCAAAAGGATGGATGATTTTTTGGATGGACAAAGGAGAGTCAACAACAATATCAGATAAGGTTATACCGAGAATGGAGAATCACCATACCAAGATGATCCAAAGAATGTCTATAAAAATCCAAGACCAATAAGGAAGTCATGCAATCACTGTGGAAAGCCAGGCCACACATCAAATGTTTGCAGAAGCAAAATAAAAGGTATTCCTAAATCCACACCTTCATTCATAGGAAATTGTTATAAATGTAACAAGAAAGGACATAAAGCATACACATGTAAATCTAAGGTGAAACAACCAAAGAGGAAACCTACATGGAAAAATATTGTTCTACTTGAAAAATGCATGGGCACACATCTCTTGAATGCAGGAAGAAGAAAAAGCAAGCATGGAAGCCTAAAGATCAAGAAAATGCTTATTATCAACCAAAAAGAGTCAGTAACTCATATGTTTGGGATTAAAATACATGGAAAAATTGCACAACATGTGGTAGATATGGACACATAGCTGAAAACTACATGAGAAAATGGATGAGAAAGTATAGGAGCTGGACTAACCCTAGAATGACATGCTTACACTATCATAAAGTTGGTCATCTAAGCAAGGACTGCAGAGACTGAGTGACAAAGACAAGCACCTTTGCCAGTGGAAACACCATTAAAGACATAAGGAAGATGAAAAAAAAAATGTGGAGGAAAGCTACAAATATTGATGGTGCTGGACCAAGAAATGCAATTGGTGATACCTTATCTAATGGATCTAGTGACATCACCACCTCCACCTAAGATGAACAAGTAAGTATAGAACTATACTATACTAAGTTATACTTTACATTAGTTCTATTATACATAGTTAAAATTCCAAATCAGCATGATTAAAGATGTACTATGGTATTAATTGTTATGACTCTATGAATACAATCTCTTCAATCAATGCATACCAAAAAGCATCGGTGTACTTACAAAGCTAAGTTGTCAATACTTACCAAGAATCTTCAGTGTATATATAAAAACCATGTTAATCAATGTAACCCGAGACTCGTCGGTAATAAAAAAGACAATGTTGTCTTCACCAAATACCAAGATCCATTGGTAAATGAGTGAAGATTTAAAAGTTTTGACACTTTCCCCAAGCATCATGTTTCAATGAAAATAAAGTTGGCATGTCACCCGAGCATCTCCGTCTTCAATAACTGATAAGTGGGTAGAGCATTAATTGCGCCACTTAGGGCACCATCTATAAAAGGATGATGCATACTTCATTTCATTCACCAATTATTTAGAGTGAAGAAGAAGAGCAAAGTAGAGCATAAAGCGACCAAATTGCAAAAGCATTTAACTAGCAGATTCACAACATTCAAACGAAATCATTGCAGATTTTAGAAGGTTAAGTAAGTAACATCACCGATCTCACTATTTATTTTATAGAAAGAGCCCTAAATTCTCAGAAATAATGGCAAGAACTTCATGAGTTTCCAAGATCAAGAACGTAAAAGAAAAGAAGGTTGATATGATCAAGAACTCCACTTGTGAAGAACCTAAGTATAAAATCTGTCCAGAGGTTTCTTTGCAACACGATGATGTTGGTGCATTCTCCATAATTCCACCTAGGGTTTTATTGATTGAAGATGTTCATTCCTACATACATTGCAAGATCACCCAGATAGGAGATCTTGAAGTTGATCAAGCTTACAAGAAGCTTTGTACAGGAAAAACCATCAAGGAGAAACACAAACACATCAAGGTCAAAGGGTTGACATGTTCCCTAATGTTCCCAAGGGACTTTAAAATTGAATGGATTCAGATAGTGTTGAGCAGAGTACATGACCAAAAAATGTGGTTGGATGAGCCAAAATAGATCACCAGAGATGTGATACACACTGTGACCGGTTATCCTATAACCGACAAGGCCAAGGCACTCAAACATCCTTCTTGTCCTGAGATTGAGAAGATGACAGGTGCATTATGGGATAACAGAGAATTTAAGGTTAACACCAGCACCAATCCAAAACTAAAGTTTGGTGCATGTGTACTAGGATAAGATATACCAATCCAGTAGGTTAAACAACATAGCATGTGGAGCAGTTGACACTTCCCATAAGATTGTAAAGAATGGATTATAGTTAGATCTATCCAAGCTTCTACGGAAACAGTTAGATGAAAACATGGGGACAATTAGGTCTACAAAGTCCAATTCCTATAAGTTCAGATCACTTTTGATGTGTACATTTGTCTATTTCCATAACTTCTTTCCATCTATAGTTAATGTCAACTGGAATACTACCCGACCAGTGATCATTCAAATCAGTAAATTCATCAAGTCACTAGATGATAACTTTGCATTAGTTATGGATGAATACTTTACTCAATTTAAGGAAAGAATGTAGAAAAGAATGAGGATACCAGAACAACTAGTATAAAAGTATAAGACTGATATTTGCTTTATGGTGGACATTGATAACACCTTTATCAAACCAGTTGTACCGAGGATAGCATGGTTAGCACCACTTGACTATGAGGTCAACATAGATCAAGCGACCAATGCTATTGAAGCATTGATAAATGAACCATTGGACAAGTCACAACCTAGGTTTGGAACCTATGAGGAAGCCAAGGAAAGAATTAAAATAGGCTTAGTTGTGAAGAAAATTTATAGAAAGAAAGAGAAAATGGTCAAGACACTGAAGAAAAAGTTGTCGGTAAATGATGAAGAGTCAGGACAAAAGGATGACATCGAGGGACAATCACCCATCGAAAAAAGTTAATAAGTGAGTGACTCTGAATCTACAAAGTTTGATGCACCACCACCAACACCATCAAAGAAACCAAGGACTACTACTACATCATGGACAAGGAGTCAAACTGCCAAAGCAGACTCACCACCAGTCAAGAAAGGACAGGTGAGGACTTACAAAAGGAAGCCTCAAACAGGAAAAACATCAGAACTTGAGAGGAGAAAAAGATTCATCAGAACTAAGGAAGATATAGAAGATACTGAACAGGAAGAACAACCTGTAAAGAGTAAACTTCCTAAAACAATTGATGAAATTTCTGCATCGATTGCCAAATCAGGTGGCATATCAAATCCTAAGGTTAGGAAATGGTTAACTATAAACCCCAAGTATCATAATAAGATTAAAGATGTCATCATTAAGGAAATGATTGTATACAAATATGTGCCTATCCAATTTGATAAAATGATGCCACAAGAACTTCTTGACAGAATTTCAGCAAGGTGGACATATGCACTAAAGGAAGAAAAATAGATAAGGGAAAGATCCCTAGTTTCAATTATGCCACCCAAGTCCAAGATGGAAGAAATTGATGAAATGATGAACACGCATTCACAAAAGTTCTTAACAAAAATAAGAGCCTACAAAGTACTAGAGGTAAAATTCATTGAGCTTGATAAAGAAAGTGATGATATCTGGAATAAAATCATCAATCCACCTAAGGAGGATTCAAGCCTCGAGCCACAATTAGCTCTTACTGAGGAGCCTAACAATGAAAAAGACCAGGCTAAACTGAGCCCAGAACACATTCTTATAAATGATGGTGAGGATGTTAATGAAGAAGCATTGAACACACAAGCTAACAAAGATATGGATACTGCAGATGAAACATTCACCGATAATACTATCATTGATATTACTAGAGAAGATCATGCAGATGAGGTAAAGAAAGATGAAGATGTCACTGTTTCCCCAGACTAAACCGAGGACCAAGACACAAAAAAAGATGCTTCTCAAGTAGATATACTGGGACAAATACCACTATTGATATAGGCTATCAATATTATCATAGAAAATGAGAAATCACCTGACAAGTATGCAAGCATACCCAAGGATAAGGATGCAAAAGGACCAAAAAACACATTCGAAAAGAAGAATAAAGATGGAGAGAAAAAAGAAACCAATGAAGAACACAAATAAATAGGAGGATAAAAATAAGACAAAGGTGAAGAAGATAAAAAAGGTGATACCACTCCTAAGGATACTGAAGGAGATGCTACAAATAAGGCTAAGGTTGATGTGGAGACATCCACTCCCAACCGATAGGCAAAAACTGAGTAATAGGATAAAGGTACAAATACTCCAAAGCCTTCACCAAGAACATCATACCAAGAAAAGGAAATTGCTATGGTACTGCATACAGGTCCCTCCACAACTCTATCCAAGAAGAAGAAGAAGAAGAACAAGAATCCAGTTACACTGGAAGAGATTATTGAGATTCCAGCCTGTGATCCGAGGACATTGGATCTAGAGGCACTTACAAACTATGTAGAACTTTGTCAAAGAAAAGATATCCAAGATAAGATTAAAAAGGAAACAAAGGAAACACATGTACTTGAAAAATCAAGGGATATACTTCAACATATAGTACCTGATACAGACATTGATCAAATTTCATCTATCATTGATCAATTAGCCATTCTTACTGACACAATCCAATCACAAAATGTGGATGAAAAAAAGGCAATTGAAGAACAAGAAAAGCAAAAGTATCAATATAAATTGACCAAGAAAATCATCCAAGAAGTGGCTGAGAACCAGGTAAAGCTGTCTAAATAAGTAAATGGATTAGAACCAATCTTTTTAGAAGCCATAGTCGTAGTTCAAAAGCTAAGCACATTAGATAAATTCACTACAGAGAGTAGTGAAAATATTGCAAAAATATATGTAGATCTTAATTCTAGTGCTCAAGGTCTCTCAACAACTAACAATGCAATACAATTGCATTATGAAAATGTAATGGAAGCAAAGAAGTTGAGACTTCAAATTCAAGAGGTAGAATCAAAGTTTAGAGATGAGGTAACCAAGCTACAATATCTACTGCTACCCAATCTTACACTATTGCAACAAAATATGACAATGACAAGACAATTAATTACCACCCCAGAGATGTCTGTCGCTGACAATATCTATGATATGCACACAAGGATCACATTAGAGCACATGGATCTAGAACACCTTCAAGAAAAAAGGGAGAAGATGATGGAGGACATGAACAACTCTCATTCCCGCATTTTTGACAAGTTGTAAGTAATTACACATTTTTCCATACTATCAAAAAAAGGGGAAAATGATATGTATAGGAGGAAAAATGATAAGGAGAAAATGATATGAAAAAGGGGAAGATAAGGTAAAAAGGGAGAATAGTATAAAGGCAACTGTACATACACATACATATACTATACCAACATATACATAGGGAGAGTCATAATGACAAGGTGAACACATGGTGTACATTAATAAACATTTTAGTATTTGCACATATTGGTTTTTGATACTAATGTCAAAGGGGGAGATTGAAGACATATTTTTCCATTAGTATGCAAAGGAAAATATTTTTGAACTGTTGGTAACACCAACAACGAAAGACAATGCAGTGCAACCTGACAGACAAGTTCACAAGGGAACCCGACGAAATAGTTTACTAGTGCAACCCAAAAAATGTTACAAGAGGAACCTGATAGATTACACGACAAAGGAACTCGATAAGAAGATTAGAGTGTAACCTGACAAAATAGATAATAGAGGAAATCAACAAACTACATAGAAACCTGAGCACCAGTCTACCGAGAGATAGTTAGAATTCCAAGAAATGTGGATCTGACTTCCACGTCAGATAAAACACTTGTATTTTATATTTATCTTTTTGATTAGCTTTAAATCCATTTCTTGAGGGACAATCAATGTAATTTTAATTGTTTTAATCAGTCTAACTGATTGAAAACATGCAAACTAGGAGATCAAGGTCAAGTTGTAAACCTTTGATCATAGAGTTATCATTGTAATACGTGAAATTCATTTAGGTCAAAATCAGTGTATAAATAGATATGTAATCAATCAAAACATGTGTGGGTGATGATGATTGTAGCTAAGAATCACATCTATGGATCAAACTAAGAGTTTTATGTAGAAGAACAACCAAAGATGAAATCAGTTATCAAGAAAAATAACCAAGAATACCGAGCACAACAAAGGTATTGATCAATCACTATAGGTGATAAATATACATGTAATCTTTATTAGATATATAATTAGCAATTCTAGATTGCATATACTCAAGTCAATGAATATTTTTGACTACATTCTAACAAGTGTAGAAAATAGAAGAAATCCTTGAGAAAGGTGGATTTAACAATCCTTTGTAAATCTTTTAACTGAGTGCACACTAAATAGTGTTGCTAAATCTCTTAACAGAGTAGACCTTAACTAGTCTCTACATAATACTCCTAACAGGGTAGATCATCAGAAGTGATCGAAATTGTAAGCCTTAACTGACCCCTTCCATTCTATAGATAGTGAAGCTTTATGGGTTTCATCCCCACCGCATTTTTTACCTTCTAACAGGGGTTTTTTGTGTTACCAAATCTTGTATCATGTGTCAATACATTTCATGAATGTTTCTATGAATATTTACATGTTAATTGAGTTTATGATTTGATATAACATACACAAGATAGAATAACATATATGGTTGGTAATACAATTGATTACTAAAAGGATTAAGGTTAAGTGATAAAATTTTTGAGGGTATTGATTCACCCCTCCCCTCTCAGTACACACCATTCCATTATTTCCAACATAAATGTACCATCATAAAAAGTTAGCACCCATAATTGGATGCTTTATTAGGACCTATTAGACCCCATTTTGGTGATTTTGAGTTCTGAATGGCCATTATGCTTGATCCTGGAAACCTGTTCTTTTCCCCTCACATATTTTCACCAATCTTGACATCCTATCCAATTTCATACTCATTCTCTAGGGTATAGAATATTTCTAACATTCTGATCCTCATGGTTTTGGCCCAAATTTGGTTTGAGGCCCTATCTTGGGGTGTTAACAGGAAATTATATCCTATGGTTAGCTTGGATTATTTTTGAATCCTTAAATGATGGATTGAGTATATAGACACCCTATCTCTCCTTATTTTGATATACATTCATGATCTAAAACATTTTTTAATCAGGTTATCAAGTCTTCAAGCAATCAAGAGCAATTGAGCAGTTGGATTCAAGATTTGAAGGCAACCATCAAAGATCAAGTTTCTGCAAGTCTCTAATTTTTCAAGTCCATTCAAGTTAAAGAAAATCTTCTCCAATTGAAGAAATTTTATCTCCCATGATTTCCAAGTAGAGGAATTCTCAATCAAGCAATAAGATCTTTCCTTCCATCTGCATTCATTCTCCTTCATTACAAGTGATTATCAAGCATACCTACATTCAAGATCGAGGAGTGGCATTCATAGATCCATGCATTTGTGAGGGCATCCTTGATTCCATTCTACATTTAAAGGTCAAATATTTTGATCCAAGTACATTCAAGAATCTTCATGGCTATGAGATATTTCTACATCCATCCATGAGGGTATATGCAAGGTGAAACAAACATTTACCTTTTTATATACTCTCCTTTATGAAATTTTATTTCATATTCAAGGTTGAATCCTAAATAGGGGTTTGACCAAAGAAATCCCCTATTTCTAAACCTTTTCCCCATTTTTTTGTGTGCAAGAATAGGTTACGAAGCTGTCACACAAAATCTAGGAAGATCGGGAATTGTGAGAAAATCCTAGAAAAATTCAGGCATAAACACTAAGTACAAAATGTCTAAAATGTTTTGTTCCCAGGTACAAAATATTTGAAACATTTTGTACCCTACATTTTGTTCCCCAATTTTAGCCACAATTCAGATTTGCATTTTGGTTTCCGTTTTGTACTTTTTAGCTCTCTATCAGTCTGTTATTTCCATATTTTTAGTTACTTGTCTAGTTTTTCATTTGCATTACATTTTCCATCATTTCCATTTTTATCAATTCATATTTACCAAAGGATCACTATCTCATTTAGCGCTTAAGTCACCTCTTGAGCCTAGTGGGGCATCTTCCTTCTGAATGTGTGATTGTAAAAAGGGAGGTGTGAATATATATA
>MU226586.1:942451-955368 GCA_018584345.1 Thuja plicata | reverse complement strand
TATATATATATTACCAAAAAAATATGAATAAAGAGTTTACCATTATTATTCCTTAAAATTGATAGGAAAGGATCTAATGTACTTTAATTAATTTTAGGATCAATATTCTTTATTAAACACAAGATGAGAAAAGACAACCAAATCGACATAATCAAGACAAAACCCAATCTTAGACTTCATGACTGGATATTCAGTTATGGTTCTTGCTCAAATAGTACTTTCAACCTTCACCATGTGTCTACGTCCTCTTCATCAACATTATATTATAAGCAATAAACCATTTATAGAATTGTAAAACATTATCCATTTGTGAATAAAATCTCATGTGAATATTATTGACTAAATATTCCACATTAATGAAAACATGATCATATTAATCATAATTCCTTAATCAAATAAATGAAATCCACTTAAATAACTACCTTTATACTTCACATGAAATAGTTATTATAGTTATTAAAGAGGGTTCTGAAGGAAAGGATGTAAAACATATTTTCTATAATTACCACAAGTACATTTTACTCAAGTTTTTTATTTTCACATATTGGTTAATTACTTTAACATTTTGGCACTCGAAAAGGATATGCTTGTTGAAGATGAGTTTATTTGATTAGATTTACATAAAATGGAGTTGTTGGGGTTTGATATTTTCATTTCAAGGAATTATCTTGATTTTTTTTTTCATCCTACTATTGTCATCTTGGTAAAGGGTAATTATGAATCTTGGCGATATGACATTTGACACATCTTAGATGGCTAGATCTTTTGTGCTATTTGTATGGACCCTTTCTTAAACTAGCCACAACAAGGGGTAGATCAAATTGGGGTATTATCATTGACCATGTTGTTAGATTGATTTGTTCTAGTGTAGATCCTAACACTATGTTTTCTATATCAAACTTTAATTGTCCCCATATATTTTGGACTTGGCTTCAGGAGATCTTTGGAGACCGTTATTCATTTTCCTTCCCCCCTCCCCCCAAAAATAAAAGTAAAAAATAAAACAAAATCCCCATCTTTCTAGAACAACGACAAAAACATTTCAAGGACATGGGGGCATAGGGGAATACCCCCTCGCCACACTTCCATCATCATTGGGATGTCACCAAGACATTCAGGACAACAGGATGTCCTCATGACACCTCAGCGATTCCCAGGTGTCCCTTGACCATACTAGGGAATTTGGGTTAAGAAAAAAAAAAGGTAATAAATTTATAAAATAGAATTTGTGAGGTTTTGGAAACCTTATTTTTTCTTTTTGGTGGGGTCCCTACCCCTTGATTCCATTGAGGGCTCTATCCTCAAAATATTGAAAGGGGATTTCCCCTCAATCTCACCAGGGAATTTGTACCTAAACCTCTATAAGGGGTACTTCCCCTTGACCACACTAGGGACTCCATCCCTAAACCATCGCAAGTAGCACTACCTCTTGAGCCCGTTGGGGGCTCTACCATAAATTATCACAAGGGGAACTACCCCTTTACCCCAAATATCCACCCACCATTGTTATTATTAATGCTATCATTGTCATATTTTTTATGTTTATTAGTTTAAGGTTCACTTAGTATGCCAAATTTTCCCTTGCAATTCCTATACTTATTCTTTGTTCTCTCTCAAAGTTCAAAAAATTTTCCCCCCACTATTGATGTTCAAATTTTAATTCAATCATTCCTAGTTTCTTAATGTCTAGTAGTTTAAACTTTACATAGTATGCATTATATGCAATTTTTATTCTCGTTCCTAAGATTTTTTATAGATAATTTTTCAATTACTCTATGCATTTGCACCACTGTCCCATAGTTACCCCTCATTCCCAATCTTAGGCCCTCTGTCCCCTACTCCTCAAAGCCCATCATCTCTTCCCCCCATTAGGAAACTTAGTAGAACTATGAGGGAGCCTCTCGTATCTCTCCATTCTAATAGGATCTTATTGCAAATTTTCGTATTCCCCTTGCACATGTAGATTGTATACCCTTTAATGATAATACTTTAGAGGAGATTAAATATATCACAAGTTTTGAATGTTTTGATGTAGGCTTGTCTTTATTTTTCTACTCCTCGCATTGAGACCCCATCTTAATCTTCTTTATTTGTTGTTTTTTATCATCTTGGCATTAGCACATAAATGCCCCCCTTCAATTTGTACGTTACGACATTCATATTCTTCTAGATGCAACTACATGGGATTTATTTCTTGTAGACATTTTTGAACACTCCCAGATAACTGAGAGGGGCCGTAGAATCAGTTATCATAAATAATTTTTATTAACTCAATCAATTTGGTGCCAAATTAATTCAATTAGATAAAAAAACAAAAATAAAATTGAAAGCACAAAGAAACACCAAACACAATGAACGCCATGTTTATGTGGCAAAACTGAGATGGGGAAAATCATAGAGAAACTAATTCATGTGAATAAGAACACTGGTTAAGATGACACTGGTTAAAGTGTTTTTTATAATGGGTCACTATCAATATGCTAATTTTAGGTAAGGCTCATTGTCGGTGGGATCACTAACGGTTGGGCTAACTTACCAATATACATAAAATAGCTATCATGGTTGAAACTCAGCTAACTTCCGAAATAACAAATAATGAGAAATAATTCCACCACTGTAAATACTTCACACCAACTACAATACTAGAGAATAGTCTTCTATAACCTGTTGCATATATATTTCCATTCATCCATGTCTCCCAAGCATAATATCAATTATCATTTTACAAGTCGGTCACATACAGTTTGAAATAGGTCGCACTATGACTTTCTTGGTGTGGTAGTGTTGTCCTTCACTCCTAGTTGTCCTTGATGTCAAAAGAAATAATCCTGCATATGAGAACTTATCATTGCATATGAGACTTAGTTATACATATTGCTGATATTTTTGATCAATTTCAGTTTGTTGTCATTCATTATGAGATCTATGGTAACATGGGGTTCATATTGGCTATTATTGGAAATCATATTGCACATGATATGTTGCATTTTCATTAAGGTTCATATACACTTGTATCATCTTCACTTTGGGGAATGGTCAGTATCAGTAATTAGATTAAAAAAAGTGATTATCAGTGCATTCAGTATCTTGCAACACTATAGCATAATCAGAGATATGTTTCAGTTATATTAAAAGCATTGTTTATATGTTCATTTTGATATCAATTTCAATTGAAACATATGAAGAATTTAGGTGATGGTAAATTTGTATCATCTATTCAAATGTAAAGTCACTAATTTTGTAACCTTGGCATGTAACTTTGTTATGCTAGGTAGGCCTATTGGTTAGCCCCCTAACAATCCTTTATATGATGGCTTTTTACAAAGTATTATAAATGACATGTTGATGGAGCATTAAATGAGCATTAAGAGTGATTCCTTATCTTACGACATGTTGGAATAGTAAAGATTTCATTTGTATATTCATTTGAATTTCATTTAGAAACCTTGGCTCTCTCGAGCTAGGGCTCTGGCTATTAGGGAACAACATTTTTTAATCATAGTTTCTCAGGTGGCCACCAAGATAGTTCTTGAAAGTTTTTAACAAGGGATCAGTTCATTAAGCAATTATCAGTGTCTATGTTGCATTTGTAAATGCAAAGTATTGTGAAGGAAAAGTAATTAGGATTTGGAAAGATTTGCAACATGGAAATTACTCAAGGTGTATTTGTTTCATGCTTTTTTTTGTTATTGCCTTTAAGTTTTTTATCCATTGTTTAAATTTTTTTCATCTTGTTGTAAGTTATATGTTTATGGTTCTTGTTTATTTTTTGTTAAAGAACCCTTATTAGGTCCAGTACATGCTAACTCAAGTTGATTTTGTTAGGTCTTTGAATGAATATGTTAGTTTATTAATGATGTGTCTTGGTAATTTATGTTTCTTGATTTAAACTTAGGTTAAGGGCTTGTGAATTTGTCTATCAACATATGTGTATTCTTGAACCTTACCAACTCATATTTTTGTAATCTAGACCAGTGCTTTGCAGTCACCTTAACTCAACATGTATAATGTGTTTTATTTTCCTCCAAGTTTAAACCCTAGGTAAGGGTCAGGGGTTTTTTTTAAAATGTGAAATGGTTACCATTTTTTTTTATGTTGTGTTGTTTTATTGTATTCATGATTATATATGTCATTAAACCCATGTTTCGCCATTGTATCTTGAGTTTGGGGTTTCTATTGTTGAACCTGAGTTTAGAGTATTTATATTATCATGGTTATACAGTTGAGATATATGTTGTGGTTCATGAACCCATGAATGGTCTCTGACGTTAAACCTGAGTATGAAACTTCAGTCTGAGTAATCTATTTTTACAAGAATATTTGATTAAGGGTTTCTATTTTGATAAAGGTTTGATATCAAAGATTAAGAATTTCACTTAAGAGAAGGATGTGTAAATAATTAAAAATCAGTTTTGAGATTTTGTGATTCAATCCAACTTTGATCTATGGTCATTGGATTTTTTACATACAACATTGCACATTGTTAGGAGATACTATTTCATTTTTTAAGTAAGAATATAACATTGATTTTTTATTAGGGGATTAAATTAAAAAATGAAGAAATGTTTATATGATGATTATTTTGATTAGAAACTTAGTATTATGACATATATTTACAATGATAATATTTCCTATTCATAATAAAGGAATTAATTTTTTTTATAGTTTTGAATAAGAATAAATAATTAATCATTATGATGATGAACTAAAAAAATATGGTCATCCACTCTAAAAGACAAAATATGAAAACATTCTTATATGTTATGAGACTTTCTTAGACAGTTGTATACGATTCCTTGATTAGTTTTAATATCTTATATATTGAGCAGTGAAAGATTGATGGGAGATGCAAACAAAGATAAATTTTGGTCTTTAATGAAATTAATTTATAGCAGTTGTGCACACTCAGATACTTTGATCAGAAATACCTGATTGAGGGTATAGTAGCTAACAAATTTGTATCCTATATTATTTTTCACGAAGTCTTATTTGTGTTCAAGAATGTATGGTAAAAGGTTGTGGTGACTATACAAGATCGTATTTTCTAACTCTGTATGTATAAAAAGTTGTAGAGAGTTGTGAAGCTAGTGAGGCATAAAGAGACTATCAGTGAGATAACATTATTAGTGAGACAGTTGTACAACCAGTGAAGCATTGTAAAAAGATATTTTAGATAAATCCAATGAGCCACTTCGAGTAGTTTTATTCCCCAAGAGGGTTTCCACTCAGGACATATCTTGTGTTACAATTTCATATGCATGTCTTATCTTTACATTGTTATCTCTTTTTCAGCTCACTTTAGTTGTTGTATAAAATTGGCTTTAGAATTGATACATTGTTTCATATCACTTGTTCACCCCCCCTCTCAGTGATATTGCACTCCATCAATTGGTATTAGAGCCATGCCCTTCCTTTTAGGGTTTTCTTGGTTAGGGAGTACTTGATGGATATTCAAAACAATCTTTGTGAGAGAAGGGTTTTAGCTTCTAACATTGAGAGTCAAAGAAAACTTCTCAAATATATTCAAAAGGATCTTTACTTCTTAGAAGAGAAATTTTATTCTATAACTGCAGAATTTGAAAGGTTACAAAGGACTTGAAAATTTCATGGAGCTGAAAGTAACATGATGGATCTAGACATGAAAAATTATAAGTTTTCTTGATATGATTCTTATTTATTTGATTCTTTTTCATCTAATTGACATTATAAAAATGAGTCAAATAGATATAGCACGGTGTCTAGAAGAAAGACAATTTTTTAATGTTCTGGTTATAATCAGTTTGGACATATGGCAGTTTGTTGTAATTCAAAATCAGAAAAACAACAAAGAAATCAACTTGTATGGAAACTTTAAGTTAAGGCAGATGCTTTAGTTGTTCAAATTGTACTTTATTATGTTAAGAGAGACTCATGGGCTCTAGATAGTGGATGTTCTCACCATATGATAGGTGATAAGTCTAAATTTATTCATTATGAAACACATCTAGGAGGATCTGTTAAGGTTAGAGATAATCAATGTTTTGAAATTGTTGGTAAAGGAACTACCCTTCTTGATAATGAAATACATGTGAATGATGTATACAATATTGAAGGAATGAAATACAACCTTCTCAGTGTGAGCTAGATATGTGATAATAGGTTTGATGAAACTTTTTCTACTATAGGGTGTGAGATCAAGAAAAAATCTGGTAAAACTATTTCTATAGGATACATAACATGTGGTAATGTTAATAATATTTTTGAAAACTCTTGAAAATTTGATAGTAATGTTTTTTTATGAGTCAATTTGAAGAGACTAAGCTGTAGCAAAAAATACTAGGGCATATAAACTATGAAAAAATAATTAAGATAAGTAAAAATCAGAGTGTTAGGAATTTACCAATCCTAACAAGACCTGACAACAATGTTTGCAAAGAGTTTAACTATAGAGGGCGGAGGGAAGGCGAATGTGCCACGCAGGGGAGCAGGTTGGGAGAAGGAAAGGGAGGTGGGGTGGTGGCGGCGGAGCCTCCCCATTGTGCTTAGCATAGTGGGTGGCCCACGTGCCACGTGACCCCCCATCCTCAAAGAAAAATGTTTGTTGGAGAGGGCTTCAACCCTCCCACCCAACTCGATAAAAAACAAACAAAAATCACTTTTTATATTTAAACGCTCTGTGTTTTGTTAAAAATCAGTCATGCAAAAATTGATATATATATGTGTGTGTGTGTGTGTGTGTGTAAACAACAAGGTTAATTTAATAAATTTAAATGACTGGTGAAGTCTCAAATCTGTGAGTCAAAATAGGGATAGGTAGGGAGTTTTTTTTTCAAAATTTTATTTCTTATTATGAGTCTATATTTTATTCTCCACAACTTGGTGGAAAGAAATTTTAATTTTAAGCATTTTGATTTTTTTGGAAAATTTTCAAGAATAAACTAAGTGTTATACAAATAGACTTGTAGAAAACATAATTTCTAGAACAACATTATTCACTTAATTTTATTTAAGATCTTCCTCTATTTTTTTTTCTTTCCTATAATAGTTAAATTTCTTTAGAGAAGCAATGACAATATATTCAACCACAAATATTTAGAAATATAAACATTCTCCTAAACTTCAGTACCTTTATGATGGAATACCTAGTGCCACAAATTTTATTGCACAAATTCCATTTTTTTTAAGACATTACCTCTAATTTTATGAATGCTTAAAAACCATCAAATTTCCAACGATCACATAAATATGTTACTAAACTTAGGAATTCGATTTGCTCATCTATTTCCATGACCTTTATAAAGATCAAACATGCAAATAATAATGCCTCAAACTTCTTTCAAATACATATCAGAATCTTGATTACATAAATGCTTAAATATCCCTTCTCAAATTAAATACAAAGTAATTCCCAATTTTAGTGTAAGGTTACAATAATGGCTTTTTTTCTTTTTGTGCCTAGATTTCAAAACTTAGATTGAAGATGTTTTTCCAAGCTCCTTATGAAATTATTTTTCCATTAGTATACTCACTGAAAAACATAGACAGAAAACATTACCGGCAGATAGCAAGCATTACCAGCGAACCACAAGTAGTATCGGTGAAATGCAAGCATACCCGAGAAACAAAATTTTTGAGAATAATGCTAAGTATAAAAGTGACAAGCATCACTGGCGACCACAAGCATCACCGGAAACCACAAGCATTACCGGTGACACAGTTTTCAGAACTAACCCAATAGAAACAGAAAAGGCATACCCGACAACAAGTACAAGAAAGGAACACCGACGACCAAGAAAACCGACCATCAGAACCGACAGACAGATCAAGAACCCGCAAATTGTGGATTTGAGTTTTACACGACGGATAAAGAAATGTAATTATATTTATAGAGTTTTATTTTGTTTTAAATCATAATTTGATGGTCATGCAAGCTTTATGTAAATTCTTTAAAGCATCCCAATGGATCAAAATCATATCTAACTAAAGATCAAGGTCAAGTTGTAAACCTTGGATCTAGAGTTAACTTGCGATGCATGAATCAAGAATTGAATCTAAAATAGTATAAATAGATGTCCATACTCAATTGTGAGTACATGAATTCTTATTATTGATAGCCATGAAGAGCATCTAAAGAGCAGAAGGTGGAATTCATGCAAAGATCAAAAACAAAGTACATCAGTTACCAAGAACACATAGAGGCTACCGATGAGCAGATAAAGGTATTATTCAATCATGGAAGGATGATTACTAATATGTATGAAGCTTTATAGGATCTTTTATCAGCAATTGAAGATTTCATATATCATCAGATCAAAGACTTATGTAGTTGCATTCTAACAAGTGCATCACATCTAAAATCCTTTTGTAGAAGGTGGACTTAACCGTTCTTTCCAAATCTCTTAACAGAGTGCACACTTAATAGTGTTGCTAAAGCTTCAAATGAAGTAGATCTTAATAGGTCTCCACTGTAATACTCCTAACAAGGTAGGTCATCAAAAGTGACCAAATTGTAAGCCTTAACCAGCCCCTTCTTATCTGCAGATAGTGAAGTTTGTGGGTAACAATCCCCACCACAGTTTGTACTTCCTTAATAGGAGTTTTCTGTGATATCATATCTTGTTTCATGTGTTATCTATTTTCATAAATGTTTCTGTTATGGTTACATACTAAAAAAATGTATGATATGATTACATATGCATAAAGAAAGATGAAAAGTTAGATAAGATAAATTACAAATTGATGACTAAGGGTTAATGGGCTAACCAAGAAAAGTTTTAGAGGTACTAATTCACCCCTCCCATCTCAATACATCATCTCAATATAGTTCCAACAATTGGTATCAGAGCTGAGTATCTCTCTTGAAAAGCTTAAAGACTTGAGAGAAAAGATTGGAGCAATGGACAAGTTCAGACTGGACATGACTATTGAGAATGAGCAGTTACAAATGCAAATAAACTATGAGTAGTATAAGGAGGCAAAGATAAAGCTGAGAAAAATTCTTGATGAAAGACAAATTATGGAAACCAGGCTGAATGAGAAAGACTACAAAGAAATGGAAATACAAGAGTACTTTGAAATAGCAGAATCATCATTGAGCAAAGCTTCAAATGCATCAGTTGAAGAAATTACAAGTATGCAAGAGATCAATCTACATCTGACAAATCAAATCAAGATCCTACAAATTGGTTAAGAAACTCAAATGGTAAAAATGATTGATGTCATGAATGATGCAAGAAAATCTGAAAATGAAAGAACACTAGCCATTGATGATAGGAGGAAAATTATAGAGAAACTACAAGAGAAAGAATTAGAAATTCTAAGACTCACTTAGCATCACCACGAGGTTACCAACCAGATTATTCTTATGAGTCAAGAAGCAAATAGATTAAATATAGAACTCATTGATAGAGTAAAGATCATAGGTGAGCTAAGAGAAGAGAACAAGAAATTGAAGCATGAAATCAAAGTCCACAATCAACACAATGAATTGATCAAAAAGGTTGAGGATAGCAATTGAAGGATGGATGATTTTCTTGATGGACAAAGAAGAGTCAACAACTACATAGGATTAGGGTACAATGAGAATGGTGAATCCTCAAATCAATCAAATTAGAGGAATGCTTTCACAAACCCAAGATCCAAGAAGCTGTCATGCAATCACTGTGGAAAACCAGGCCACACCTCAAACATCTATAGAAGCAAAATGAAAGGTATTTCTCAAGAACAATCTACTTTTATTGGTAATCGTTATAAATGTCAAAATAAAGGACACAAGGCACATGAGTACAGATCCAAAGTGATAAATCCAAAGAGAAAAGCCTATATGGACAAGTACTGTCCTACATGCAAGATGAATGGGCATACACATAAGGAATGCTGGAAAAAGAATAACAAGGCATGGACTCCAAAGGAGAATGATAAAAGCTACAAACTAGCAAGAGAAGGTAACTCATATGTTTGGGACTATAACACATGGGTAAATTGCACAATATGTGGAAGGTTTGGTCATATTGCTGCCAAAAGGTCAAGAGGATGGACCAGTATAGGTATGGCATGTTTGCATTTTCATAAAGTTGGACATGTGATAAAAGATTGCAAAGATCGACTGACAGACACAAATACACATCCCAATGGAAATACCATTGATGATATCAAAAGAATGAGAAACAAGATATGGGTAAAATCCACAAACACTGAAGGTGTTGGAACAAGAAACACAAATGGTGACACCCCATCCGCTAGATCTAGTGACATCACTACATCTAGCTAGATTTCACAAATAAGTATGGAACTGCAATATCACAAGTTTTACTATGCATCAGTTCCATTACACATAGTTCGTATTGTAATATAGGCATGAATAAAGATGCAATATATTATTACTTGTTAATCTATTGAAAAGCAACCATCGATTATTGGGCACAATTTGCATCAGTGAACACACAAAGAAAAGATATGAAATACTTATTGGAATGTATCAGTCATTACACAAGCTGAGTGTAACCCAACGAGTATCAGTGTACACTAAATCTACAAAAGTTGTTGTCACAACATCACCGATGATCATCGGTGAATTCTCAAAATCGCTAAGCTACCCCAATGATTTGCATAGACACCGGAGATGTCATAAATGTCTTTACTGACAAAAGCAGTCTTCATAAACTGACGAGTCAATAAGCATTAATGAAAACTTAGGGCACAAAAAGGTATAAAATCCTAACGGGCAAGCTCATTTTCACACCCACAATTTTTGAGTAGAGCAGAGAAATTTAAGAGAAATTTGAGAAGCGACCCAACAGAAGGAATTTACTGAGCATTCAGATTCAAAGGAGATCACAGAAATTTAGTAAGTTAATCCACTCACCGATTGCACTATTTTGATTTACGAAAATCCCTAAATATCAAATACGATGGCATCAATGTCTATGTTAGAGAAAATCAAGGTTGAAAAGAAGAAACCTTTCAGACTTGTTAGTAGAGGGGCATGTGTTGAACCCAAATATAAGTTACATCCTGAGATAGCCTCTCAACAAGACAATTCCAAAGCATTCTCCCAAATCCCAGCTAGGGTTTTGCTAGTAAAGGACATAAGATCCTTCATTCACTGCAAGATCTCAGAGATAGGAGATCTAGACCTTGACAATGCCTATAGGGCACTTTGTGATGATACTGGAAAGCTCAAAGAAGAGCATAAACACTTGGAAGTTAAGGGACTGACAAATGCACTACATTTTCCCAAGGTTTTCAAAATAGAGTGGATCAAAATTGTTCTAAGCAGAATCCACGACAACTCTCTATGGTTGAACAAACCAAAGGCTATAACAAAGGATGTTATACACATCGTGACTGGTTATCCAACAACTGACAAAACTCAGGCTCACAAACATCCACCTCTTGCAGAAGTGGAAAGGTTAACCAGTGCAAAATTAGATAAGAGGGCACTAAAAGTAAATACTATTACTGATGCAGAGTTGAAGTTTGGAGCATGCGTAGTTGGATATAAGATATTCCAAGCTAGAAAAATGAACAGTATTTCTAGCACTGCAATGAGCACAGTTTATAAGATTATCAAATAGGGGAAGAAGATGGATCTGGTAGAGATCCTATTGCATCAATTTGAGGAGAACATGAGCACCATAAGGTCTTCAAGGAAAAACACATGTAAGTTTGGTTCCCTCATAATGTGTATATTCTTCTACTTTGAAGAGTACTTTCCTTCAATAGGAAAAGTAGCATGGGACACAAGTAGACCGATTACCATGCAAATAAGTGAATTCATAGAATCACTTGGTACAAACTTTGACAATGTAATGCATGAGTATTTCAAATCCATTAAGGAAATGCTACAAGCTAGGAATATAATTCTTGAAAGTCTGATAGAGGAATACAAAGAAGATATTTGTTTTATGGTGGATATAGATTTCACCTACATTCAAGTTGTAGTTCCAAGGAAATCATGGCTTGAAAAGCTACATTATGAAATCAAAACTGGATTGGCAACAAAATGCATTTAGGCATTGTTAAATGAACCCATTGACAACAAACAACTGAGATTTGGTACCTATGAGGAAGCCAAACTAAAGATTAAATCAAATATTGTTGTCAAGAAGACTGTAAAGAAATCTAAAAGAATGGTCAAGAATCTGAAAAAGAACTTGAACATATCTTTTGATGGAGAAGAAGAAGAAGAGGGTAAGGAGGAATAACAAAGTAAGGAGGAAGACACTGAGGAACACCTTCCCATCAGTAATACAGCAGAGACAAATGAATCAGAAGAAGAGAAGTCTGATTCACCACCTCCTCCTCCAACTAAAAAGGCTAGAACTAGAAGCCAAATAGCACAAGATGCTATTCCCTCTCCCATGGTAAAAGGGAAGGTGTACAAGAGGAAACTTGCACCTATAATGGCTAAACAGCCAGCTAGGGCACCTGCAAAGAGGAGAAAATATGTTCAGACAGATGAAGAATTAGAAGATTCAACAATGGATGAACCTGACACTGTCAAACTAGCAAAGGAAAAAGCAAAGGTTACATCTCCATCTGATGACATTGATAGCATATGTAAGTACATTTCTGAAGTTGCATCTATTGGACATCCAAAAAATTAGGAAATGGTTACGATGGGATATAATACAACAAAATAAGATTGAAGATGCAGATACTATTATGTCCCACTGCACTTCACAAGACAAGATGTTCCACAAGAACTTTTGGATAAGATATCCTCTAGATTCACTTTTTCACTCCATGAGGAGAAGAGGATAAGAGAAAGAGTACTAGTCTCTCTTATGCCTCCTAATTTGACAAAAGTGGAAATCAATGAAGTCATGGAGAAATATACAAAGAAATTCTCACCAAAACTGAGAGCTTACAAATTTATTCAAGGAAAGCTTATAGAGCTAGAAGAAGACACTCACAAAATATGGAGTGGAATACTA
>MU226586.1:915612-931671 GCA_018584345.1 Thuja plicata | reverse complement strand
AAAGATGGATTGAAAACTATCGATAACAAATGCTTTTATGAGTTTTGATTGATTTTAAATATAAATAATGCAATCCTTATTGAAAACCGATATCTAGATCCAAGAGATTTAAACTATCATAAAAAAAATAGAGATAAAAGAATCAGTAGCGAAAGGAGTCACTCAAAATGCACAAATGCACCAGTCCTCGCTCACCGCATCAGGATATTAAATGCATTTGTGGTAGACAAGGACAACAATGAGAAAAAGAAGTTAGCAGAAAGCCATTAAAAGCAGAGTATTAGAGAGCTATCTGCTGCGCAAAGAAGGTAAAAAGGCAGCGCAAGACAAATTAAAAATAAGGAAGTATGAAAAGAATGAAAACATAAACAAGAAGTAATCCAAGAAAATGAAATGTTATAAGATTTTACCATAAACCAAAGGAGAGAAAGATTTCAAGATCAACCACAAAGCATATGAGAAACTTCAAGAATCCAACAGAGAGCCAAGAGATTTTGGTAAGGGGAAAAGAAAAGAAAAACCCCTTTGTGAATAAGAATATGGCAAAAAGCCTAAAGGATGAGAGAAATAAGCTCAATACAATAATGAGAGCAATGAGATATTGAGAGAGAGAGGAGAATATTATTCAAGCAAGTGTGTGAGAGACATCTCTTAAGTAGAGATGAGTGGAGGAGTTTGCATGTAACTCCCTTCTCCTATGGATGCCACATTCATATTGTGTGTGTGACAAATGTGTGATTCCTCTTAAGGAGGAATATCCATTTTCCTTATTAAAGGAAATACAAAATAGTGACATGTCCTACATGGACTAGAGGAAAAATACAAATAAGGATACCTTGGTTTATCCTTTTAATTACATATTTTCAACTAAGGAAAGATTAATTCTAACAACCTTGCTACAGTTGACACAACTAGCTAAGAACTTACTATCAATCAGGAAAGCCAAAAGCTCATCATGTAAGTTTGGCTCTTTGTTAATGTGTATATTTTTCTATGTACAGAAGTCATTTCCTACACTAGGAAATATTGTCTAGAAAAAGGACAGACCCATCACTTTACAGATTAGTGAATGTATTCAGAAATTAGGTAGCAATTTCAATGGTATTATGGGAAGTTATTTTTTGGAATTCAAAAAGAGAATGAGGTTGATGACCAGAATTCCCAATTCACTTATGGAGAAGCTCTATGATGAGATATGTTTCTTAGTGGATACAGACTACATATATATTCAGGCTGTGACACCTAGGGTATCATGGCTAGAGCCATTTCCCTATGAATTAAATATTAATGAAGCATCAAAAAATATCATAGAACTCCTAGTAGAGGAGATTGATAATAAAGCTAAAAGATTCAGAAATTTTGATGAAGCTAAGGCAAAGATTTTGATGAATCTTAAGGCACGACCATGGAAAGAAAAAGGAAAAAGATTGTGAAAATTTTGAAAAATATGGTTGGCTTTCTGAGTGATGAAGAGCTAGGGGATGCACCTCTAGACATATCTACTGGACAAGGAGAAGATGTATCAGGGGAACAAGAAGTAGAAGTGATGCAGAGCTCTGGTCCCCTAGTAAATTGATTCAAACTTTACTAGCCTTTGCTTGTTCAAATCAAGCCCTCCTACCCCTTTTTCTTGGAGTATCCACACCAAAGCCCTATAAATTTAAGTTCTTCAATATTTTTTTCACCAACTCATCAATTTTTTGTACCCCATAACCCTCAATTGAGTTGATCATTGCTTCATACATCTCCTAGTGGTGATGTACCCTTGTTCACCCAATGCACCCAAAATACACTATTCTCCCAAAATAACCACTCAAACCTCTTCCCAAGCCTTTGAGTCCTTAAACCATGTCAATTTAAATCCTATGACATCCTTCAAATCATCCAACACAATCTCTTAGATCAATTCAACCAAAATCTTCAAAACTGTCCTATTAACACTATTTTCACCAGTCCTGTTTGAACATCTTTTTGGATTTTATGGCTAAAATATACAATTGAACTATTAATTAAGTCATCTAATTTTTTTTAGTATGCTTGGGAAGCACTTTTCCCAAGAGGAGTGATCTAGGTTCTTTTAAAAACTCAAAATTCTTATAAATTCACTCTAATGGTGGAGAGGCCTAAATGAAGGGCTTAAAGAAGGAAGTATGTTTTAAACTTGGTTTTCTTCCAAAAATACTATGGAGGAATTTAGGGGTATGTAAATGAAGTATGTTTCTCCATTTATAGCCTCTGATTTGAAGCCCATCAAAAGTTATGGAGTCTGCACTATTTTAATTACACCTCTTTGTCAGCCACATGGAGTTGCCCGACTAGAGTTTTGTGCATAACTCTCTATATCTACAACCATTAAATCCAAAACCAATTTCAAATTAAATTATACTCTCATATCTCTCTTTTAAACCAGGTCTTAATAATAATCCATGATTAAAATGAGAGATATAAATTATGCAAGTCGGCAGCCCTAGTTTTATGCAAAAAAATGACCTGCAGTTGTCTATCACTCGATTTCTCCCAAAATAATCCACTATAGAACCTTTGGTTGGATGAAAATGAAAGCTAAGAACATTCCTCAACTTCCTATGGAATCATATTTTAAAAATCAATCCGTAAAGACTCGGGCATAAGAAAATAACAGTCAAAAATATGAAAAATGCTGTTTTTTTTTCAAATTTTCAAATTCTCAATACCATTCACGTCAAAAACCTATGAAAAGTTAAATTACATCATTTTATATGATTTTAAACCATTTCAAACTGATCTGGGTGGTTATAACCATTGTCTAACAACTTTTCAAAAAAATATTGTCAATGAGCAACTTTTGCAACAATGTTGTTGACAACATTTTGCAACTTTTTGCAAAACTTAACAAATTGACTCCTAGGATCTACCCAAGGTGGATTTGATATTTTTTTAATGTTAAAATAATAATTCCAGCCTTCTCTAAGACAAATCTACGCATCCAATGTCCAATCAACCATAGTGATCCATAGAATTTATAATCCATCCATCCTAGGCCACTAGGTTTCACAATTTAGGACTTATTACAAAATTTAGGATCTCTTGATCCTTCTTGGCACTTGGCCAGTAAAACCTACCTGAGAAAAACCATGGAGGCATTCTTTCCACCTTCTATGTCTTTTTCCTTGTCAGGGGCTCCTGCACCATACTCCCAGGGTGGATTGATCTCAAGTCCTCTTGAGCTAAGTTCTACCAATGAAGTGCCATGCTTCTTCATCTCTGCCTCATCCATCCACACTGCCTCTTCTTCAGGGTTCCCAACCCACTTCACAAGGTATTTTTTATATTCGTTGTTCCTGGTCTTCTTGATGACCTTAGTGTCAAGGATCTTGTCAAGTGTCTTGGGTGCATGAGGAGGTAAATCTGTAAGGTCTTGCTGCAACTCTTAAATATGAACCTCTATACCTGCATCATGATAACCTTTACATGGAGTTAGATCAGAAACATTGAAGATAGGAGATATACCTAGAGTGGAAGGAAGTTCTATCTCATAGGCATTTATGCCATGATTCTTCAAAATTGCACAAGGACCCACTTTCTTCATGAGTAAATTTGTATGTTTTCCCTTTGGAAACCTCTCCTTCCTCAGATATACCAAAACCAAGTCACCAACCTAAAATTTTACATCTCTCCTCCTTTTATTTGCACTTTCTTTATACTTCTCTAAACTTCTTTGTAGATTCATCCTTACTTGATCATGGATCTCCTTCATACTATCAGAAAATTGCTCTCCATGAGCACTCACCTGCCCATCCTTTGGAAGATCTCTCAACTCCAATATACCCCTTGGATTCTACCCGTAGACAATCTGAAAAGGACTCCTTCTTTTACTTCTATTCATAGAATCATTGAAGGCAAATTCAGCTTGTGGGAGAATGTTGTCCCACTTCTCTCCATACTATTTTGTTAAACATCTCAATAGGTCTCCCAATGAACTATTGACAAATTCAGTTTGCCCATCTGTTTGAGGATGATAGGCTGAACTAAAGTTCAAGTTTGTTCCCAACCTTTTCCACAAGGTTCTCCAAAAATGTCCAATGAACTTCACATCCCTGTCAGACACAATAGTTTGAGGAAGACCATGTATTCTAACAATTTCTTTGAAAAATAGATTTTCTACATAGGTTGCATCACTTGTACTCTTGCATGGCAAGAAATGTGTCATCTTGCTAAACCTATCAACCACAACAAAGATACTATCAAACCCCTTTTGAGTCCTTGGTAGACCCATCACAAAGTCCATACTACAACTTTCCCAAGGTCTTGTAGGTATGGGAAATGGTTGGTACAATCCAGCATTGGTTGAAGTACCTTTGGCTTTTTGACATATAGTACATATTTCCACAAACCTTCTTACATCTCCTTGCATATTGGGCCAATGATAATGTCTCCTTACCTATTCTAGGGTCTTATCCAACCCAAAATGTCCACTCATGCTTCCACAATGTTTATCCTTCACAATGTTCTCTCTCATGGAACACCTAGAAATGCATAGTTGATGTCCTTTGAAAAAAAAACCATCTTGAATCAAATAATCATAATACTCAACATGGTATGCCTCGGAAAAATCAGAACAAACCTTGTGTATCTCATGAAAATCTTCATCATTTTCATACATACCTTTCAAGGAGTCAATACCTACACTTTGCAACTTCACTTCTTGCACTGTCATGGCCCTCCTACTCAAAGCATCAACCACTTTGTTAGAAACTCCTTTCTTGTGCTTGATTGAAAAGGTATATGCTTGGATTGATTCAACCCACTTCATGTGTTTGTGACCCAACTTCTCCTGGTTGTTCAAAAAACTAAGTGCTTGGTTGTCAGTAAAAATAATAAACTCCTTTGGAAGGAGATAGTGCCTCCATTTCTTCAAGGCCTACACTAAAGCATACATATCTAGGTCATAAGAGGAGTACTTCCTCTTAGCCTCATTCATCTTTTCACTGAAAAATGCAATGGGTCTCCCCTCTTGGCTCAAAACATCCCCTATAGCCACATTAGATGCATCAAATTCAATAACAAAAATCTTTTGAAAATCTAGAAAAGCCTCCTTAGCCTCCTTTGTTTCAGACTTTGAAAAGCCTCCTTAGCCTCCTTGGTCCACACAAACTTGCATTTCTGCCCCCCTTTGATTGTCTCCAAAATTGGTGCACAAATCTGACTGAATGCCTTGATGAACTTCTTATAAAAAGAAGCCAACCCATGGAAGCTTCTAACCTCTATCATGGTCCTTGGAGAGGGCCAATTTAAGATGCTTTCCACATTTTTTGGATCCATATTTATGCTGCCACCTAAAACCACAAAACCAAGGTATAACAATTATTCTTGCATGAAGACACATTTATCCAAATTTATAAGGAGATTTTCCTCTTGCGATCTTTTAAGGACCAAATTTAAATGCTCTAAATGCTCATCCTTAGTCTTACTGAAAATAAAGATGTCATCTAAATATACAATTACAAACTTGCCAAGAAATGGTTTCAATATTTCATTCATGAGCCTCATGAATGTGCCAGGACCATTGGATAACCCAAAAGGCATTACTCTCCATTCATATAGACCTTCATTATTTTTAAAGTTTGTCTTCCACTCATCTCCAGCCCTTATTCTGATTTGATGGTACCCACTCTTCAAATCTACCTTTGAATAGTACCTTGCACCCCTTAGACGGTCCAATAGGTCTTCAACTCTAGGCATAGGGAACCTATACCTAATAGTGATTCTATTAATGGATCTAGAATCCGTACACAACCTCCAAGTCCCTTCTTTCTTAGGTGCTAATAGGGTAGGGACAACACATGGGCTTAAAATTTTAGTAATCAAACCCTTCTCCAAAAGTTCGTGAATTTTCTTGGACATCTCTTCATTTTGTTGGGGTGTGAGTTTATATGCTGCCTAGTTTGGGAGTGTGGCTCCAGGGATTGGATCAATGTTATGGCTAATATCTCTAACTGGGGGTAAGGTATTTGGCAACTCCTTGGTTACAATTCCCTTATACATCTCTAGAAAATCTTCTACCTCCTTAGGACCTACTCTCCTAGGTTCCTCTTTTATCTTCAATACCTTCCCCTCTTCTTGTTTTGTAAATACAATCAATGCATAACAAGGAGTATCTTTCTCCTTCAACACCTTTAAAATTTCTTTTTCTCCTACAAACAAAAACTTGGAATCTTTTTGTTCTTCACCATTATCAGGCATGGGTAGTAAAGTTACCTTCTTACCTTGGTGTCTTATGGAATAGGTGTTCTTCCTCCCATCATGGTGTGCCTCCAAGTCATATTTCCATGGCCTCCCCAAGAGAAAATGGCATGCATCCATAGGTACTATGTCACAAAGTACTGTATCCTTGTACTTCCCAATCTGAAACTCTATCCATGCTTGCTCTTTAATGACTGTATGCTTCCCTTTTGTGAGCCATGACACCTTGTAGGGTGTGGGGTGTGTAATCCTCTTTAGTTTCAGCTTCTCAACTGCTTCAAGGGACACCAAATTATTAGTAGAACCAGAATTAATAACCACTCTACATACCTTGTTTCCCACTCTACATGTAGTTCTAAAAAGTGTCTTTCTTTGGGGCGGCTTTGGTGCACTAGGTGCTTTGATAAAAGTCATTCTTGATCATGAGAGACTCTCCTTGTTTAGGTGCTGCAAAGGATTCATGTGAGTGTACACTATGAGTGTCTTCATCCCTCACCAAATTTGTCCTCCTTTCACCTCGTTTGTTCCCCTTCAGGACACTTTGATGCTAAGGTTCTAGGTTGATGACATCTAAAGCACTTGATGGTATTTATGCCTCTTCCCCTAAATCTTCCTCTAGAGTTTGATCTCTTTCCCCTAAAGGATCCCCTAGAGCTGCTTTCTCCTTGGTTATGTTCATGGCTTGATTCTCGAAAGTCCTTGGGACCTTGTCCTCTTCCACTAGACATGCCTCTGCCCCTATTTCCAAAGTCTCTTTGTCCTCTCCCTCTACCACATTGTTCTTGTTTCCTCTTGATTTTTTCCTCAACCTTCAATGCTAATTGATAACATTTCTGTACTGTGGTAGGGCTACTCAAACTGAGTTCATCCTAAATTGTAATCCTCAATCCTTGCATGTACCTTGCAAGCTTCTCACATTCAGGCTCTGTTATCTTGGATTTCATGACCAGCCTCTGGAACTCTTCATTGTAAATTGAGACATCTAATTATTTTTTCCTCAAACTTATCCTCTTCTTATGAAGTCAAACTTCATAATCTTCAGGGATGTATGCCTCTCTGAGCAAGGCTACCATCCTCTTCCAAGTAGTAATTTGTCTTTTTCCATTCTTCACCCTTTCACCTTGAGTGAAATTCCACCATGTGAGTGTAGGTCCTTTCAACTTTGACTTGGAAATATTTACCCTTTGGTTCTCAGGGATATCTTCATAGTCAAAGAAACTTGTGAGAGCATCAACCCAATCCATTGCTACTTCGGGGTCCATCTTCCCACTATACATGGGTAGATCTAGTTTGGCATCCATTGTCCTTCTCTCCATAGACTTCAAGGTCTTCACAAGTAGTCTCTGATCTGCAGGAACCTCTTCTTCCTCCTACTCAAGGGGCTCTTCTTCACTCCCTTCCTCATTTACATTAGAGTCTCCACCACCCTTCTTATCAACCTTTCCTTTGAGTCTTTCCAATTCTCTTCTCAAATCTTTGTTCTGTGCCATCTGCTCTTTCACAATACTTGAAATTTCTGCATTGGTGACCCTTGATGGGATATCTGAGTCTCATTCATCTACAGACATGGTTCTCAATCCTTACTCTAAGAATATTTCTTGCTCTGGTACCACTTGATGCAAAGCTCTGGTCCCCTAGTAAATTGATTCAACTTTACTAGCCTTTGCTTGTTCAAATCAAGCCCTCCTACCCCTTTTGCTTAGAGTATCCACACCAAATCCCTACACCTTTAAGTTATTCAATATTTTTTTCACCAACTCATCAATTTTGTGTACCACATAACCCTCATTTGACTTGATCATTGCTTCATACATCTCCTAGTGGTGATGTACCCGTGTTCACCCAATGCACCCAAAATACACTATCCTCCCAAAATAACCACTCAAACCTCTTCCCAATCCTTTGAGTCCTTCAACCATTTCAATTTCACTCCTATTAAATCCTTCAAACCATCCAACACAATCTCTTAGATCAATTCAACCAAAATCTTCAAAACTGTCCTATTAACACTGTTTTCACCAGTCCTGTCTGAACACCTTTATGGATTTTGTGCCTAAAATATCCAAATGACCTATTAAGGCAGTCATCTAATTTTTTTTAGTATTCTTGGGCAGCACTTTTCCCAAGAGGACTGATCTAGGTTCTTCCAAAAACTCAAAATCCTTAGAAATTCACTCTAATGGTGGAGAGGCCTAAATGAAGGGCTTAAAGAAGGAAGTATGTTTTAAACATGGTTTTCTTAAAAAAAAACTATGGGGTCATTTAGGGGTATATAAATGAAGTCTGTTTCTCCATTTATAGCCTTTGATTCAAAGCCCATCAAACGTTATGGGGTCTGCACTATTTTAATTACACCTCTTTGCCAACCACATGGAGTTGCCCGGCTAGAGTTTTATGCATAACTCTCTGTATCTGCAACCATTCAATCCAAAACCAATTTAAAATTAAATTAGACTCTCATATCTCTCTTTTAAACCAGGTATTAATAATTTCCTAGGGTTAAAATGAGAGATATGAATTCTCCAAGTCGGCAGCCCTAGTTTTATACAAAAAAATGACCTGCAGTTGTCTGTCACTCGATTTATCCCAAATTAATCCACTATAGAACCTCTGGCTAGATGAAAATTAAATCTAAGAACATTCCTCAACTTCCAATGGATTCATATTTTAAAAATCAATCCGTACAGACTCGGGCATAAGCAAATAACAGTAAACAATCATGAAAAATGTAATTTTTTTATTCAAATTTTCAAATTATCAATACCATTCATGTCAACAACCTCTGCAAAGTTAACTTACATAATTTTATATTATTTTAAACCATTTCCAACTGATCTAGGTGTTTATAACCATTGTCTAACAACTTTTCAAAAAAATATTGTCAATGAGCAACTTTTGCAACAATGTTGTTGACAACATTTTGTCACTTTTTGCAAACCTTAACAAATTGACTCCTAGGATCTACCCAAGGTGGATTTGATATTTTTTTATGTTAAAATAATCATTCCAACCTTCCTTAAGACAAATATACCCATCCAATGTCCAATCAACCATAGTGAGCCATAGAATTTATAATCCATCCATCCTAGGCCACTAGGTTTCACAATTTAGGACTTATTACAAAATTTAGGATCTCTTGATCCTTCTTGGCGCTTGGCCAAGAAAACCTACCTAAAGAAAAACCATGGAGGCCTTCTTTCCACCTTCTATGTCTTTTTCCTTGTCAGGGGCTCCTACACCAAGAAGTCAGTGAACCTGAAGAAGAGGTCACTGCTAAGGCAAAAGGGAAGAGGCCAGCAATAGAAAAGGTAACAAAGTCGAGTAGAGAAAAACCCAAGGTTACCCCTCCCATTGAAAATTGTCCAAGGACAAGGGAATATGTCACCTCATCACTAGTAGAGCATACTAGATTCTATGCAAAGAATATTGGAGAAAGTAGTTCTGGATCGAGGACTAAATTAGCAACAAAGGCTGTGTCGAGCCTACATTTAAAAGACCAAGAAGAAAACTAAATTTGGATCCAGAAAGTGATGAGGACATGACTAAAACTAATTAACCCAGAAACAAACAACCAACATCATTCAAGAAACCTACATATATTAATGAGGTATGTGAAAATTTGAGAAATTCTGGAGGGTTATCTGGTTTTAAGTTTATAAGGTATGAACAGTTGAAGGTAGGAGACAAACTAAGGTTCAGGAAGCTCTCCTAGACATGATGTGTAATTTAAAATTAACCCCTATAGAAATAGGAAACAATGTGTCGAGTGAGTTGTATGAATTTCTATATGGCAAGTGAGAATTTGCACTCACAACTGAGAGACAAATTAGGGAAGGCACTTTAGCTCAAGTCATTCCTGAGCTAACAAAGAAACAGAGAGAAAAATTTGTTGAAGAGTACAAGCACAAATTTCTACCTAAACAAAGAGGTTATGCTATTTTGAAGAATGATATTGAAGGGATAGTACAATAGAGTACTACAATTTGGAAGGAAGTTTTTGGACTAATTGTTTCAAAATAAAAGAGAACTGATGAAGGAACATCTAAGCTGAAGGATAAGGAAACTGAATCCACCCCTGTACCACAGATTTCAACAGTTCACATTTCAACTGAGTCTGAGAAGACTAGGACAGATGCAAAAGATCAATCAAAGATAGTTAAAACTGTTGATCTAACTATTGACAGTCTGATTGATGTGACAATTGATGAATCTAGTAATCTGGATGTTGACGGTCAGGATGAGCCAAGGGACTCAACTTTTGAATCACCTATCAAGGCAACTGAGGCTAAAGAAGAGAAGAGTACAAAAGAAGAAGAAAGAACTCAAAATAAATTTGAAGATAAGGATGCTCAAGATGAATTAGAAAAGGAGAAAATAATTGAACAAGAGGTAATTGTACAACATTCACCTATTTTAGAGGTTGTAAAATCAGTGCTAGATAGTAGTGAGGAGATAAAAGATACTAATAGTGAGCCTAAACAACAAGAGGCAATGCAAGTGTTTGTTGATCTACCACACTCTGCATCATCAACTCCCACTGGAACCAAGATAGGAAGTATGCCTGATCAACAGGTAATTTTGACTTAACTTAAAGATGCAATGGTGTCAACTACTGAATCTGGAAAAGGTATTGTAGAAATGAAGCCGAGCAGTAGTTCACCTGAATTCAAGAGGAAACAATTTATGAGGAAGAAGTCTCCAATTCTAGATGTCACATTAGATGAAGTTATTGTGATTCCATCATGGGATCCCAATGTTTTGTCTCATGAAAAAATTGAGACTCTTCAGGAGTTACTTAAGAGGAAGAAAAGACAAGAGGAACTAAAAAGGGAGAAAAATCAAAAGCAAGTGCTACATGACATAAAAGATATATTTGTAAAGGATTTTGACATGGAGGATGAAAATCCTCAAGCCCCTATTCTTGAATAGTTAGTTCACATTGTGCAAAAGGTAAATGATGACAATATTGAAGCCAATGACAAACTGTTGCAATGGTCTGAGAGAAAATTCGAGAACAAGGTACTTGCAAAAATCTCAGTAGAGATTGCAGTAAAATAGGTTGAACTTTCTTAACTGATAGAAATTTTAGGAGTTACAACAAATGTCTACTCATTGTATAAGAGGTTATCTGATGTTGAATTCTTCACTAAGGATAATCAACAGGATTTAGAGAAATTGCAACTAGACCTAAAGTCAACTGGAAGTTCACTAAGTATGGATGTTAGCACTAGCTCCTTACATTTTAATAGGATGACTTATGCACAAAGGAGGATAACCGAGCTCATGGATGAAGATGGTTGGATTAGGACCAAGTTGATTACTATTTAGACAAGTCTAATACCTCATCTAGAGGTCATTTAGAAAGAAATTGTATCTGCAAATGAATTGATTAAGAGAGACTCTTATCTCTCAACTGCAGAAAGCTTAGTAAGTCTAGCTGCTGAGCTAGAAGTGAAAATAGAGGTTATGAAGTTTGTCAAGGATAGTTGGGCCTCTACATTTGAGTCTACCTTAAAACTTCATAAATAGTTTTTGGACAAGTATAACTTGACGCCACCAGCAATCAGTGACAAAAACAAGGGGGAAAATGACAGGACAGACAAGGATACATCATAAAGGAGATCAGAATAGGTATCCATGTAAATATTTTTTTGAAGGCATGTATACTATGTAAAGTTTTGTATGTAGTATGATGTACATTCCTAGGGGGAGTATAGTATGTACTTAGTCAATATTTTTGATGGAATGATTTGTAATGATAAGTGTGTTTTTGACAATAATATCAAAGGGGGAGATTGTTAATCCCTAAGTTCTATTGATAATTAGTGACCCACACTTAGTCATTTACTTAGGCAATTTTAGTTGGTTATCACTATGGCCTAGCTAAACATTCAAGGCTGAGAAACATTACCGAGCAAGTTTTAGGTTGCTGAGTTACATCATGCCGAGCCGAGTAGAATATTAAGTGTCAAGCGTCAGAGATGTGTTGTGCCAAGCAGAATAGTTTTTGCATACATGTCAGGATTAATTCAAAATTTGATGTAAATAGTTTAGGCCAACTTGTATGAGATCTAAGCTGACATTTGTACACATTTAATATTTTTCTACTGAGTTAATTTTGCATTTAACTATTTTATACTATGCATGGCATGGAGCCAATCAAGAAATCAGTATGCATTGAAGGTATAAACAATAGATCTTTATCGTTGACCTAGATCTCGCTGCCAAATCTAAAAAGATATAATAATATGGCTTATAACCCTAAAAGAGAGTGTATGAGAGAAAGAGATATATAGAGAAGGGTTGTATGTTCATGAGAGATGAACAGAAAGTCATTTTGAGAAGAAGCCTAGATCAAGCATAATGACAAAGCAGTGAAAAGCAGAGTAAAGACATATCAGATTGAGAGATCACAGAAGTTATTGAAAAGAGAATATCTATCATCAGCATCTAAGTGCATAATGAAGGATCACTACTTGAAACATTCTAACAGGTGTATTAGGTTAAATCTCTTAACAAAGTGGTTTTAGCAGAAAGTTTCAAATCTCTTAGCCAAGTGCTTACTTTACTGTAAGTTGAAATCCTTTAACAAGGTATATTGTAATGATCTTTAGTTTTTAACATAACAAACCTTTAACCAGGTAGATTGCATATTGCAATCAAAATTTTGTATTCCTAACAGGCACACATTATTGCTGCAGTAGTGAAGATTTTGTGGGTGTCATCCCCACCCCAATTTTACCTATTTGGGTTTCTGGGTTACCAAAATTCTATGTTATGTGTTTTATATTTGATGTTTTGGATGCTATCCAATGTTAGGTTAAATTCATATATGTATGAATATGGATAAATTATTTTAAGTGGTTTAGTAAGAAGATCTGATTCACCCCCCTCTCAGTATCTTGCTTTCCCATTCTTGTAATTCCAACAAGACCTTCTCAGTAGGAGAATCCAAGTAACAAAAGTGAAAAAATATCAAGCCACACATGGACTTGAAATGACCATCTCCTCAAGATGTAGTCATAAAAAATAACCTCCTTATGCCCCCAGGAACCCTTAGGCCCTTCTTGGCATCATGGGTGATGAAGAGGTACTCCCCTTAATACCACGAACACATGATAGAAACAAAGAGAAACCACAGAAATTTGCAAGAACAGAAAATTGGCTTCTTATTGGCTCCACAAATGTGGAATTACAAACTTCAGAATTACAATATCAAAATCCACATGGGCATCCCTTATAATAATCTGTAGGAAAAAGCCTCAAATAACCACCCAGAACTGCCCTAGAAAACACCATGGGCCTTCCTTAAATAGGCAATTTTCCACCACCCGAGAAGGTTCCAGAAATCTAGCCATTAAGGCTGACTACCCTTAGCATTTAATTATTTTTCACTTTTATTACAAAAGGGTCGGCTTTAAATATTTACAAAACATGAGATTAGGTAGCCCAACTTTTGGAAGCCATAACTTTTGAACCCTAGCTCTGATTGGCTATTATAACCACTTTCTGAAAAGGGGAGATCACAATCTACAGTGCTTGACTTGTGAAGTGCCAGTCAACTGGGGGTTTGACCTCGATCCAGAGCCTCTAAGGTCCTAAAAATTGTGCTCAAATCTTTTGCACCCTAAAATCTCAACAGTAAATCCTTAATAACTTTGCCAATACAGATGATCTGGCAATGAAATTCAACTGACATTCTTATATGACTAAGATGAACCTTCACCTGGAAAATTAGGACATTCTGAGTTCAAATGACCAACTTACTATAAATAGTAAGTTTCCAAAAATAGCAACTTGTACAAAATAGCCCTTATTGAATAGAAAAACACATATTTTTGGGTGATGCAAGATTGCCCTTACACCCAAGATGCTCCTGCATCAGACACCTGGGGTAATTTGAGAAGTGACCCTGTCACATCTCAGGTGTGCAGACGAAAACCAAGCTGGTCAACCTCCTCCTTTGTCAGCCATGATGAATCTTCTACAGGTCATCCTTTCCACTTGACTAGATATTCTTCATATGTCCTATTCCTTGTGCTTCTACCAACACAACTATCCAGTATGTCTTCAATCTCCTTGGTATCTGAACTACTTGTTGGAATACTCCACTGTGCCATTGTGATCTCATCTTCAACACCTCCTTCATGATACTTTGTCAAATTTGAAATGTTAAATACTGGTGAAATATTCAACTCAGTAGGCAATTCTACCTCATAAGAATTTCCTGAATCATGCTTCTTCAGTATCTTACATGGTCCAAACTTCTTCATTTTCAACTTGTTATATGTACCAACTAGAATCGCTCCTTCTGCAAATGAACCATGTCTTCATCCCCAACCTAAAATTTCTTATGTCTCCTTTTCTCATTTTCCTTAGCCTTATATTGTGCATTCATTTTGGTAATGTGCTTCCTTACTTCCTCATGGATGTTCTTCAAGTGTTCTGCAAAATCCTCAGCTTTAGCACTACTTATTTCTTCTTTATCTATCTTTCTCAATTCAGATGCATTTCTTGGACTACTTCCATATACAATCTGGAATGGTGATTTACCAGTGCTCCTGTCGATAGAATTATTGTATGCAAATTTTGCCTGTGGTAAAATCAAATCCCATCCTATTGGCTTATCTCTAACCAAACATCTCAACAAATTTCCCAAACTCCTATTCACCACCTCTGTCTGTCCATCAGTTTGTGGATGATGTGACGAACTGAACTTCAAATCTGTCTTCAACTTCTTCCACAACATATGCCAGAAATATCCAACAAAGTTAGTGTCTCGATCTAAAACTATGGTCTTTGGCAAACCATGTAGCCTCACCACTTCTCTGAAAAATAATTCTGCTACATGAATAGCATCATTAGTCCTCTTGCAGGGAATGAAATGTGCCATCTTTGAAACCTGTCAACCACCACAAAAATTGAATCATGTCCCTGATGAGTCCTTGGTAAACCAAGAACAAAGTCCATACTGATATCCTCCCAAGGCTTCTCTTGTATAGGTAATGGTTGATACAATCCTATATTCTGCTTTGCTCCTTTTTCCATTTGACATACTCTACAACTCTGTACAAACTTCTTGACATCTTGCTACAACTGTGGCCAATAACAATTCTCGCTAACCAGAGCAAGGGTTTTATCTTGACCAAAATGTCCAGCCAATCCTCCGCTATGCTTCTCCTTGATGAGGTTTTCCCTCATAGAACTTCGTGGAATGCACAATTGGCTCCCTCTGAATAACATTCCATCTTGAATAATGAAATCCAGCCACTTCATCCTATCTAGAGTAACAGGTTCTGTACAAGCTTTCCAAGCTTCACCAAAATCAGGATCCTCTAGATACAAACTCTTGAGTTTCTTGAACCCAACCACCTTGATCTGCATCTCTGTTAGCAAAATTTGTCTTTTTCTAAGAGCATCTGCAACTCTGTTAGACTTTCCACTCCTGTGTTTCAAAACAAATGTGTAACTCTGCAAAAATTCAACCCATTTCAAATGTCTTTGATTCAACTTTCCTTGACTATTCAAATATTGCAAAGCTTGATGGTCAGTATATAAAACAAACTCCTTAGGAAGCAGATAATGTCTCCACTTCTTTAATGCCTGAACTATAGCATACAATTCTTGATCATAAATAGAATACTTTATGTTGGCATCATTTAACTTCTCACTGAAATAAGCAATATGTTTACCTTCTTGGCTCATAACAACTCCTATTGCAGTACCACTACCATCACAATCTACTTGAAACACCTTATTAAAATCTGGGAGTGCTAAAATAGGTTGTTCTGTAACTTTTTGTTTCAACAATTGAAAACTCTTTTCTGCCCCATTAGT
>MU226586.1:861079-884694 GCA_018584345.1 Thuja plicata | reverse complement strand
TTCTCAAGTGGGTTGAGTTGCTAAGCATTCCTTAATGGAATGTGACAACATTAGGAAGTGGGTTAGGGTAGAATTTAGGATTAAGATTAGATTAGCAAGGGTGAATGGGTTGAGAAGGGTTAGAACCAGGGTAGAAGTGGTTGAGATAGGTTAGGTTGGGGTTTAGGGGAATATTAATAAATGAAATAAACTTATTTAATTCATTTAAACATATAAGAATTAATTATTTAAACAATGAAATTGCTTTTTAATATTTAGGGGACTATAGCCATTTTAATTAAATTAAATAGGCTAGGAGAATGGGTTAATTGCAAGTGGGTAATGGATATAGGGAATTATTTAATTCCTTTATAATTAAATAATATAGCCATGTTTGATTTTGGTTTGATTTGATTGGTCGAAATTGATTTGAGTTATATGGCTATAATAGTTAATATAAATTAGTGATAAAAATCACCTAGGACATTAAATTGAATTAAAGAATTATGCCAAGTAGTAACAGGGTCGTTTGGACATAATCAAGGGTATGATCACACTTAGGGAAAATAGGGTCCATAGTTGGAACAAACCAAATTTAGGTAGTTACATTTTCCCCTCTTTGAATTGATGTGTGAGCAACGCATTGATTCAAAGAAAGTTTTTGATTTTGACTTCAGAAAGATTGAGAATCTCGTTCTTGGTTGTCAAACAAAATTTTGATGAGATCAGTCTCGCACTTGATCAAACCAAACTGATAGAATTGATTTTGAACTTGATTGTCATCCAAAGATCAATAAAATATTTTAAAAATACCATTTCTGAACTTGGTTGTCATCCAAAAAATGATAATACTGATTCTGAAATTGGTTGTCATCCAAAATCCAGTATGAAGCTGCCAGGAGCTTTAAAAATCTTCTAAAATGAGGAAACATAAGATATCATCTTATGAGAACCAAAGCTTTCTATCCAACAGTTCTGACTTTAGTCAAGGAAACTGTTATGCCCCTAGTTTTTTTTATAACGAAGTCATTTTGATGTTGTTTCAAGCAAAAATTTATTTGATGATAGTGTGATCATGCCCCCTCGAGAACAAAATTGAAGGAAAAGAAATAAATCCCTCAGTTGAAAAGAACAAAACACTTGCAAGAAGTGGTAGGGCAAGAAAGAGTGGAGTAGAAGACGGTGTGTTTAAAAAATAAACACATGATTATCAAGTTAATTACGTGAAAATATGAGTGATAAGGCTGATAAAATGATGTTGAGACTGAGATGTATGGTAAAATGTGCAGTATTCACCAATGTGGTGAACAAATGAAGCAAATCTATAAGTTTCAAAAGTGTCACAAAAATGACGCGGTGCTACTGAAAACATCACGGATACCTTCGATTTGGTTCCTGGATGAGTAAAAAGAGAACACAAATGAATTTTTAGTTGTCTGGGAGGAGTTTCAAAAACCCTAAATGTCTCAAAAGACCCATATAAGCCTCCAAAATTACCATTTCACTATTAATTTTCACTTTCCTCCATAGAAATTCAGAGAGCTCTGCTGTGAAAATGGTAGTCCCCATGAGGAAGCACCAATTCGAGATGAGCCACCGACACCAGCGACCAGCCGACTACCCACCACCGGTAAGTGCTCGATAAACTACCCTGTGAATTTTGCATTTTTGAATTTTATGCATTTTTATGAATTTTAAAGCCATTTGAAGTTAGAATCGCATCCTGTCAATCCCAACTCGCATCCAATTTTTCCCAGATCGTATTTGGTTTTTCCCAGATTCTGCATCGCATCTAGGTTTTCCCAGATCGCATCCAATACCTTAGTTTTAGCCTTGTTTTATGAAGAAATTCATCAGGGAATCGCATCCTATTTGCTGAGGATCGCACCCCGCATTTAGGATTGCTTCCCATTTTTTGGCGATCACATCCCATATACACAATCGCATCCTATATTTCTAGGATCGCATCTAGTAGAAGACTTAGAGTTTTTAAAGTTTTGATCATTTTGTGTCCTTTGAACTTTGAATAACTTTAGTAGAGTAGGAGTCTACCCCTTGTAGATAGAATGTTGATGTTTCATTGTTGTATCCAAAATCAGGCCCAGTTTGAGGTAGTCACATTTCGTGGCACTTATCCTACGCGGGTTCTTGCATTGTCTGTCCATTTGTCAGATGATGAGTAGACCACCATGATCCGATGTGGATTGCATTCCTTGATGGGTTTACCAAAGATCAAGGTAAACCATGGGTTGTTGACTACTTTGGCTGAGAGATGACATTTTGAGCACAACACCTTTCACTTACCCACTAGAGAGATTACTGTTACCCTAGAGGATGTCTGGAGGATACTCCATGTTTTGATGGTTGGACATGAGGTCTCTTTTGAGTCTAGAGCTGGCGTAGCGATTGGGACTCCACGATGATTCTTTCACGATGATACCATAGACAGGAGATAATTGTCATGGGATTATATGGTCGATCACTATGATCGACTAGCTGTGTATTTAGCCAGATTGGTAGGTGGCATCCTCATGCTAGATAGAGGTAAGCATGGATTTCTAGTTGGCTGGGTGAGCATGGTTGAGCAGATGATTTCCCACCACCGACATTTTTCTTGGGGGAGCTGTATATTAGCACACATGTATAGAGAGCTCCATGAGATCGTATATCACCATACCTGCAGTATGACTATTGGTATACTCATTCTTTAGATTTAGGCCTAGGAGCACATCCCTGTCACATGGCCGATAGTAGATAGGCAGAGGGTGCCTGAGCAGCCCTATGTATATATGTATGCAAGCCTCTTACAATAGCCCCATCTGGGCAAGGTCGAGTACTGGAGCTGCCTATTTGATGACATGACAGAGGTCATCTGGTGACCTTATTTAGACTATGGGGTGTGGACATTTGATGCCTAGCAGGTACTATTTTTGTGCTAGAGTAGATATCTGATTGACCAAATGAGATACATCATAGAGCATTTCCTGATCACCAGAGTTCTGAGGCAGTATGAGCGGTGACAGGGCCATACAGAGGATGTTGCAGTTTATGCTCATATTTGAGATGAGGCACCTCTATGGGGTGCACAGCTGACCTATGAGACTGTATCCTAGGAGATCTGAGATATGGTGGCAGTATATTGAGAACTTCATCCAGATGTTGAGGATGCAGGTGTGTCAAACGGGTATGCTGCTGAGATGCTTTAGTATCCCTTTTTGCGATTTACTGTGCCTGAGGAGATCATTCCTCGTATAGAGGAGATGCTTGATTATGATCATGATGACCGACCTACTAGAGGTAGAGGAGGTACACAGAGAGATAGGGCTCTAGGGAGACATGGGGGCCGCGATGGTGGCAGAGATGGTGGTAGGGATGGTAGGCGTCCTCCCTCAGATGATGGACATGATGGAGATGATAGGGGTGGTGGCAGAGAGGCCATAGATATAGGTGGTGCTAGTGGTAGTGGGTAGGGCAGATGACAGAGGTATAGATTTGTGGCCCCATAGAGAGATCCTGGTCCACTTCTGACTAGGGACCAGCAGAGGCAGTGATAGCAGGGGCCACCAGAGAGGCCACAGGATCAGGTGGCAGACAGGGATGGAGATCCTTTATTGAGATGTGAGAAGGAGAGGGAGTAGCTCCGTGCTCAGATTACAGCTTTAGAAGCTAGAGCCATAGCAGTAGAGTCAAGCCTGGCCATATCAGATGCATTGCTGTTAGATCAAGATAGGAAAATGGAGAGGCTCAGGGCAGAGAGGGATGCACAGGCCCACACAGGAGTCCATCAGGGACAGAGGGCTACATATTATTATGCCCTATATCATTCCATAGTGCCAGAGGGACAAAGAGCTCCCACATTTTCTCGAGTGGCCCAGTAGTCAGAGGGGGCCATGCCACCTCCATTAGCGCCTTTTGCACCACCTCCTCCTCCTCCTGACTAGGGAGAGGGGGCGGGACAGAGCTGATATTGTTGTATCATTTTTTTTTATTTTGAGATCATACATGTATATTTGGATCCTGCTGAGATCCCCTTTTTTGTACATTACAGTCATATATATATCTAATTCATTTTTGGCGTACTGATACTCTTTATGCTCACTGATACACTATATGCTCACTAATACTCTTTATGCTTTGTTTTGTACCATGTTTATGATGATATATATCTGATGTAGTTTCTTTATTCTGACATGTTTTATGATCTTTTTTTGTTTACATAGATGTGGTAAATGTAATATTAATTTTATTTTTTTTGCACATGTGATGATATCTTGGTCTCGTGATGAGTTAATGTTGCAGATGATAACATCATTTTATGATTTGGATGTGATGAATCATTACTGATATAAATATGTTATAAGTGATACTTATGTGAAAGATGCAAATGTATGTTTTTTGATTTTTTTATTTATACCAAATATATGTATGGATGCACTGTAGGATGGAAAAGTAAAAATGCAATACATGGATGCTTTATTATTATTTTTGTATTTTCTAGTTTCTTCTTTTCAATGAATGCAAAATGTAGGCGATGGATGTGCAACTATATTTAATATCAGTAATGTAGATGATGTAATTAAATTGATGTTTAGAAGAAGATAGAAAACCATTTTTGAGCTTAAAATTCCTTATGATGTTATTTCTGTTGGATAAATGCATCATGTAAACTCTAAATGCAGCTATATGAAGACTCTTAGGACTTTGTCACTGATTAGAAAATATTGCAACATTTTTATCATCATTGGGCACTTTTTAGAATGGATACCATTTAATAGTACAACAATCACTAATTCCCACTGATATTATGATAATATGAATACTATGTTTTATTGAAATATCGAAAATAGACTTAGGCATCAAGGTATAAAAGCCAGGATAAAAATAGTCACCTTCCTTTTAATATACCAGATTCTGAGTAAGGAAAGATATTGGACCCACAATGATCTTAAAAATTCATATCCTTGGGTACATTATTATTTGTATACCTTAGTGAGAATATGGATCAGAAAATAGACAAGGAAATTGTGCCAAAATTACCGTAGTTTACACATAACAAAGATCAAGATATATGCGGCTATCCCCCCATAGTGGCAGCTCTTACCATAAACCTCCAAGTTAGGTGAAATTGATAGGATCATATGAAACAATCACCATACATAGAAAATCAAGAAAACATTATGCCCCCTATCCTTGTGATTCTTTGTCTTTGCACAGACGTCATTGAGTAACTAAGAAGACATAACAAATCATCAATTGAGAATCAATCAGATAAAATTTATAATTACTTAGATGCCCCTAGTTGAAAATATCATTAGGACATCTAAAGAATCATAATAAAACCATTAGAAAACTGTGTGTTAATTCATACTTTGTTCATCCATATGTCAAACACACTAAAGATTCATCAATCAGAAATATAAGCAATATGGTGTTTCATGTCTGTGCCTTGATAGGATAATCCGTTCATGTTTGTAATCCAATATAGCCTTGTAGGAATGTTGTGAATGTAAATGTCATGTCCCATGTTTTGAAAAGACACCCTTGCTTTTGAAAAGTGACATTGTTGTACATGTATCAAGAAACATTGTGTCTATGAGGCAAACCAATCTAGAGAAACCTAGCAACCGCAACTGACTACGCCAGCAAAGATGCCCCTAGTGCAAAATGACTTATTCCTAAGATGTAAAGATAGACAAATCCCAAGCGAGGATAAGATAGTCATGTAGGAAAATGAAGTCAGCGTATGAGCACAGGAAAAAATATGAAGGCCTAGTATCAGTAGTGCATTGATAGATGGAGCGCAAAACACAAGTGACGCCTGATTGCCAGGTTTTCACCACTTGGAAGGATCTTTTTCTTTCTTGTTGCTACCAAGATGCCTATTTTATCAGGTGCTCATCGAGGCACTTTTCTCTTTTTCAAATTTTTTTCTATTTTTTGTTTTTTGAATATTTTTGTAGTATCAAGGTGCCTGTTTACCAGGTTTTCACCAAGGATACCCATTTTGTAGGACTTTTTCCACTATTTTTGGATTTCTTCAAGATCAATTTTCTGAATGTTTTTGGTATTTTGTAAGAACTTTTTGATGTACAGGCTCTGCTAGCTGAACATTAAGTGTAGAATCGCTTCAAATGTAGAGTGTTGATAGGATCTAGAAGAATGTCTCCCTCAGGTGTTGCTAATTGGTAAGCCCCAGTCCTAAAAGTAGTAGCGATAACATAAGGTCCCAACCAGTTAGGTTCAAACTTTCCTTTCTACTCCCTGTTAGGCTGGTTCTTAGGATTTTCTTTTAGGACAAGGTCTCCCACCTCAAATTTATGTGGTTTGACTTTTTTGTTGTACCCTTTGGGCATACGTGCTTGATACACTTTGAGGTGATCGAACGCTTGTTGTTTGCGCTCATCTAGTAGGTCTAGAGAATTTATCTGATCAATGTGGTACTGCTCATCAGTAACTAGTCCTTGTAAAGATATCCGCAAAGAGGGGATTTCAACCTCAATAGGTAGTATTGCCTCAGTGCCATAGACTAGAGAAAATGGCATGGCTCTAGTTGGTGTTTGGATGTTTGTTCTGTAGGCCCATAGTGCTAGATTCAGTTGTAGATGTCAGTCTCTACCAGAATTGCTTATAGTTCTGTGTAGAATTTTGAGGATTTTTTTGTTTGATGCCTCAGCCTGTCCATTACCTTGAGGATAATAGACCAAGGAGCAATGTTGAGTGATATGGAACTGTTCATAGAGGTCATCAATGTCTTGATTTTTAAATTGGCCCCCATTTTTTATCACAATTGAAGAGGGTATCCCATATCTACAAATAATGTAGTTCAGAATGAACATAGCCACTTGTTTGCCAGTGGCTTTGATTAGCGGCACAGCTTTGACCCACTTTGTGAAATACTCAGTGGCCATAATGATAAAATTGTGTCCATTTAAAGAGTTGGTATATATTTATCCAACCAAGTCAAAGGCCCATTGCTAAAATGGCCAATGTGTTATGAAAGGTATCAGTTCTCTAGCAGGAGCATGGATAAGGTTTCCATGTGTTTGGCATTTAAGACATGCTTTTGAAAATTGAATAGCATCTTTCTCCATGGTAGGCCAATAATAGCATACTCTAAGTAGTTTTTTAGCGAATGAAAATTCATTTGAGTTTTATCCACATACACCTTTGTGGACATCTTTTAATGCTAGATCAGACTCTTCAAGTTCTAAACATCAAAGAAGTGTACTGTCAAGACTGCATCGATATAGGTTGTTAGTTATGAGGACGTAACACGATGTTGTCCTAATTAGGGATCTTTTTTCATTTATAGATAGATTGGTAGGAAAGGTTTGGTCAGAAAGGTATGCAATGATACTGGTATACTGAGATGGATCTAGGGTATTCAAGGCATATATTACCTGGTATTTAGGGTTAGCAAAGGCAGGATAGGATATTTCTTCCACCAAGAAGTCATAGCAGAATTGATGCTCCTCTAGCTGTAACATGGATGCCAAGGTAGCCATAGCATCTACAGCTTTGTTCTTTGATCTTGGTATCTGTTGGAAGGTGATGAAGATAAATTATTTCTTCAGATCATCAACTAGTTGCTTGTAGGGCATTAACTTTTCATCTTTTGTTTGATATTCCCCATTGGCTTGATTGATAATTAGTTGGGAGTCACCATATACGTGTAACTCAATGATATTCCACTCTATGGCTAGCTTGAGGCCATTGATCAATGCTTCATACTCTGAGATATTGTTGGTGCATGGAAACATCAATTTGTAAGATTTGGGAATCTTGTATCCTTGTGGAGTTATGAAGAGAACCCCTACTCCAGATCCTTGTTGAGTGAATGAACTGTCAAAGTACATCTTCCATGGATATTTAGTGAGATGCATGATTGTTTCATTAGGGAACTCAATTAGTAAAGGTTCATCATCCTAGAGTGGTGAATCAGCCAATTGATCTGCAAGTACCTATCCTTTGATAGCTCTTTGTTCGACATATTCAATGTCAAACTCACTTAGAATTAGGACCCATTTTGCCAAACGTCCTGTTAATGTTGTTCTGATCAAAAGATACTTTAGAGGATCTATCTTAGCAATGAGCTTCACTATATGAGAGAGCATGTAGTGTCTCAATTTATGTGATGTGAAGACAACCACTAAGCATGCTTTCTCAATAATGTTATAATTGAGCTCATAAGTTACTAGGGTCCTACTAATGTAGTAGATAGCTTTTTCTTTCTTTGTTTCATCTTCTTGTGCCAGTAATACTCCTAGGGATGTAGTTGTAGTGGAAATGTATAGGAGCAAAGGCTTTCCATGAATAGGCACCTTAAGTATAGGTGGAGCAGCCAGGTATGCCTTCAATTCTCTAAAGTTTGCTTCATAGTGTTCATCCCATTTGAAGGTAACCCCTTTATGTAGTAGCTTAGTAAAGGGTTGTGCCTTATCTGCAAGTTGGGACATGAATCTCCTAATAGACTGGAGTCTCCCTTGTAGTGTCCTCATTTGACTGATATTACATGGAGGAGTCATCTCTAGAATAGCTTTTACCTTTGCAAGATCTACCTCGATTCCCTTTGCTGATACTATGAATCCTAGGAGCTTGCCTGATTGGACCCCAAAGGCATATTTCTTCGGATTGAGCCTGAATTAGAACTGTTCCATTCGATCCAATATCTTTCTTAGTGCAGAAATGTTTGTACCTCTTTCTTTGGATTTAGCCAATGTGTCATCGACATAGTCCTCCATGTTCTTGTGCATCATGTCATGGAATATTGTTGTCATAGCTCTTTGATATGTTGCACCAACATTCTTTAGCACAAATGGCATTATGTTACAACGAAATGTGCCCCATGCACATGTGAATGCGGTTTTCTCTTGATCCTCAGGGGTGATCTTCCTTTGATTATAGCTGGAGAATCCATCCATTAATGAATACATCTGAAAGCCAGCTGTAAGGTCTATGATCATGTCAATGTTTGGTAGAGGGAAGTCATCTTTCAGACATGCTTTGTTGAGGTCTCAGAAGTCCATACAGATTTTGATAGATTTATCAGATTTAGAAATGGGGACCACATTAGAGATCCATACTGCATAGGTAATGAACTGAATAAATCCAGCTTTCAACAACATTTCTAATTCTGCTTTCACCAATAATGCAACATGAGGATGCATCTTTCTAATTTTTTGTTTCACGGGCTTGATCCTGGGAGCTATAGATAAGTGGTGCATAATGAGATTGGGATCTAGCCCTGGCATATTTGTGTAGGATCAGGAGAAGTTGATCTTCTTCTCCTTCAGGAACTCTGTGAACTGTACCTTCTCTTCTTCTGATAAATATTGTGCTAGATGAACTATCTGAGGATTTTCAACAGTGCCCAAGTTGACTAGCTGTGTTGGTTCAATTAATACCGAAGATCTCTCCTGAAAGTGCTCAAGGAGGATATCAAGAGTCTCATCCTTTGGAACCTCTAGGAGGTTTTCACCATTGGATACATCTTTTTTCTTTACTATTTTGGGATCTAATACTGCCACATAGTGGTTTTCACCATCAGTCCACTTCTTATTTTTATTTTTCAGTTGGTGACTAAGAAACTTGATATCCTCCTGTGACATGTTCTTGCTCCTTGCATTGGTGGAAGAAGGCTGAGGTTTACAAGCATTAAGGTAACAAGCTAGGGAGTGGTCATTGGGACAGTTGAGGATAGGAGTAGGATCTGTTTTAGTCCAATCAATTAGGTCTAGAAGTATCAATTTTAGGGAGTCAAATTCTGGGAAGGACAGCATCATGTTAGCATCAAAACTGTTAATCAACATGACACGATCTGTTAAGTTAATATCTTTGATGTTTAAATCAATAAGAGTAAGATCATTGTTAAAAGGGTCATTATCAGTTATATATGGATCAAACTCTAGTGACTCGTCAGTAGATATCTCATCATCATCCCTTTGTAAAAGGAGGCTTCTTGCTTGTAGCCTATGGAATTCTTCTAGAGTTATGTATTCACCAGTGTCTCCATCAATGATTGGGGGAAGGAACTCTTCTTCTGCCTTAGGAGGATCAGTATCTTTGAAAGGAGTGTCCAGTTGTTTACTAGGAGTTGAGGAAGCTGCAAACATGTGAATTGTATCTATCCCAATTTCTTCAGAGGCAATAGATAACATATCCCACTCATAGTCATGAGAGTCTATGACATCATCATTAGATCTGTTTAAATATTTATCAATGATTATTTGATGGACTCGGTTAGCTACTTGTAGATCAAAGTGAGGTAAATCAAGGACATGTGAAATTGTGACCAATTTCCCCCAGTTAGGATGTAAATTCTGTGACTGGGGTTCCTCTTGAGTGATTGTAGCTATGGTGTCTCCTACCTCTTGAATGGGAGGTTGTACTAGCAATGGAGTATGAAGATCCTGTGGTACCTCAAAAATAGGTATGTAGCACTCTCCTTGATATTTAGGATTCTCTGTACCAATATGTAGTAACCTCTCATAAGGCCATGGTTCTGATACTATCTCATCTATTTTATCACTCCTTGTTTCAGAAGGTGGACTCTATTTTGAAGTAGGTTTGTTGGACTGAGTATTAAAGCCCAATCCTATTTTATCTCTGTTGAGGTAGAATTCCATGGGAATAGGTTCAATGATCCCTCGTCCTGTGTCATTTAGAGGTCCCTTTCCTTTGTAACCCATTTTTTTGAGGAAATCATATCCCTTTCCATACTACTCTGGGGATATCTTCACATGTTTGACCTTAGACTCCACTAGTTCTCCTTTGTAAATCCAATTCAAGACTGCCTATTCTTTTGTGTTATCTGAAGAAGATGTGGATGCCTTTATCATGCCAGTTGCTTTGTGTACTTCTGGCTCCTTGACTGCTAGAGGTGTGAATGTTGATGACAGTTTTCCCATACCTTTTTCTTTGAGTTTCAAAGTTTTTCTAAAAATCTTTTAGAAACATTGAGAGGGGGGGTGAATCAGTGTTTATCTGTTTGTTATATTTCAGCCAATTAAACATAAAACAAATATGCATCCAAATAATATTAACACAAGAACACATAACACATTATATGATTATAGAGAACCTTGATCAGAGGAAAACTCTGGTGAGGATTAGTACCCACAAATATTGTACTAGGTCGGTGACACTGGAAGGTCTATCAGTGAAGGAGTTAGGTCCATCTTGTACTCTCCCATACCTTTTTCTTTGAGTTTCAAAGTTTTTCTAAAACCCTTTTAGAAACATTGAGAGGGGGGGTGAATCAGTGTTTATTTGTTTGTTATATTTCAGCCAATTAAACATAAAACAAATATGCATCCAAATAATATTAACACAAGAACACATAACACATTATATGATTACAGAGAACCTTGATCAGAGGAAAACTCTGGTGAGGATTAGTACCCACAAATATTGTACTAGGTATAATGAACCTGTTAAAGTTCCTTTTCCCTGTTAGAAGTAGTCTTTACAAATTAAGTACATTGACCTAGTTAAAGGTCTGACCCTGTTAGGAGTCTTTTAAAAAACCCTGTTAAAGGTATATGGCTCACTGCCCAATAAGATGAAGGCTACAACCCTCTGAATGTTGATATGCACTATATCAAAAATGAACTGCTGTAATGACACTGTTGTTTGATTAGTTCCTTGTATGCGCGAATGCTCTTACTCCTTTAAAGAGCTATGTCATCTACTGACTTCATTATACTTCTCATATGTATCTTCCTCATGCATAATAATCGACTCTTGTAACATAACATTACATTACATACTTATATGTTTACAATTGAATAGGCGCGACCCAAAACATAACACTAGTCGGCCTTTAAACCAAAATATACAACACTTCTGGACAAGTTGGCCTAAGTGTGTTTACTACAACATTAATTAAATTAATAAAAACTTATAACTAAAGGTTCTTAGCCATTACATTACAAAATCATTCACGCTGATCAAACTGTAGTCAACTTCCATGCTCTGTTTCCTGGACTGCAGGTCCACTAATCTGTCTGTAACTTTTCCATACTGATGTTCCGTACTCTGCATGTCTAGATCTAGCATGTATATACACCATAGAGTATATACCTAAGAATGCATGCTCTGGTGTGATCTCTAACATGTGCGCTAATGTACTAATCTTTGTATGTGTCTGTCTGCCCTATTTTCACACTTAGTCATTTTGTCTTTCATAACAGAACTTAAGTATGACTTTGTTGCCATGATTGACAACACAAAATAAGTCATGTTTCCTCAGGAAGTCAACTTTCCAACAATCTCCCCCTTTTTCATTTATGGCAACAAAATAATGTGGCTAAGTTACTCAAAATGACTTCATATAAAAGTGATTGTATATCATAATACTTTATGATATATACATATATACTTTTCTGCATATACACATTCTATACTACTCCCCCTTTGACATTAATGAAAAAGGTGTGCAAAAACTGTAAGTCTTCAACATACTTACTCCATGTAAACTTCCATGTACACAACTTGAAGAGATTGAATCTCTTTCTACCAAAAGGCTTTCATTGTATCAACTGTCTGAAGATGCACACATAAAGTATATGTCAATTTCTCCATTTTTATCAAATCCATGCAAGGACCTTTATCATATGTTTGTATGGTGTTATCAATCTATTTTATGTTCTCATTAAGAACTGCTAGAGATGGTGCAAGTGCATTCCTCAACTGAGTTTGTCTTATTCTGATCTTGCTAATTTCCAGTTTTGCCTTCTCAATTTTGTCCAGCTGACCTTGATAGACATTATTGCATATGTTAATATCTTGCATGGAGTTTTCAACTGATTTCCTTATGTTATCCACCATTTCTTCTACTTCTGGTATCTTTTTAGTGTGCTCAGAGGTGAGCTTCACTCTGTCCATGCAATTTGCTATGACTTTCTTTCCTTTATCTGCCAATTCCTTCAATATAGCCTGCCCAATCTTTAAGGATTTTAAGTCTAAGGTAAATTTCTTTACCAAATCATCTAGTCTCTCCTTCTTGTATTCATCTTCTGCAATCTTAGTAGTAGATTCTACTAAGCTTATGAAATGTGACTTGAAGTTTGACAAAATGTTGTCTACATCTTCAACTGATTGTACTTTGGCTACTTTCTGATTAGTAGGCACTAAGTCATTCAAAATGTTCACTGTTTCTAAGAAGCGAGGGTTCCTCATCACTTGTTTTTCCTTTTCTTTTTCCATAGCAAGAACGTTGATTTTGATTAGGTCTTCTTCTCCCCATGCATCCAAGCTTGCTGAATCAGGAGTTAACCTTGACAACAATGAGGTAGATGGTTGAGTGGATGGTGAGAATATAGTGTTTTGGCTGGTATACACGCATTCAACCTTCACTAGTTTCTCTTTTGTCAATGTCTTTTCACCTTGCATATCATCTTGAGTATTTTCATTTATGTCAACTTGATCATTGATGGGAACTTCATCTTGTTGTGCGGCGGTATCATTAGTGCACATTTCTTCAGTACTTACAAATGCCTTATCAACTTTGTCCATATCTTTTCAGATGCGGTCATGGATATCTTGATATTGTCAACAACTATAGTGTCTTCTGATTCTTTATCTCTATCAGAAGCTATTGTCACTATGGGCGATGAGGTCTTTGGACCTGTCATGGGTGCAATCTAAATTACTGGAGTTGTAGCCTATTTGGGAGGAGCTGGGGTAAATTTTTCTATGGGTGTCATTGGTGGATACATATGTCTATCCATAAATACTTGTGCAAATGTTTTTTCAGTCTCCTTTCCAACCTGCTCATACTCTTTGTTCATAATCTGAAGATTTCTTGTCTTACTACGGAGATGAGGCTTTACTAGATCTAACAGAATAGCCTTCTCATCATGTGAACATATAGGAAGAAGAGTATCCAATGTTTCTTCTCTTATCCTCATGTCTTCCTTAATTGCATGTCTTTTCATTATCTCCAACAAGTTCCATAGCTGATCTGGTATTACTGTCTTGAGTTCAAGAACTATCTTTTTGAACTTGATCATATGAGATATGATCATAGAGTGTATCTCCGTTTTATCAATTTCTTCATACTTTTCATAGACTTTGGAGAGTGTATCTAATCTTATTTCATTAAAAATCTTGTTTCTCAAAATATTTAGACTAGGTCTAAATCCTACCTCAGGAGGAGTTTGAATATTCTTAGCTTTGCTCCGAGTGTTCCTTGAGGATGGGTGATTTGTAGTTGCTTGCTTCCTTCCTCTAGGTTTCTTGCTAGGTACAAAAGGTGGATATGTATCTAGATCAATTGTGGTAGTAGGCATAGAGGTAATCTCCTCATTTTTATTCTTCTTCTTCTTCTGAGTTTCAACAGTTTTCTCAATTTTAACTTGTGCATGAATCTACTCAAGTTCTTTAGCAATTTTGGCTTCTTTTGCCTTATCCAAATCTTATTGTGTGATTCCATGCTTTTTCAGAATGTTGGATGTCATTCTGGATGCTTTCCTTTTGTTAACAGCAAGTTGTAGTTCAATATCTACTGCATCAGTCTTTTCTCTGTAAGTGCCCCATCTAGGTTCATTAGGGTCTTTGAGTGCTGACAATAAGACTTGCACATATCCTTCTAACACATGGTCTTCTAATTCATACCCTAGTGGATGAATCCACTTAGTTCTAGGCTCAATAGCCTCCATGCATGTGCAATCTATCTCTACCATAAAGCATATTGTATCCGTGTATTTTTCAACTATCTTCTCAGATAGTCTGAACCTATTCTACATTTTAACCCTAAATATTTTTATATCCATATTCATTACATCTCTTGCACTACTGTCTAATGTGGCCTTAAGAGATATTTGAGATATTGTAGGTTTTCCTTTGTCTAGATAAAGTTCTGCAACCTTTCCAACTATATGGTAATACAAATAGATGATCAGAGATCCAAACCTGAATGTTTTACTCTTGTCATGTTTGATGATTCCGATATTTTCAATCAATTGACCACGCAAGATCTCACATAGGTTGTATTGGGTGTTATCCTTCACTATTCTAATAGCTGCAAGGACTCTTGCTGCAGAGACACTATTCAACCTACTTTCTTGCTAAAACTTGTATCCAAGTATCATTGTCAGGAGTTTAATGTCATCTTCCTTGATAGGTTCAACTATCATTTTGCGCATATCACTCCTGGACAAACAAACTTACTCAACTTGTTTATTTACATCCTTGCTAGTGAGAAACATAGGTCCAGTCATTGGAAGTCTGGTTAACTGATGGATTAGTTCTATAGTGATGCAAATAGGGACATCACCAATCCAATAAAGATCATCATGTATCCTGCTTAACAGAATCTTTACCCATTCTGGTTCTTCAAACTCATGCGCATTCGAATACTCAAGAATAGGGTTATCTTGTAAGTGTGTGAACTCATCCTTGAATGTGAAATCTGGATTTAACATTGATGCCATATGAGAGGCTATATTATCATCTCCTAATGATTCTTTCTTACAGTAAATGTATGCATGGATATCTTCCACGTGAACAATGCCAAGCGGGGTTTTGGAGAAAGCCCCTTCCACATCATCCAGTATGGATTTGAATGGATGATTCTTAAATATGAACCTCTTCCTCTCTGCTACGTCAAACACAACTGGGGTTGCTATACTTACTTGGTGTTTTCTTATGTAGGGTTTCCACAAAATTCTAAAACGGCATGACAGCTAAGGCTCCGTTTCAAACTGATTATCCATTTTCTTCAACTATCAAACTATTATGCCTTCATGCCTAGATGTCTTAGTGCTCCAATGCTCTTCGGTTTCTATGCTCTTGAATGTAAATGTGAGAATGATTTATTGTGAACTTGTTTTTAAACAATCAGCCGCATTTAATGCTTGCAACCATACATAGAGATTTTGAAACTTTGATCCTGATGCAAATCAATCAATGAGTGAATGCATATAGCTATAACATGTGCTTTTAACCATGAACAAAGGCACATACTCTGAAGTGAGTACACCAACTACGCAGGGGTCCTGAGCTAGAATAGCTCCCCCTTAGACCAAGAAGGTCTATTCAAGTAGAAGTAGAGGGTGCGTCCACTATGGATGCATCAACTACTTTGTCAAAATTATTGTCCTTCTTAACTTCAACCCATATTTTGCTTGAATCTTCATTTTCTAAGACAAACTTGACTTCTCCTTTCTCTTCAAATAATGAATTTTTAGGATCCTCTTGTTTCTGAGTTTTGGATCTGCAAAACCTTGTGATATGTCCAGCCTTTCCACATGTGTGAAAAATGATAGGAGGTCTGATGTTTTTTCTCATCATGCTGCATTTCTTTGCTGTGTGTCCATTGTAGTTGCATATCTGACATGTAATGTTCTACAAATTTCTTGAGAGTTGATTTCTTTGATTGTTTTGATTCATACTTTTGTGATTCTGATGATGTTGAATCTTATGACTTGTTTTGCAATGTATAGCCCTGTGACCAAACTTATTACAGGAGTAACAATAACCTTTAAAAGGTCTTACCTCTTTGCAATCTCTTGTTGAATTCCCATGTTTATTGCATGCATAACAAGTTCTATTAACTTGCTTGATTTCTCTTTTAGGTGGTTCAAATATAACCTCTATAGTATCTTCAACTTTCTTAGCTTCTGAAGATGCTTCAAGTGTTTTTTCTTTCTTTTGTGATGATTTGATTTCATTTTGTGTTGTACTGAATCCAAGACCAGTAGTGTTCCCTTTTTTCCTTTGCGCATTGAGCTAGGATTGAATTAAATCAGAACTTGTGTGAAGTTTATCAATCTTGTCTTTTGCTTCTGTTAATTCATATTCCAACTTCTTCTTCATGTTTTCCAATTCCAAGAATTTCATGTTTGCTTGTAGAATTTTATCTTCTAATTGTTTTCTTTTTTTTATCTTGTCTTCAATGGTGTTCTAGCTATCTGTAAGCTGTTCCTCCAGATCTTCAAGTTTATCCTTTAGAGATTTATTCTCTTCATTAAGCTTTTTGACCATTTTTCCTAGATCACTTGTAGAACAATCTTTCAGATCTTTTCTTAGCCTTTTAATAAGTATTTGAGAGCCATCAATTTTAAATCTTAGTTCTTCATTTTCCTTCTCAGATTTGTCAAGATCTTCAAGAGCTGCTTCAAGATTCTTTTTCAAATGTTTTTCTTTAGCTAAGTACATGATCTCCTCAAGTGGTTAAACTTTCTTTTAGATGACCAAAGCTCTGATACCAATTGTTAGAAACGCTAAGAGGGGGGGTGAATCAGTGTTTATCTATTTGTTATATTTCAGCCAATTAAACATAAAACAAATATGCATCCAAAGAATCTTAACACAAGAAAACATAACACATGATATGATTATGGAGAAACTTGATCAGAGGAAAAATCCAGTGGGGATTAGTACCCACAAATATTGTACTAGGTATAATGAACCTGTTAAATTTCCTTTGCCCTATTAGAAGCAGTCTTTACAAATTAATTACAATGACCTGGTTAAAGGTCTGACCCTATTAGGAGTCTTTTAAAAAACCCTATTAAAGGTATATGGCTCACTTCCTAGGCTCACTGCCCAATAAGATGAAGGCTACAACCCTCTAAATGTTGATATGCACTATATAAAAAATGAACTGTTGTAATGATAGTGTTGTCTGATCAGTTCCTTGTATGCGCGAATGCTCTTACTCCTTTAAAGAGCTATATCATCTACTGACTTCATTATACTACTCATCTATATCTTCCTCATGCATAATAATCAACTCTTGTAACATAACATTACATTACATACTTATATGTTTACAATTAAATAGGCACGACCCAAAACATAACACTAGTCGGCCTTTAAACCAAAATATACAACACTTCTGAACAAGTCATCCTAAGCATGTTTACTATAACATTAATTACATTAATACAAACTTATAAATAAATGTTCTTAGCCATTACAATATAAAATCATTCACGCTAATCAAAACTGTAGTCGACTTCCATGCTCTATTTTCTGGACTACAGGTCTACTAATCTGTCTGTAACTTTTCCATACTGATGTTTCATACTCTGCGCATATGGATCTAGCATGTATATACACCATAGAGTATATACCTAAGCATGCATGCTCTGGTGTGATCTCTAACATGTGCACTGATGTACTAGTCTCTATATGTGTCTGTGTGCCCTATTTTCACACTTAGTCATTTTGTATTTCATAACAGAACTTAAGTATGACTTTGTTTCCATGATTGACAACACAAAATAAGTCATGCTTCCTTAGGAAGTCAACTTGCCAATAAACCCTTCATAACCATTTCCTTGGTAGTATCAAGAGCAACTGCATCCATAGCCTCTTTGTTGTGTGGGATCATGCTACCTGCTTTGATATTGTTGCAAGTGTAGTTGGCATCCACAGGAATTGTCACTTCTATCCCATTATGTGGGAACTTTATGCATTGGTGGTAAGTGGATGGTACATCCTGCATTTCATGAATCCATGATCTCCCTAGTAGAATGTTGTAGGCTAGTGGTAGATCCAAAAATTTACATATAACATTCCTTTCAATGGGTCCAACTCTGATAGGTAGAGCAATGAGACCCCTGGAGGATCTTTCTTCCTCATCATATGCTTTGATGGTTATCTTGTTTCTAGTGTCAATTGTTTGTTCTGAGAGACCTAGTCTCCTGACGAGATCTAGTGTACAGATATTCAATCTTACACCTCCATCTATCAATCCACATCTAACATGGGATTTATGAATAAGGACTTCAATATGGAGGGGTTGATTGTGTGGATGGGTCAATGACTTGTCATCCTCTTCAGAAAAGGAGAGGTAGTGTGGCATTGAGATGTGATTGACCATCACTTGGAACTTGTCTATATTGATGTCTTTTGGAACATTAGCAACATGGAGGGCTTGTTCTAGGATTTCTCTATGCACAATGGATATCTTGAGTAATTCAAAGATGGAAATTTTGGCAGCGGTTCGTTGTAATTGGTCTACCAAGTCATATTTTGCTCCGAGGATAGTGACCACGTGTTTTGTTGTTGGTTTAGGAATAGTTACAATAGGAACCTTTGCTGTTGATGTCAGTTTTGGAGGTCCCTTGATTGTAACCTATGCTTGGCTCCGTGTGATAGCATTTGAGGAGGATGAGGCTCCTTTAATCGTGACCACATTGATGGATTCAGTTTTGATATTGAGCATATTAATCACATTGTCACTCTTGGAATAGGTGTAGTTTACCTCATTACCTTTCCCTTTAGATGTTTCCCCTTGATTATAATTAGGGAAGGGTTTATTGAATGTTGTGTGATCCTCATTGGTAGTGTGTCCATCTACCTTGATCTTACCTCCTTCGATGAGGTCCTAGATGACATGTTTAAGTTTGAGAGAGTTATTAGTCTTATGTCCCTTGTTTTTGTGGAAGATACAATAGGAGTTATCATCCCACCACTTGGGCTTGAACATTGGTTCCCATGGTTTAGAATCGGGAATTGTAAAAACTTTGTTATCCACCAGCATTTTTAAGATGGTCTCAAGAGGTTCCCCCAAAGGAGTGAATGTTCTTTGGGGTTTTGAAGTCCAGGTTCGTTCCTTGTTGTTATCATTGTTTGTTTTAGGAATGGGAGGTGTTACTTTAGCTTCTTTGCTTGCTTGCATGCCATTTGTTATATTGAATTCTTTGGGTTTAGAATTAATGTTAGAATAATCAACCACTCCATCATTAACAACATTCTTGTTTTTCTTCCACCATTTAGGCTTGGAGTTGGAGATACTACCTTTGTTTTCATTTTGAAGGGTGATCTCTCCCTTTTTGACCATGACTTCCTCAATATGGAGGGAAATTTTAATCATCCTATCGAAGCTAGGAGAATCTTGCATTTGTAGAGCATAGCTCAACTCTGGCATGAGATTATTGATGAATATTTCCATCTTTTCTATTTCGGGAATGACTCGTGAATATCATGAAAAAATCTTCCTCCATCTTTGTAGGAAGTGTGTGAAGGATTCTCTAGTTTTCTGTTTGGTGTTGCATAGGTCCATCATAGTTACATCATGTTGGATGATGTAGGAGTAATGTTGAATGAACCGTTGCATCAAATCCTCAAATTTTTTGACCTTAGGGTTCAATTTTGAAAACCACTCCATGGCATTACCTCCTAGACTTCCTGGAAACAGTCGCATGAGGTAAGTGGGTTCGTGCATGTACTCAATGCTTAGAGCACAAAATTCTCTTACATGGTCATGTGGATCAGTTTCTCCCGTGTACTTGTCATACTTAGGACTTGCCACATTAGGAGGAAATGGGACCATAGTGATACTTTTGTTGAAAGGAAATGGACAAATGGCATCCAAAGAGTATTTTGTTTTAGGTTTTTCCTTCTCTTGTTTGAGGTTGGTGAGCTCTATTTGCATTAGATTGAGCTGTTTGGTGAGAATAGATATCAGGTTTGGTACCTCCTTTTCTTTGAGGTTGTCCACATTATAATACTTGGGTAGATTGACACCTGAGGATGCTAGATGGAGGAAGTATTTTTCTTTCTCATCACCAATTATCTATTCCAATAGCTTGTGGATCTGTTTACTCTATTTGAGTTTTTCATATTCATCTTCAGGGATTTCTTCTTCACTATCTGATCCAAATGGATTATGTTCAAACTTGGGTCTTTCTTCCTCTTTCGTGCCTTCGGATTGTGCTTGTTTTCCATCATTATAACCCTCAAAATCCTTACTCCAATCATTAGTGTGGCTATCCATTAGAGGTGAATCTAGATCAAAAAGGGAACTACGAGAAATTTCTCCTTGGAAATGTGGTGTTTTAGAAGGCACTTTTGATCCTTTAGTTGTGTACTCGTTGCATCTTGTGTTAACCATGAAGTTTGTTTCTCAAGTTCGTCAACATTTCCCAATAGTGCAAGTGTGGTTTTTCTAATTGTTCAAGTGGGTGTGTCTAGGTAGAGGTAACTATTTGTTGTTGGTGGATGTAAATGATTCCAACATCAGAGGGTTAGAATGCCCTGATAGTGAGCTGGGAATCAAGTTATTGATAGAAAAATGGGTAGAGCACACATATTGAACTGATCATAAAAGACTGACTATGCATGCAAGGTGGAAATTTTGAAAGTGTTTTGAAATATCAACAAGGAGACCAGAAGAGACAACAGGAACCAGCTAAAGAGAAAAAAGGGTATCCTAATCCACTGAGACTTCCTAAGAAAAACTAGCACAAATACCCACTGTCCTAAAAGTGAGCTCCCAGATACGAGCCTCTGATGATACCAGATATGATCCTAGAATCTAGATACGACTTCTTGCTGACCAAATACGATCCTATATACCAGATACAATCCTAAATACCAGATGCGACTCAGGAAAAATAGGATACGATTTTATGATGTCTTGTCAATTTGGGTCAGTTTTGAAAAATTTGTTTTCAAAGTGCGTAAAGGTGTTTGTTTCCAAATTTTGTCAAGAGGTGTCATAAGGTGTGAAAAAAACTTGTACTCCAGGGTTTGAAATTTTTTGATTGTTTTGAGGATCTTATCTTTTTAATGATCTTTAGAACATGTCAGAGAGTTTTGCATTGTTATGGGTGGTGAAACAAACACTCACTTTGTCCTATTTTCTAGGTGGAGGATGAAAATATTTGCTCGTTGACTTGGGTACACACTCAAATGCTAATCAAAATATAGCCATCACCAAGCACGCAATGGCTCCAGTCATGATGCTATATTAGCCGGCTCCAAATGCAAGTGAGGGAATGGTATGACAAGTGTCTTGGGGCAATTACTTTTTTCCTTGCACAAAGATTATCACCCTTTCGGGGATGAATTGAGTATTCTTTCAGTTGAAATTTGTTATAGATTATTGGGTAATCCATTTGAAACTGTCCCCCATAGAATTGCACAAGGCAAAATTGAGGCATATAGCCCTATGAGTACTTGAAAATATATAGTCTCGCAAGCAAGATTCAAGCGGCTCCACTCTATATATACCCTGATATGTTTAAGGAATGATGTCAAAATTCCAAGAACAAAACCAGTTCCATCTTCCAAGGCTTTGGCCTACAAGGAAGCAACTATTTATAGTGAGTTGGAAGGGTCAGCGTAAGACCTATCCTCACTTGGGTCGTTCCTGGGAGATTTTTTTCTCAACTGGCAGGACCTCTACTGTTTAAATGATATGTAACTAGGATTGGTGAGCTTAAGATTTCTAGATTTCTATTTCTTCAAAAGAAGAAGAGCATACTCTCCTAGTCCATGTCGTTTTCTCCCAAAGCACTTAAAATAGAGTTCATTCCCTCAAGCTATGTTGAGCTTGATTTAATTGTTCCTATTTTAAAGAAAACAAGATGCTTTGAAAGGGAAATTTTTCTTTGTTCAATTAACCACAATGATTTAATGATTTGTGTTGTTCAATTTCTAATTTCAAAAGCAATTATACGGTTGAACTTGTTCAATTAACCCACATATTTAGTGTTTTTTCTTGTTCATTTACTATCCCAAATTGAATTAAATGATGTGTTTGTTTGTTCATTTACCCCAAATTCCATTCAATCCATAAATTGATGTATGAGTTTTTGATTTTCCTTAAAAGGAAAAGAGCATAATCCTCTAGTCAGTTTAGTGACAAATTAGAATATGTGTTTTAATTGTAAAAACAAGTAAATAGAGGTCAAGATGGGGGTTGGCAATCTGTAAAACCAAGTTAGTATCTTTTTAGTGCAATTCCATGAAAACCTCCCCAAAATACCTGCAAACACTTGTCAAGCTATAAAACACCAAAAACACCACTTGGAAAACTGTTAGGATTAGTCAAATTAAATACACAAGCTTTCAAACCAGATGCGATCCTAAAATCCTACTGAATGCGATGTAGTATCCTGCATATGAGCTTCCTTACCAAATATGATCCAATGCTCACCAGATGTGAGCCAAAATCAAAAATGATCTGGGAAATCCTGGATGCGATCCAAATTTTCTACGGTGTGATGGTGTATCCAGGATGCGATCTTGAATGGTTAAAAATGTATTCTATGTCCGAATCCTAAGCATGAAAATTGGAAAAAAGTGTTAGAAATGAGGCCAAGTTGAAAATCAGGCCCCACAGTGGGTGCCACAAATGTGCATGTGTATTTACGAACCTATTGAAAAAGACACAAACACTCAATAAGTCATTTCATTAGCTCAAAAGGTTAGATAAAGCATATAAAACCCACTAATATCGACCTATTGCCTGCTAACTAGGAAGAGTGTGATTAATAACATATAAGCCCTTAGAATTTGCTACAATCAGTGATGAATACAACCTAGCATGAAGGATTTTTAGATTAAAACAAGCTAAAAAGATGAAAAATAAGCATTCTAGCTCTAAACATGTCAATAATAACAATGAAAAAGCATGGAATAATAAGTGAAATACTAGTCTAGGATCAATCTAACAACATAACAATGTATTTTTGATCTAAGGTAAAGGATTTTTTACTCTCAAAAATGGCTTCTATTTATAGAAGAATGGAAGAAAGAGAGGGGGGAAAAGGTGAATTAATGAGTGAAGGGGCTCATTAATGAAGGTGTAAGAGCCATTAATGCCCAAGGCATTAATAAGGCATGGGAGAGACATAGGCTTAAGGCATCTTCATTAATAAGGCATTAATGAAATC